>OX393558.1:69094191-69629191 GCA_947650365.1 Chamaelirium japonicum | reverse complement strand
TGCACATGAGGCTTCTAGTGCTTCGCATGGGGATCACGTGGTACTTGCTAAAAGATTACCATGGTCCATCTAAACCCTTAGTTGGTAGATTTAGATTGGGTCAAGAAAAGGTCCGTGTAAGTAGATGACACTGCACACTGCCCCTAGGACTGGTATATCCAATTTCAAGATCTTGCATACATGGTTAATTAATCCATAGATGTAACTTCACTTGAGGGTAGCGATGATATTTGGATATAATTGGCTTATTTTAAAATTTTATAAAATAAGTTTTTTTTCATGCATTCTCATAATTTAATCCTTTGTTTTCAGATGACCCAGTTAGGCCCCATATCCGTTATCCTAAATGACTACAAACTTACCGGTCCTAGCTATAAGGACTGGAAGCGCAACTTGTATTTGGTCTTAAGGATTGGTAAACATATGGCAGCCCTTAATAACCCTGAGCCAAACTTACCGGGACTCAATACCACAAAGGCACAAATAAAGATATTTACTGACTAAAAGGAATCTAATAAAATATGTAAGTGATATATAATAACATCCTTATAAACAACTCTGCAGAAGGAGGTCGAGGATAAGCTTGATGCTTCTGACATGATGTTGTACTTGAATGAGATGTTTAGGGGTCATAGTAGCATTACGCGATACCTCATTATTAGAAAACTCGTCGGTACTAAGATGTCCGAGGAGACGCTGGTTCGGGAATATATAATAAAAATATTTGGGTTCTAGAACAAACTAGCATCCATGGATATTGTGCTAGATGGCAAAGTGATAATAGACATATTTATCTCGTCATTGTCTAGAGCCTTTGAATGCTTTGTCACTAACTTTAATCTGAACAAGTTGGGGATGACAAATAAGAAGCTTCTGAAATCTCTCAAAGTAGCTGATGATGGCTTTAAGTAGAAGGTTGAAATACTGCACATGCAATACGGATCTTTCATTAAGCCTGGTAAACCTTAAAGCAAAAAACAGAAGAAGAAACCTAAGTCAGTACCTGTACAGAACTCTGTGGAGACCTCTAGATCCGGTGAATCAAAGAAGTCGAGCACTAAGTGCTTCCAGTGTGATAAGAAGAGATATTGGAAAAAGTACTATAAGAAGCCTCAGAATACAGGAGAAGTTAATCTATAACTCTTCATTGTTGAACCATTTCTTTCGAGTAACAGACCTTTTGCTAGTTGAATTATGGATTCTGGATTCACTAACCATATCTGTAACACTCTTCAGGGGTTTTGGAAAAGCAGAAGGTTGCTTGATGGGGAGGTAATCTTGAGCATAGGGACTGAGACTGTGGCAGCTACTAAAGCCGTTGGAGATATTACTTTTAACCTTTCTAATAATAAGAGTGTGACTTAGAGATATTTTTTATGCTACGTTCTTGAGATGAAACTTGATTTCTATTTTCTCTTTAGTTAATGAAGGTTATTCAGTTTATTTTGATACTTCTGGTGTGTCATTTAAACTGAATAGAATTTTTGTGTTAAGAGGAATGGTTTAGAATAATCTATATGATATCAATGCTAAATTAAAAAGAGAAAACATAATGACTTTAGCTTTACATATTAATTCATCTAAGAAGATAGGCAAATGTATTAAAGCCCTTTGATCTAATCGAGTTGGCGAGTACTATCGAACAAGTTCCTTGGGTATTTGGGGGAGCATGGGATTATAACCCAGTTGACTGCTCCAGGAACCCCATAACATAATGAAATTTTCGAAAGAAAGAATCAAAGCTTGTTGGACATGGTTCGCAACATGATAAGTTACACCCGTTTACCAAAGATCTTTTGGGGATACGTCTTATAAACAGTAACATATATTCTGAACCATGTTTCATTTAAGTCAATGTATCAGACCCCTAAAGAGTTGTGGTCAAGGCGAAAGCCAACACTGCAATATTTCAAAATATGGGGATGTCTTGTATATGTGCAGAAAGGCAAGTGGAAACATATGGAATCTAAACTCAGAGTATGTCTGTTTATAGGGTATGCCAAAGAGACCAAAGGTGAACTATTTTATGATCCCGAGGACAAGAAGGTAATCATTTTCACGAATATTATCTTCCTAGAGTAGCATTACAGTATGGACCAAAAGCCTACAAGTAAGGTGGTTCTGGATGAACTACTAAGTACTTGTAGAGAGTGCACATCCGAAAGCATAGTGGGAGCTAACAAATCAGACACTAATACACAAACTTAGTCACTCTGTACCATCCCTACCACCTCGTCATACTGGGAGAAATATCAGAGTTCCTGATAGATACTATAGAGAAACCTTGCTGGTTGATCTAAAGGGTCAGGAGGATGATCCACTAAGCTATGATAAGGTAGTGAGAGTTTCTGACAGCTCTGATTGGCAAAAGGCCATAGAGGCAGAAATCATATCTATGTCCCATAATACTGTCTGGACCCTTTTTACACCATCATCCAATATTAACATATTGGATGTAAGTGGGTGTATAAGAAGAGAAGATCCGATGGTTCCATTGAGACATATAAAGCTAGATTAGTTGTCAAAGGTTATACCTAGAGAGAAGGAATCGACTTTAATAAAACCTTCTCACCGGTAGCTATAATTAAGTCTATTCAGATCCTTCTTACATTGCAGCCTATTACAATTGGGAGATCTAAAAAATGGATGTCAAGATAGTATTCCTCAACGTGGATTTCGAATAGGACATTTACATGATGCAGTCTCCAGGCTTTGACTCAGAGGGTCAGAAGCATCTAGTTTACAAGTTGTAGAAGTTCATTTATGGACTAAAGCAAGCATCTAGAAGTTGGAATATCTATTTTGATTAGACAGTTTAGTCATAGGGATTTACTCAAAACGAGGATAAACCTTGTGTGTATAAAAGAAGTGACAAAACTACAGTGGTATATTTGATACTTTACGTAGACGATATTTTGTTCATTGGAAATGACATGGAAATATTGACAATAGTAAAAGCCTAGTTGTCAATATAGTTCGATATAAAAGACCTAGGTGAAGCGAGTTATGTTTTAGGGATCAAGATAACTGAGATTGCCAAAACAAGGTTCTTTCGCTGTTACAGATCGTATACATAGATAAGGTTATGGTCAAATTTAACATGCAAAACTCCAAGAAGGATTTTCTGCCATTCAGACATGGCTTGAAACTACAGTCTAAGAATCAAAGTCCTAAGACATTTAAGGAAAGAGCAGAAATACAGAAGGTACCTTATGCTTCGGTAGTAGGTAGCCTGATATATGTTATACATTATACAAGACCAAATATCTGTTTGGTAGTAGGCATGATGGGTCAGTTTCAATCGAATCCGGGTCTAGAATACTGAACAGTTGTACATGTAAAGTGTATACTCAAGTACCTTCATCGGATAAGAGACTATAAGTTAGTTTACACAGAATAAAAACTGACAACGAATAGATATACAGATTCTGACTTTATATCAGATTTGGAATCAAGAAAATCAACATCAAGATTTATATTCATGCTAGAAGGAAAAACGTTAGTTGGCAGAGTGAAGCAGAAGTGCATCGCAGACTCTACCACATAAGTCAAATATGTTGCAGCATGCGAGGCAGCTAAAGAGGCGGTATGACTCAAGAAATTCCTTACGAAATTAGAGTATGTACCAAAGGCCCAGTTACCTATTGTACTTTATTACAACAATAGTGAAGTGGTAGCACAGGCCAATGAGCCAAGGTACTACCAGAAGGGGAAGCACATCGAGCATAAATTCTACTTGATTCAGTAGTTTCAAAATCAAGGGTGAGTAACGGTGACACAAATTACATCTGCAGATAATATTGCTGATCCCTTTACTAAGGCGATACCTACCAAGGCATTCAAGCGACATGTGGACACGATGGGAGTCAAAATTATTTTGCTTCGCTAGACCAAGTGGTAGATTGTTAGAATTGGTATGTTCTAAACTTATAAAACTCTGGTTTTTGATCTATTAATAAAGGACGAATCTTATTATATAAGATGCATATTGGTATATAATATTATTACGTGTTCTTGTTAGAATAGAGAGTCATGGCTACATGGTAGTCTACTAAGTTGAAGACTAAGTGGATTGGTCCTATATAACCTAAATTAGTTCGCAGCTATGATCAAGTTGGTCGTCTTATCATGATAAGCTGTTAGAAATGACAGTACATGAGTCTCTTTACCATGATTATCAACAGGCACAGTGTCTGTGACTGAACGAAACCAACAAAGTGCATATATTGGTGAGTAGACACCAGTGCATTAAGTCATGTTTCTACTTAGGGTACAATGGTCATAAACCCTGAGGAACCACGACTGGTGGGCTAACCTGTTGTGTTGTGGTGTGGTGCACCAATGTGAGGGTTCAGTTACGTAATCCAAAACCATATTGTGTTGGGTTACCCCGCTGGCGTCACATCAGTGTGCAACTCCTATAAGTCATCCACACCCCTAACGGGAGGTGTGTTTCTTGGTTTGACTTGCGTCATATCAAACCCAGGCCTGGTGGTTATCAGTTGGATTGTTGACCGGGTCTGGTTACTCAATGGGGTAATCATAGGTATAACGTACATGGTCAATCTGGAAGGAACCGAGTCAAATGATTACTCGAGTCTAACGGTATTCTCCATCGCTTGAGTTATATCATAGCACCATATGGAAGGATAATAGGTTTACCATTACTAAGCAGAAAGCAGGGGTATACGGGAGAACATAGTAACTCTGGGTGGCTATACAAGTTAACTCAAACTCAGAGGGTCGATGGTACACTTGGGTAGTATGTCGATCGAGTCCAAGTTAGAAGCCATGAACTCTGGTCCCTAAAGGTTCCACCTTATCCACATTATGTATGGTCCTTGAACCATCTCCTTGAAACACAAGACACAGTTAGAGGAAGCAAAAAGTCCAAACCTACGCTCTATGTGTGCTTCGCACTAGTGCATGTTAGATGCGCAACTACGTGTGTATACTAAGGGAAAACCCTATGATAGTACAGAGACATAAGTAGTTATGCCTTGCCATAAGTAGACTCCGCCACATAGGTGCGATGCACCGGATTATGTTAAGAGTTGACTAGTTGACTTTACTAAGGGCACCCTAGTGAATAGTGAAATCAGTAATGCACTTCACTTATGTATGTCTTATAAGTTCTCGCACACGTGGGATGACCTACTATTGACCTAGGGGTGCTTTGGTAATAACATACGTCACTATGCACTAGGGGGGCCGACCCTAAGTGTTGGGAGACCAAGTCAAGGTTGTCCCCTAGTTTGTAGGAGGTTCTTTCCTCCTATATAGGGGCCAGCCATATGGGATAAACGTAGAGGTTTGACTAGGTCTTAGGAAGCCCTATAAGTTAGGAAGAGATAGTGACTAAAGGGAGAAAAAGAAGGGGCCGACCCTAGCTTCTATGAAACTTAATCCTAGAGGGGGTCGGCCCTGTAAAAGAGTAGAGGGAGAGAGGGGGTTGACCCTAGTGTTTGTCTTGGCCAACCCTCCTCTCCTCATCTCCTTCTCTCTCGTCTCTCTCACTTGCGAATTCGTCTTCCTCGCGTGGTGTTTCGTAGACAGAGAAGGGTTGCTTCTCGGAGGTAATAAGAGATCCGGGAACGACGTGGCGTGCATCGTGTGAGATAAGATGCACAAAGAAGGTATCATCTTCCCGCAAACTGTCTACTTCTTCGTGGACTATCTTCCGTCTCCATCAACAAAGAAGATAATTCTCCGCGGTTAAAAGATCTGCACGAAAGGTATGCAATACTCTAACACATAGATTTAGTATAGTTTTGAATTGCATGCACCACCAGATCCGCCACCAGAGCTTATTGAGCCTACCGTCGAATCACATCCTCCCACCTCTATCTTCCCTACCACCATCGAAGTCCTAACCACACTGAGCCGAGCCGCCGGAGTGGAGGAGGGAGGAGAGAGGATGTGGAGGAATAGGCTCCGTCTCCGACGAGCGTATTCCCATCCAGCGCACTAGGCTCCGGTGATGATGGTATGTATGTCTGATCGTCCTCACCTCTATTTGAAACTCCATCTCACCGTTGTTTACCATTTTCTCTATCTCCGGCAGCTCAGCTCTAAGGTGGCTAGGGCTTTGGTGGCGGTGCAGAAGATCGAGGAGGGAGGAGGTGACTTCGTCTGCGCTCAACAAGCTCCAATGGTGATACGGAAGGAGGAGGAAAGGAAGTGGGGACAGCTCCGACAACGTCGTCTCCGACGGTTCCGACAGCCTCGTCTTCGACGAAATGGAAGGGGAGAAAAAAGGTAGGTGGGGTGGGAATTAATGTTTGGAAGGAAACGGGGTATTTGAAATAGTTTGGGGTATGAATAAAAATTCCCATTCTAAATTCGGATGCAACAAGAATATAATGTAAGAAATTTTTGAGATCACATTTTTATGACAAATTGTAGAATTCTATGCATCTGATGGTTGGGAGCATGCATCGAGGAAAACCGGCCGGGAACCAATTCCTGCTCAACCTAGCCATCATTTCGTGCATTTGGGTTTGGTACATCTAAAACTACTCGACACACATCTCAGTGAAGTGGAGCCACCCACGTAAGAGAGAGCCCAGGTGTGTGAAGGTCCCACAAGCCGTCGGACACCATCATGGAAGTCACAATCATAACCCTCATAGTCAATGGTACCAATATCATCTTTAGTAGCTCTTTTTTTTTTTTTTTTTTTGACATCGGCGGGTGTCCCGAAACCTTTCAGGCAATGGCCCACTTCAGGCTCAGACTAATCCCTCCGGGAGTGAAGCCCGACCCACTCGGCAATTCCCACTTCACTCCTGGGTAAATCGAGGGGAGGAAGAGTTGAACCCACAACCTCATCACCAAAGCATCAGTTGCTTGCCAACTCTCCAATCCCCTGGTGGGTTCTTTAGTAGCTTTATGGACATCTTAACATCCGGCTCTTGTATTTTAGCATGTTTGAATCTACAGTGTAAAAGAAAGGAAAAAAGAAAAAAAAGTAATGTGTGAGAAGCTCTTTTTAAGAGATTATTTTGAGCAGCAGTCTCGATCATCTTTTCATTTGAGTTCAAACCATTATGGGCGAAAATGTTCCTCACTTCACTTCTAATTTAGAAGTGAATATCATCCTCTCCCCCCACTCCTTCCGCCGTCGTCGCCGAACCAAATCGACCCCCCCCCCCCCCCGACGCCGAAGTCGCCGTCGCGACCGCTAGACCAATATGAACCTCTCGCCACCTCCGCTGGACCTAACCGAACCCCGCCACCATCGAACCTAACTGACCCCCCCCCCCCCCCCCCCCCCCACCTAGCGATCTACAAGCCATAGGATGAAGCATAGATCTACAGGCCAGACCTAACCCGAACTCCTCATCGTCGCTACCGCCGCCTCCACTGCTCACAACCGCAATCACCTTTGCCGCCTGCGCCTCCACCTCCGCCGCCTCCTCCGCGCGCCGCCTACATCTGCTTACGTATGAGACTACAATTGGCTATACTGAGGAGTGGATCCGTTTGCACAGACATCAGCATCACTGCTTTAGTGCTTTAGTTCTTCTTCGACAATGTAGTTCTTTTTCAACAATGTAGTGCAAGGTGTACCCCCTCTCCCCCTTTTTTCCTTTTCCCTCGTTAGGGTTTTGGCGATCCCCCTTGGCCTCCTCAATTGCTGCCAGCGGAACCGGGGAGACTGGACTTTCGGTGATCTCGTTCCCCTGGAGCGGTTTTTGGGCTTGTTCCTTCCCCTCGTGAATATTGGGGTCCTCTCCCCCTTCCTCATCTAGGGTTTTTGTGTAGATCTTGGGTTCGGTCATCTTGCGCTGACAATAAATTTAGTGGCTTTCTCCGATGGGTCGGACGGCCCCCTTCGGTTTAGATCGACATCCCTCTCGGCTTGGTGTGGTGGTTCGCTGCTCAGTGAGGTGGCTCCTAGCACGGCTCAAGCAGTGCCTGATGGATCTGCAATGGATGGGGAGTGCAACGGCGGTTCCTGCTCTTCCTCCGGTGACGGTGGCTCCTACTTCTTTGTGATGTTTATTTTTTAGAAATCCCTCTCAGAGAATGAGGGGGAGTTCCGCCTAGACCCCTACCAGTTGATTAAGAAAATAAATAGAGGTACAATGTAGTTCGGGTAAAAAAGTGGGAAGGAGACAGAGAGAAGAGGGTCCGGGGGACTACCTAGTTACAAAGCGCCATGATAAAGTACTTCGGTCTCGGCCCCAGGTTGTAAGCCCAAATATGAATTAGCGATTTGGAATGGAAGATAACACTCTCCAACGTACCTCTCTTGTCCTAGAAGTTCCCCGGGTTTCGTTCCAACCGGATCGCCCAGCAAACACCGATAGCAAGCACATCCCAACCCTTACAATCAGGACTGCGAAACTTCCTGCGTCATCAGCTTCCCCACAGAGCGTCCACGGAGCTAGGCGAGGAGCGCAGATTAAGCTTATCAAGGTAATGCCGCCACACTAGCCTGGAGAAATCGCATCCTATTCGTAGATGATCGGTAGTCTCCTTCGTCATCCCGCAAAGGGTGCTGGACGGATTCGACACTCCTGGGTGGTTGCGTTTCATATGGTTGGTCTTCGTCATAATACAATGCCTGAAAGCTAGTAGCATGAAAATCCGCATCTTATGGTGGCATCTTGCTCGCTAGATGACTCTGGTCTGAAGGCTAAGTGCCCCTCTGAAGTTGAGAAAGCCATAGAAACTCTGAACTGAGAAATCACCGGAAGAGGTCCACCTCCATCCCGCCGTGTCCGGTTCCCCAGTCAAGGTTACCCTGCTCAAGACATCCAAGAGTTCGCCAAGCTCCTGCAGGTGTTCAGCCGAAAATGATTCCTCAAACCGCGGTCACCAGACTGTTTCACCGCCATGTACCGTCACCTGCGACCGAGCAGTGGCCATCTTGTGAGGAGCCAGTGCAAACAGATTGAAGAACATAGTGCGAAGAGGAAGTTCATCCAACCAAATATCCTCCCAAAATTGAATCTTCGAGCCATTACCCACAATGAGCCTGGAGCCCTAATGATAAATGGAAGCAACCCGGGTGACCCCTCGCCAGAACGTAGATAGAATCCCGTAGATGCGGGATCTGGAATAGAGAGGCGAGAATCGTCGCAAGTATCTACCCGCGACCACCCCCTTCCAGATGTCGTCCAGCCCATTTTATAGTCTCCACCATCACTTACCCAGCATTGTCTGGTTAAAGCCCTTCAAATTGATAATTCTCAATTCTCCCTGCTCCTTGGATTTGCAAGCATTCCCCCAAGCAAGTAGTGGATAATATCCCGAGGTCCCCATCGAAAAAGAGTGGCCACTGTTGTTGTTGATCAGACACGATATCTTGGAGGAGAGGCATGCTCAGATCCAATCCAACCATCATGGAGGAAGCCCCTTGTAGCAAAGGGTCGCCATCAGGAATCCCCTGTCCAATCGGTCGAACGCCTTCTCGATGTCCAGCTAAAAGAGCATTGCTTCGGAATGAGACTTCCGGAGGTGTAGGAGGACCTCCTGAGCAGTAGCTACGCTGTCTAGGATGCTCCTGCCCTTGATGAACGCTAACTAGGAGCTACTGACGAGATCCGAGATGACTGAAGCCATTCTGGACACAATGCCTTCCGCCACTGCCTTGTAAATGCAATTAGGCAGACTGATAGGTCGGTAGTCCTGATTCTGGAGTTCTCTGTGATGTTGGTTTTTTCTTTTTTTTTGGTGTTGATGTATGTTCTGCGGTCTTCGTCCCCTTGTATAGGTCGGTGGTCCCGATTCTGGACACAATGCCTTTCGCCACTGTCCTCGTTCTTTCGCTGTAGTAACGATGTTATGGTTGTGCGCCGATCTATGGCAATTCCTTTGGGTGTCATGGTTGGCCACTTTTACCGGACTGTGGCAGCTCCTGGGGTCTGGTGGTGACCCGCTTTTCTTGAAATAAAAATAATAAAAATAAAAAAATAACAATGTTTTTTCTTTTTTTTGGGAAAGAGAACAAAACAACAATGTAGTGCAAACACTTTTCACCGCCAAAAAAAAAAAATCTGTTGCTGATGGCTCCCTCATCGTCATTATATACGCGCGTGTATGTCCCATTGTATGTTCAAACTGCTGCTCACTTCCTTGACCTCACCCAGGACCTGTATTTAAGGTGAGGAGTAATGCTATTTGAACATACTGCGGGACAATCTCGTCGTTTCTCGCGGACAATCCGTGGGGGTATGGGGGACAATCTCGTTGCTTCTCGCGGACAATCCGTTCCCCCCTCGTGGACAATTTCGCCGTTTCTCACGGACAATCCGTGGGAGTGTGGGGGCATCGTCCAGGGCTTATTGTGTGTGGAAAGTGCTTTTTTTTTTTTTTTTTCTCTCATAGAATGTGTGTAAGATTATTGACAAACATATTATTTTAGTATAGAGACGCTAAAAAAATTATCGTTTTAGCTGTGATTCCAATAATTTATAATTTATTAATGTATAGTCATTTCAAAAGGCTATATCCAATAGATCTGAATTTGTTACATGCGACAAACATATAGAAAAAGACAATTTTTTTCTGTTATTTTCTTCTTGATCTGCAAAATTGCATTCATCATCCCAAAAAAGTACAACGATTATTTCACTGTTATTTTTGTTATTTTTTAAACAAGTTTAAATAAAAAAATTTGTGACATTGATTTTATTGTAGCAAATGCTACTCTTTACTACCGAAATGTTACTCTTTATGAGAGTAACATTTCGGTAATAAAGAGTAACATTTGCTACAATGATTCGATGTATCTAATTTTTTATTTTAAATGAGATTTACCAAAAGACAAAATACTACAATAGTTTTATTATAGCAAATGTTATTCTTTATTGCCTGAAATGTTACTCTTTATAAATAGTAACATTTCGGTTAAAGAGTAACATTTGCTATAGTAATTTTACTGTAGCAAAAAATATGAATTTTAACATCGAGTTTTTCAAAAAAAAATGCTACAGTGATTTCACTGTAGTAAATAGTAAAATTTCAAAAATAAATAGTTATGGTTGATTTTTGTTGATGGATAGGTTTGTAACTTGAGCAAAATCCAGAGGGTATCGATGGGTTTTTAAAACAATGTAGCGGTCAAATATAGCTGGCAGTGTTCTGTTGTTTGCGGAGGGACCCCATCTCAAACCATCTGTTGGGTGTCCTTCACACTAAAAAGACTATCTTGTACCGACAGCTAACTCCCCCCCCCCCCCCCCCTTTTTTAGGGAGACTTAGTAAGAGGCTCTGGACAAAGAGATTAGATTTGGCTAAAGGATAGACAACCCTATGGACGAAAATACCACCCATTTGCTTTTGAATTTTGATTTCATGCCATTCATTTCTAAAACTAAATCGGATCATGAACATGATGATCTATATGCCATTTCTAGACCCTAGACCTAGAAATCCTAAACATAACCCCTTTGCCCCCTGTGAGTTTCGATGCTTCGTCACCCGGGCGGCGACGGCGAGCAGTTGCAACTTGAGTCGTTGCTCGCGCCCGCTGCCACCACCGCCACCTTCGCTGCTCGTGTTCGGCTCCGTCACCATTGCCCGCTCCCGCCTTCGTCACCGCTGCTCGAGCTCACCTCTGCAATCGAATCTCTCGCTCGTGCCCGCCTCGCCATTGCAATGTCACTACACCAATACTGTTGAAAAATGATGGGCAATGACCGTCGTTTTTCAATCTGTAATTTTTTAGTATGTCATTTTTTAATGCCCGTCATTTTTTACTGCTAAAAATTATGAATTGATCGTCATTTATTATAAGACAGACTTTGTCCGTTGTTTATTTATGTTGTTTATTCCTCAAATTGGTGTAGTGTGTGTGTGTGTGTGTGTGTGTGTGTGTGTGAGAGAGAGAGAGAAAGAGAGTGGGGGAGGAGAAAGGAGAGGCCAAGAGAGAGGGTTTTTGGGATTCGGTGAAAGTTTTGATCCTTTACACCGATCCTTGGACCAGGGTAGACCCATCTTATGCCAGGCCTTTTCATTGAATCGATCCGTTGTCAAGGACCCTAGAAACATTACCCCTTATTTTCTTTTCTTTTTTCCCGAAAAATGCTAGGTAGTAAACTCTTTTGCCAACTTCTGATTGCCAACTCCACATGGCATGGTCACAACCCTTCTTTGCAAAATGTCACTAATGAGATTCAAACTGTCAACTTCAAAATGTCACCGGTGAGGATTAAAATGTCATTGTAGACACACGAATTTTGTCGGACCCGGACCCGACTTACATGTGCCGACGTGGATGCAAACCCGACGCGCTCGGACCCGGACCCGACTCGAAGGCCCCTACGTGGATGCAAACCCGACACGCGGACCCAACTCGCTCGCGCCGACGTGGATGCAAACCCGACACGCGGACCCGACTCGCGCGCGCCGACACGGACTCGGACCCCGCCCCAAGAGGGGCCGGCCCCTACTAGGGTCCGAACCCTATAGGGCCGGCCCTAGTGGGGACCGAACCCCATGGAGGGGCCGGCCGGCCCTGCAAGGAAAGGGAAGAAAAAAGAAAGAAAAGAAAAAAGAAAGAAAAGAAAAAGGAAAGAAAAGAAAGGAAAGAAAAGAAAAAGGAAAGAAAAGAAAAGGAAAGAAAAGAAAGAAAAGGAAAAAAATACCGCCATGCGCGGGGGGAGGTAGCGTATGACGTCTGCACACACGCGGATCTGCGCCGATCCCTCGATCCGACGCACAAGACGAAGCGCCCGATCGCCATCGATTTCGTGCGCAAAATCCAGCCATAATTGCACCCGCCAGAAAAGGAAAACAACTAAATGTTATTCCCTTCATCAATGGATGAATAAAATCCGGGTAATTATGAGAGAGATACAAAAGGGATTTAAAATTAAAAAGTTCCCATATCTCTCTCCCCACCTCTTTGCCTATAAATAGAGGGGGTGGGGGAAGGAAAAAAAGGTCGGGAAATTGAAGACGAAACGCCAGAGCTCTGCAGAAGAGGAGACGCTTCTTCATCGACCCAAGGCTTCACGAGGCACAGTCAAGCCTGTCCCGAGGGATCGGCTTACTGAAAGTCCTCATCAATGTGAAGACCCTTGCACACGAAGATCATCCCTTCGACTCCGTGCACGAAGAAGAAAGCTCGGAGAAGAAGAACCCTTCGACTCCGAAGACGCCAGAAGCAAAGGCCGGAGAAGAAGAGGAGCGACACTACCCCGTCGTCTCCAACAAGCTTCGACTCCGATCAAGCCCAAAAGCCCGGAGAAGAAGAGGAGCGGCACTACCCCGTCGTCTCCAACAAGCTTCGACTCCGATCAAGCCCAAAAGCCCGGAGAAGAAGAGGAGCGGCACTACCCCGTCGTCTCCAACAAGCTTCGACTCCGATCAAGCCCAAAAGCCCGGAGAAGAAGAGAAGCGGCGCTACACCCGTCACCTTCAACAAAGCCTTCGACTCCGATCAAGCTCAAAAGCCCGGAGAAGAAGAGGAGCGGCACTACCCCGTCGGCTCCAACAAATCCTCGATCCCGATCAAGCCCCAAAGCCCGGAGGAGAGAAGCGAAGCGTCATCACCCCGTCGTCTTCGACTAACACCTGCCCCATCCACGAAGAAGAAAGCCTGGAGCAGATCGTCTGAAGCGTCGCTACCCCGTCGTCTTCATCAACAAAAGTCGACGCTACAACCGTCGCACGGAGACCGTCGCTACCCTCGTCGTCTTCATCAACAAAAGCCGACGCTACAACCGTCGCACGGAGACCGTCGCTACCCTCGTCGTCTTCGTCAACAAAAGCCGACGCTACAACCGTCGCACGGAGACCGTCGCTACCCTCGTCGTCTTCATCAACAAAAGCCGACGCCACAACCGTCGCACGGAGATCGGTGCTACCCCCACCATCTTCGAAAGCATTCTTCGACTCCGATCACGCCAAAGAAGCCCGGAGAAGAAGAGAAGTCCAGTCGATACGTAAACCGTCGAAGCACCGGAGAAGTAGCCCACGTCGTTCGAAGAAGAAGATCGAGTTGATGCCAAAGCTAAAGCCAACGCAAGAAGCCAAAGCAAAGCCCCAGTAAAGCCCGCGCCAAAGCAACGCAAGTGCCAAAGCCAAGCGACTACGCCGGCCACGAGCAAAAGCACCGCACGTTCTCGCCGATACGACGCGAAGTCCGGAAGAACGAAAGCATCGCAAGTCTCTCCCAGCTACGTCCAAGTGCAAGCGCCGAAGCAAAGCAAAAGCCAGAGCCACGCTGGAGCAAAGCCAAAGCCAAAAAGCCAAAGCCGAAGCCAACGCCAAAAGCTAGATCGACGCCGCGAACCGACGATCAAGGACACCGAGGTCAAGCAAGGAACGAGGAAGAAGCGAAGACCGAGGAACGAAGCCGAAAACCCCCTAGCCGAGAAAGCGCGAAGCACGGAAGGGACAAAGCAACGGTGGACATTCCTTAGCCTCTCCAAAACCCTCTCCCTGTAAAACCCCTGTCCTGGGCAGCCCCTTCAGAGCTCTCGCACGAATACCACGTGGAGACGCGGATCAAAGGGATCCCCCAGAAGATCTTTCCCACAATCCCCTGATCAAAACTCGCCGCAACCCGGACTCGCTACACCCGAGCAACCCGGGTCCCGGCCACAATTGTAATCTCGTGTGATTCGCAATAAAGACGACCCGCGCTTTTTTCCGCGTCCACAGATTTCTGGCACGCCCGGTGGGACCTCTTCTCCTTTCATCTGTACGGTTGAAGAAGCTGCTTGAAGTTCGCGATGGCCGGAACAAACAACGATGCGTTTGCTCCAAGCCTCTCACCAATCGCCGAGTCTCCTCTACTCCGACACGGTGATCCAGTAAATCCGGAGGGTGATCCTCCTCCGATGGTGCGCGTCTACACTCGGCGTACACGGACTCTTGCGGACGTCTTCGTGCCAGAAGCTACTATCGAAAATGCTCGCCAAAGCGCCGACGAGGCCTTGGTGCTTGAAGAAACGAGCCTCGATCCTGGAGCCCATGTCCAGAAGTTTAGGGAGGACCAGCCCCAATCCCGAACCCGTTCGGGTTCTCCAGCAGACGTCGCACCTCCTCTGCAGGGGGCAAACATCAATCATCAGCCAGAAGCAAGTCGGCGTAACTACGTCTCCGATGATGATGGCGAGGATGCGAACATGCAACACCGAGACGTTCTCCATCACCACCCTCCGTCCGCTCTTCAACTCCAAGTCATGCAGATGAGCGAGCATATGGCGCAGATTACTCGGCTTATGGAGGAGAAGGATCGTCACATCAACACTCTGCTCCAAAAGCTAAGCGCAAAGGACGCTGCACCAGTCGGCCAACCCGTCGCTTCTCCAGTAGCCGCTCCAGTTCCGTCTTCAACTCCCGCTCCTACAGAGGTTGTTCTGACGATTCAAGCAGTTACTCCAGCGCTCTCCTCGGCTCCCATCCCAGTGGAAGTCGTCTCCCCAATGCCAGCCTCGGTGGCCACACAACCTCCGGCAGCGGCTGCGATGAGTGCTCAGCAAGTCCAAGCATTGATAGCCGACATGATGCGATCCCACGGCAGTAGCCTTCCTCCGATCACGCCGGCATACTCGAAGCCTTACACTACGAGGATCCAGCAGCTACGCTTCCCAGTCGGATTCCAGCCGCCAAAGTTTCAGCACTTCGATGGAAAGGGAAATCCGAGACAGCACGTCGCCCACTTCATCGAGACCTGCAATAATGCCGGCACATATGGCGACGAGATGGTGAAGCAATTCGTTCGCACCCTCAAAGGCAACGCGTTCGACTGGTACGTTGATCTTCCTGCAGGGACCATCGACAGCTGGGACCAGATGGAAAGGGAGTTCCTCAATCGCTTCTACAGCACCAGACGTACAGTCAGTATGACCGAACTCACCGCCGTCAAGCAAAGGAAAGATGAGCCAGTGATCGACTACATCGACAGGTGGAGGAACCTCGCGCTGAATTCACGAGACCGCTTGTCTGAAGACTCGGCCATCGAGATGTGCACCCAAGGCATGCACTGGGGTCTGCTCTACATCCTCAAAGGTATCAAGCCTCGGTCTTTCGAAGAACTCGCAACTCGGGCTCATGACATGGAACTCAGCCTAGCAAACCGCGGGGACTTGAAGAACAAGGACTTCTTGAAGATAGAGAAGAAGGACAAGCCACTGGCAACGAAACCGAAACAAGTCAACGTCGCTGACGTCGCTTCAACTGCCAAACTACTCAAGATCGGTGGCAAGCCGGATCAGAAGAAGGGAGTCGCCATACCACCGCCTCCGCTGCCAAGACAAAGGATGACTCTCGAGGAGCTCGAAGCCAAGGAGTACCCTTTCCCAGACTCGGAAGTCTCCTCCATGTTCGACCAACTGCTGCAAGAGAAGATGATAGAGCTCCCTCCTTCGAAGAGGCCCGAGCAGATGCATCGCGTCGACGACCCTCTCTTCTGCAAATACCACCGGGTGGTAAGTCATCCTATCGAAAGATGCTTCGTCTTCAAAGAAAGAATCATGGCGCTCGCAAAGCAAGGAAAGATAGAGATCGACTCCGGGGAAGTTGCTACGGCCAACATGACGTCCATCACCTTCGGCTCCTTCTCGCCGGTACTCGTTGCCGCTCGACGAAGCATGCCCAAATTGCGCATCAACCGTCAAGCTCCAATCGCTAAGTTAACTTCCCGGCCGAAAGTCTCGAAGCGACGTCGACGTACTCCTGCGTTCTCCGAGGAAGAAACGCCGCTGCCCAGGGGGCAATCATCACTCACGCCAGTACCTCTTCCAAGCGATGCTATGTCCCAATACGCTCTCCAGAAGAGATACGAGCAGGGAGATCCGGAAGTGGGTCTGCTGGGCCAGCCTTCGGGGAAGTTCGACTATTACGTCCTCTACTCAAGGCCTCCGTCCGTTTCGATCAACGAAATCAAGCCCACCGGCTGGGAATCGGAAGACGTGCCAGTAGAGCCTCAAGGAGAGCAAACACCTCTTCCAAGCAATGTTGCATCCCAACGAGCGCTCCAAAGAAGATACGAGCAGGGAGATCCAGAAGTCGGTCTGCTGGGCCAGCCTTCCGGGAAGTTCGACTACTACGTCCTCTACTCAAGGCCTCCGTCCGTTCCAATCGACGAAATCAAGCCCACCAGCTGGGAATCGGAAGACGTGCCAATGGAGCCTCGAGAAGAGCAAGTCCCTTCCAGTCAAGCTATGTCCCAACACGCCCTCCAGGAAAGATACGAGCACGGAGATCCGGAAGTCGGTCTGCTAGGCCAGTCTTCGGGAAAGTTCGACTACTACGTCCTCTACTCAAGGCCTCCGTCCGTTCCAATCGACGAAATCAAGCCCACCGGCTGGGGATCGGAAGACGAGCCAATAGAGCCTCATGAAGAACAAGTGCCTTCGAGGGAACCAGTTGCTGCTGTCAACCATCATCCTAGCGAAGAGGAATCCACCGACGAAGAAGCATGGGTCATACTACCGCGGCGACGAAAGCCATGGCAAGAAAAGAAGCTCAAGCAAGACCGTGTGATGAGGGGATTCACCAAGCGGAAGACCTACAAGAAGAAAAGCAAGACTCCGGGAAGGAAGGCGTTCAAAGTGCCGCCAGCAAGCCAAGACGATATCCTTCAGCAGAGTCTTCCAGAGCCGACATCGTTGCAAAAGTTCTTCCCAGATCACTTCCTCCCAGCGGACCAACACATCAAGGTGTCTTGTTGCATGGTCGAAGTCCATGAGGCGTCGGAAGGAAAGAACGAAAGTGAAACTTCTGGAGAAGGCGACTCCACAGATGAGGGAGACGATTCCGACGAAGGGAGCACTGCCTCTCACGACGAAGCAATCTTGCACATGCCGCTCGTAGAGGCTTTGCATCTTCCGAAGAAGGCTCGCCTGGCAATGGCGGCGGCCTTGGCCGATCCGGATAGCTACAAAAGGAAGAGGAAGGACGATCAAAGGCGCAAAGCTGTGGCCTCGTGTGATGCGACGATAACCTTTTCAGATGAGGACCTGCAACTCGGGACGCGATTGCACAACCGGCCTCTTTACGTCTCGGGATACATCAAGGAGAAGCCAGTGAACCGAATCTTGTTGGACTGTGGCTCCGCCGTCAACATCATGCCCATCCAAACGATGCGGCAACTCGGCATCACCGACAACCAGCTCTCGCCAAGTCAGTTGCTCATTCAAGGCTTCAACCAGGGCGGACAGTCTACCGTCGGAATCATCCGCCTGAAGCTGTCAATCGGCCCGCTGGATACAACAGTCCTCTTCCACATCATCGACTGCCAGACATCATATCGTCTCCTGTTAGGAAGACCATGGCTGCACGAGAACGGCGTCGTGGTATCCACCTGGCACCAGTGCCTCAAATACTACGAAGAAGGCGTGGAGAGGTGCATAGTTGCGGACGACAAGCCATTCAACGAGGCCGAGGCACACCTGGCCGAATCTAAATTCTACCAAGCAAAGGGCCTGGTCGTGGAAGTTCTTCCAGCTAAAGCTCCTCGAGCTCAAAAGATTGAAGAAGTAAAGAAGGACAAGACTCCTCTTCCCGTGAATCCGGTGCCACCCTCTGACGAGGCAAGACTCAAGGTCCAAGGAACGCCGAAACCTGGACAAAGGATGCGCATCAGCTTCGAACCAAGAGCAATGCAACATACCCCGTTGCCAATCCAAACGGCGCCTGTCCTGCGTCTCGCGCCTCAGTGGCTCCGAAAATCCGAGCGATCGCCTTCTACTCCGACAAGGAAGCTGGCCCCGTCGTTATCTCAGGCCAATGTCATCACTCTGCAAGAAATGACGGTGCCACTACCTAGTCTGACGCAAGCTCCGAACCCGAGCAGACCTGTCGAATCAGCAGACCTCGAGCAACTCGGATTCAAACCGGAAGGGAGTTGGGGGCAAAATGCTGCCAAGTTGCTGTTCAGAGCCGGCTACAACGAGGAAAGCGCCATGGGCACACTTCCACCAGCAGCAACTCCACATGGGATGACGAGAACTCAAACTCGGCTGTTTCAAAATGGAGAGCAAATTCCCCCGAACCGCCGAGGCATCGGCTCCAGTCAAGCTCCGTTGGTCATCAGAATCGCAGCGACGAAGACCTTCACCTCGAACTACATCGAGGCAAGGATGGTAGATGAAGCAGCTGAAGGATCGACAATCTCCGATGCACTCTCTACCTACCTCAGCCATCCAAAAAGCAGGAGAAGACGACGACGGGCTCGATGCCAAGCCTTGTTCCGGAAGCAAACCAGAGGCGGTAAAGACTGGTCGAATCGAAAACGCACATCCGTCTTCGAGAGGCTCGGGCCAGTCAAACAATCAAAGAAGAAGTCGGCATTCAATCGTTTGGGGATGCCAATCGAGGACTTCGTCTCAACACCCACCCACCCACCCATGGCTGCCGTCAATCATATCTCTATTATGGATCCCGACAACGGTGAAACTTCTACTTCGGACGACGAGTTGCCCGACGCCCCGCCAGTCCTCGAAGAAGGGGGGCAGTCCACCGTTGATGCCTCAAAGAAAGGGGGCAGTCCAAGAAGACGACGACGACATACTTCTTCAGTGCCTAGGGCCAAATCCTTACTGTCTTGGGGGCAACCGTCTCTCATGCAAGCACTCCCTCTTCCAAACGAAACTACGTCCCGGCACCTGCTCAAAGCTAGAGACGAACAAAGAAGCCCCGAAGTCAACCTGCTAGGCCAACCATCGGGCAAAATTGACTATTATGTCCTCTACTCCAGGTCTCCTTCGATTCCAAATGAAGAAATCAAGCCAACCAGCTGGGGATCAGAAGATGAATCGGTACAGTCTCTAGAAGTGCAAGTCCTTCTGATCAAAGAAGAGCCTTCAGTCGCAACACCAGTTCTTCACCTTGGCGAGGAAGATCTTAACACATGGGCTATGGCGCCTCGAAGGAGAAGGCCACGACGATCAAGCTACAGGATAGCACGCCTAGCTAACCATGAGAAAAATCGGGCGACAAGAAAACTCCGCAGAAGAAAGTCCTTCAAGGAAAAGAATGAAGCTCCAGGAAGAAAGACGTCCAAAGTATCACCGGTAAATCTGAAAAATTTCCTCCAGCAAAGCTTTCTAGAGCCGGCGACACTCCAGAAGTTCTTTCTCAATTGCTTCCTTGAAGCTGATCAAAACTTCAAGGTCTCCTACTGCATGATGGAAGTTCACCGAGTGCTCCGGAAATACAATGAAGAAAGCGACTCCAACATAAAAGGCATGGGGAGAAGCATCACTGCCAACGGCAAGCTGTTCAACAAGGCTAAAGCACACCTTGCTGATGCCAAGTTTTACGAGGCCAAAGACTTCGTTGCAGAAGCTCCTCCAGCAAAAGCTCCACAAGTCCAGGAAGTCAAAACAGCTGCGATGGACAAAAGCTCTCCACTTGCAAAACTAGTGACATCCTCCATCCAGACAGCGCACAAAGACAAAGAAGCGCCAGCACCAAGACGGAAAATTCACATCAACTTCAAATCAAGCTCGATGCGATGCATTCCGTTGCCTGCTCAAGTTGCTTCAGTCCTGCGGCTCGTACCTCAATGGCTTCGCAAACCAGGACGATCGCCTTCCCCTCCAGCAAAGGAACCAGCGTTATCATTCTTCGGGGCCAACTTCAGCACGTTGCAAGAGATGACACTACCGTTACGTGGTCTGTTGCACATCTCGAGCTCAACCGAGTCTTCCGAGCGCACCAGCTCTGAGCAACTTGCAATCAAGTCAGAAAACACTCGGGGGCAAAACTCCACCGAGTCAATGTTCAAATCCAGCCGCAGCAAAGAAAGCATGGCACACATGGGATCACTACCCTCAGCTGCAATACCACATCGCCTGACAAAGACTCAAGATCGTCTCTGCAAAAGCGGCGAACGAACCCTTCCAAATCGCCGAGGCATTCACTCCAGTCAAACTCCAGCAGTCATCAAAACTCCAGTCAAGAAGATCTTCACTTCTAACTACATTGAAGCGAAGAGGGCAGGCAACAACCGCGAACCAGTGGCGACTTTGCCTACCAGCTGCAAGTCCCTCAAAAGGTACTTTGCTTAGCGCAAGGTTACCCCCCTTGCCCAAAAAAAAAAAAAAAAAAAAAAAAAAACCGAACTACGTGCGACTTGATCCCTCTAAGTAGGGTACGTAGGCAGCCTACAAAGGTTCAGTCCAGATAAATAGAAACACACCAACGTCGTCCAGAGAAGGCCAGCCCAGAAGAGAATGAGTGCAAATCCACAAGTCCAGTCAACAAACCAAAAGATGACAAGAAGGTCAAAGTCTTGGAGGTGCTGAAGCAGCTCGCCTCCCGCGGCCTACACGCGCTGCAACTCCCGGGGTAAAGAAGTCGCCAACTTCCGACGCGTCGCCAGCTATGTACGTTGCTTCGCAAGGTTCACTCCGGAAGCCTTCTCGAGAGCTCCACCAGCTCCCGATAATTCGTCAGCCCTTCTCACTGTTATGCAAACCCTGCTCCAGAAGCCTTCATAGTCGCTCGAGCATCCCCCAAACGGGACTCCGACTTTTGAAGCGACGCACGAACGGCCTCCACCTTCTTCTGCATCCGAACCAAGTCTGCAGTAGCAAGCGTGTGAAGCCCCTCCAGCCGACGTCTCTCCCTCAGTCGCAGCTAAGCCCCAGGAGGCGTCCTCCAGCGAAGACCGTCGTAATCAATGGAGCTCGTCACCCTCCAAGAAGGTGTGCGACTACTCTGCAAAAAGTCATCCACCTTGAAATCCGCCAGGCTCGTGCAAAAGCTCGAGCCCATCCGAAGGACGTCAGTCCCTCAAAGACAAAAACCCAAAGGATTGGGACTGCCACTGGAGTCAAATGCAGTAACCCAAAGATAGGCGGATATATCGACAACGACCGTATCCTTTGCGACCAAAAAAAAAAAAAAAAAAAAAAAAAACGACCGTATCCTTTGCTACCTTCCCTGGCCTCCGAAGTCTCCGGCTTGTCCTCGCACCAAGAAGACGACAACACTCCGCTGAAAAAACCCTTCAGCTCCAAGCCGCCGAAGAATGCGTCGTCTCCAAGCCGCCAAGCGAGCCTTCGTCTCCAAGTTGTCGAAGAAGCTTTCATCCTCGCGAGCCGTCGAAGAATCCTTCATCTCCAAGACGCGAAGCGAGTCTTCGTCTCCAAGCATCGAAGAAGCCTTCGTCTCCAAGCCGACGGAAGCCTTCGTCTTCGAGCAACGCGCACCATCGCCGCCGCCGCCGACGAAAGAGGCGACACCGGGAAGACGGAGCAACTCGCGTGCAACCCCAGGCAGCACTCTTCCGCCGACGGTCTCCAAGCATCGAAGAAGCCTTCGTCTCCATGCCGACGGAAGCCTTCGTCTTCAAGCGCCGCGCACCATCGCCGCCGCCGCCGACGAAAGAGGCGACACCGGGAAGACGGAGCAAGTCGCGTGCAACCCCAGGCAGCACTCTTCCGCCGACGGTCTCCAAGCATCGAAGAAGCCTTCGTCTCCAAGCCGACGGAAGCCTTCGTCTTCAAGCGCCGCGCACCATCGCCGCCGCCGCCAACGAAAGAGGCGACACCGGGAAGACGGAGCAAGTCGCGTGCAACCCCAGGCAGCCCTCTTCCGACGGCGGTCTCCAGAAGCCAACGGAAGCCTTCGTCTCCAAGCCAACGGAAGCCTTCGTCTTCAAGCAACGCGCACCATCGCCGCCGCCGTCGACGAAAGAGGCAACACCGAGAAGACGGAGCAAGTCTCGTGCAACCCCAGGCAGCACTCTTCCGTCGACGGTCTCCAAGCATCGAAGAAGCCTTCGTCTCCAAGCCGACGGAAGCCTTCGTCTTCAAGAGCCGCGCACCATCGCCGCCGCCACCGACGAAAGAGGCGACACCGGGAAGACGGAGCAAGTCGCGTGCAACCCCAGGCAGCCCTCTTCCGACGGCGGTCTCCAGAAGCCAACGGAAGCCTTCGTCTCCAAGCCTAACACCGCCTTGCCGCTTGCACCGAGCCCCACGTCCTTCGCCGACTCACGCAAGTCCACGCGTCCGCACCACAGGCCGCCTGTGCCCCGCGCCCGCGTCGTACGCCGCTACTGCACTCCGGCCATGGCCCACGCCTTCACCGCGCCCTGCGCCCATGCCAGACGCTGCCGCGCTGCGCCGCAGCCTGCGCACCGCGCACGCTCGCTGCTATTGTTCTTCGCACTCGACCGACAAAAAAAAAAAAAAAAAGGGGAAGGAGCTCCGCAGCACCACCGTATGCAACAGGACCTCGCGGCTCCATCGCACACAACAGCCCGCAAACCCCCTTCACGTCCAAAAAAAAAAAAAAGAGCAAAGGGGGCCGGAGCCCACAGCCCTTTGCCCAATAGTAGGCCAACAGCAAAGAGAGGGAAGGGGGCCCGCAGCCGCCCCCTCCTTCATCTCTGATACGATCGGGGCGCCCGGGGTGGCGCCCGCGCCCGCGGCCACCGCACGTCGCTCGACCGAGCCCGCGCGCCGCCCGCCGCTGGCCCCGCGCCCGGCCGCCGATCTTGCCGCCGCCGCTGCGCCCGTCCGACTGCGAACCCGCACGGCCCCGACCGCCTCCCGCGCGCCGGCCACCGCCTGCGCCGCACACCGCCTCCCGCGCGCCGGCCACCGCCTGCGCCGCACGACCGTGGCCCGCACTGGCCGCCTCGCCACACGCCGCCACCGCAGCCCGTGCCACGCTGCCGCTGCCGCTGCTGCCTTCGCGGACCAGAAGAAGAAGGAAAGCAGAAGAAATAAAAGGAAAGAGAAAAGAAAAGGAAAGAGAAAAGAAAAAAAAAAAAAAAAAGGAGTTAGAGTCGCCATACCTGACCTGCGACGACTCCACCTCCTCTCTTTGCGGCGCTTTCGGCCACGACAACTCCGCCTTCTTCTCTCGTTACGCCTGCGTCATCGACCTCGGATGCGACAATTGGCCTCGCCATTGCACTCCCACACCGAAGAAGGGGCAATAGTCCTCCGCCGAGATGCACCGTGGCCGTCCTCGCACTCCAGCCGCCTTCGTGCCACACTCGAACTCCGTACAGTGGCTACCTTCGACGTCCGTGCAACCTTTGGAGCAAAAGAGGTCCGCAACGAAGAAGATGATCGAAACCATAGCGAAGGTCTTCTCTACAAGCAAGAGCCACAGCCAACTGCTCGCACCGGCACCCAGCTCTGCGCGCCGCACGCCGCTGGCCTCATGCCCAGCCGCTGCAGCCCTGGCCGACCCTGCCACTGCCGTTGCAGCTCCCGTGGTCCAAAAAAAAAAAAAAAGGAGAAGAAGAAAGAGGAAGAGAGAGGCGGCGAAGGCAACTCGCACCTCAGCCGCGCTTCTACATCCTCCCCGCCTCGAGCCTCGTCGCATCGTCGCTTCGAGCCCGCCTTCGCAACGACCGCAAAATCGCGCACCATCGCCGCCGACGAAAGAGGCGACACCGGGAAGACGGGGCAAGTCTCGTGCAAATCCAGGCAGCTCTCTTCCGACAGCGGTCTCCAGAAGCCGGCAGAACCGTCGCGCAGAAGCACAAGGCCGACGAAAGAAGCGACACCGGGAAGACGGAGCAAGTCTCGTGCAAACCCAGGCAGCTCTCTTCCGACAGCGGTCTCCAGAAGCCGGCAGAACCTTCGCAAAGAAACACAATGACGGATGAAGGGAGTAGGGGTCCTTAGATAGACTCCCAACCCTGCCCACAAAAGGAATCAAGGACAAGTGCTCTACGATTCTTACGCGTCCAAACCCGACACGTT
The DNA here is from genome assembly GCA_947650365.1 of Chamaelirium japonicum. Lineage (NCBI taxonomy): Eukaryota > Viridiplantae > Streptophyta > Magnoliopsida > Liliales > Melanthiaceae > Chamaelirium > Chamaelirium japonicum. The sequence continues at coordinate 69,604,547 of OX393558.1, read as the reverse complement.
CTCATCGACACACTCGTCCTTGAGGGGGCAATTGTAGACACACGAATTTTGTCGGACCCGGACCCGACTTACATGTGCCGACATGGATGCAAACCCGACGCGCTCGGACCCGGACCCGACTCGAAGGCCCCTACGTGGATGCAAACCCGACACGCGGACCCAACTCGCTCGCGCCGACGTGGATGCAAACCCGACACGCAGACCCGACTCGCGCGCGCCGACACGGACTCGGACCCCGCCCCAAGAGGGGCCGGCCCCTACTAGGGTCCGAACCCTATAGGGCCGGCCCTAGTGGGGACCGAACCCCATGGAGGGGCCGGCCGGCCCTGCAAGGAAAGGGAAGAAAAAAGAAAGAAAAGAAAAAAGAAAGAAAAGAAAAAGGAAAGAAAAGAAAGGAAAGAAAAGAAAAAGGAAAGAAAAGAAAAGGAAAGAAAAGAAAGAAAAGGAAAAAAATACCGCCATGCGCGGGGGGAGGTAGCGTATGACGTCTGCACACACGCGGATCTGCGCCGATCCCTCGATCCGACGCACAAGACGAAGCGCCCGATCGCCATCGATTTCGTGCGCAAAATCCAGCCATAATTGCACCCGCCAGAAAAGGAAAACAACTAAATGTTATTCCCTTCATCAATGGATGAATAAAATCCGGGTAATTATGAGAGAGATACAAAAGGGATTTAAAATTAAAAAGTTCCCATATCTCTCTCCCCACCTCTTTGCCTATAAATAGAGGGGGTGGGGGAAGGAAAAAAAGGTCGGGAAATTGAAGACGAAACGCCAGAGCTCTGCAGAAGAGGAGACGCTTCTTCATCGACCCAAGGCTTCACGAGGCACAGTCAAGCCTGTCCCGAGGGATCGGCTTACTGAAAGTCCTCATCAATGTGAAGACCCTTGCACACGAAGATCATCCCTTCGACTCCGTGCACGAAGAAGAAAGCTCGGAGAAGAAGAACCCTTCGACTCCGAAGACGCCAGAAGCAAAGGCCGGAGAAGAAGAGGAGCGGCACTACCCCGTCGTCTCCAACAAGCTTCGACTCCGATCAAGCCCAAAAGCCCGGAGAAGAAGAGGAGCGGCACTACCCCGTCGTCTCCAACAAGCTTCGACTCCGATCAAGCCCAAAAGCCCGGAGAAGAAGAGGAGCGGCACTACCCCGTCGTCTCCAACAAGCTTCGACTCCGATCAAGCCCAAAAGCCCGGAGAAGAAGAGAAGCGGCGCTACACCCGTCACCTTCAACAAAGCCTTCGACTCCGATCAAGCTCAAAAGCCCGGAGAAGAAGAGGAGCGGCACTACCCCGTCGGCTCCAACAAATCCTCGATCCCGATCAAGCCCCAAAGCCCGGAGGAGAGAAGCGAAGCGTCATCACCCCGTCGTCTTCGACTAACACCTGCCCCATCCACGAAGAAGAAAGCCTGGAGCAGATCGTCTGAAGCGTCGCTACCCCGTCGTCTTCATCAACAAAAGTCGACGCTACAACCGTCGCACGGAGACCGTCGCTACCCTCGTCGTCTTCATCAACAAAAGCCGACGCTACAACCGTCGCACGGAGACCGTCGCTACCCTCGTCGTCTTCGTCAACAAAAGCCGACGCTACAACCGTCGCACGGAGACCGTCGCTACCCTCGTCGTCTTCATCAACCAAAGCCGACGCCACAACCGTCGCACGGAGATCGGTGCTACCCCCACCATCTTCGAAAGCATTCTTCGACTCCGATCACGCCAAAGAAGCCCGGAGAAGAAGAGAAGTCCAGTCGATACGTAAACCGTCGAAGCACCGGAGAAGTAGCCCACGTCGTTCGAAGAAGAAGATCGAGTTGACGCCAAAGCTAAAGCCAACGCAAGAAGCCAAAGCAAAGCCCCAGTAAAGCCCGCGCCAAAGCAACGCAAGTGCCAAAGCCAAGCGACTACGCCGGCCACGAGCAAAAGCACCGCACGTTCTAGCCGATACGACGCGAAGTCCGGAAGAACGAAAGCATCGCAAGTCTCTCCCAGCTACGTCCAAGTGCAAGCGCCGAAGCAAAGCAAAAGCCAGAGCCACGCTGGAGCAAAGCCAAAGCCAAAAAGCCAAAGCCGAAGCCAACGCCAAAAGCTAGATCGACGCCGCGAACCGACGATCAAGGACACCGAGGTCAAGCAAGGAACGAGGAAGAAGCGAAGACCGAGGAACGAAGCCGAAAACCCCCTAGCCGAGAAAGCGCGAAGCACGGAAGGGACAAAGCAACGGTGGACATTCCTTAGCCTCTCCAAAACCCTCTCCCTGTAAAACCCCTGTCCTGGGCAGCCCCTTCAGAGCTCTCGCACGAATACCACGTGGAGACGCGGATCAAAGGGATCCCCCAGAAGATCTTTCCCACAATCCCCTGATCAAAACTCGCCGCAACCCGGACTCGCTACACCCGAGCAACCCGGGTCCCGGCCACAATTGTAATCTCGTGTGATTCGCAATAAAGACGACCCGCGCTTTTTTCCGCGTCCACAGTCATAAGTGATTTGCATCCAGCTAATGAGCAGCTGCCAGTGGGCACCTCTACGTAAAGTTGGCAAACAAGTTAGCTATATAGCATTACTTAGTTTTTACTCCGGTAGGGTTCAAACTGTTGCTCCAGATGCTCAGTGTGCTTCTATATCGTTCACTAAAGAGTAAGGAGTCGTCCGATCTAAACTTTACACCCAACTACTATTCATGCATATATGTCCAGACTGCTCCCTTTCTCCTTATACATTAGGGAACATTCCAGATGCATCATTGAGCATTTGGAGCATCCCCTCGATGGAGCATAAATTTTTGGGACATTTTGACTTCCCCCCCCCCCCCTCACTCGTTGTTGGTGATGCCTGTCGGAGAAGAAAGTGCAGGGGACAAGGAACTCACAACCCCTCTACACTACTGGTGGTGCCCGTCAAAGAAGGAGGTGCGGGGGAGAGATCGCCCCTTCCTCCCTGATCTATTGTGCTGATCGACCCATAGGGGTGGAACTCCTCCCGTTCGGTGTCAGTGTTGGCCTGGTTGCGAGGGAGGGATTGAACCCAGAGTTGCCACTGTCGATCACGGGGGAGGGCGTTCCTCCCCTCCTCGTGGTGGGGCTCCTATTGGGTGAAGAAGGAGTATGGGGTCAATGCCATCCCTTCCTGCTTATCGTACCCCTTTGATTTGGGGAAGAAGAAGATACGGGGAGGTGGGCCAGAGCTGCGCCTCTTCTCCTTTTTCGGTGGCGGTCCCTCACATGAGAGAATAGAGGCTCAAAGGGAGAAGGGATCGGATTCATGGCCACCTCCTCCTCTCTATCCCTACTAGCTGATCCTGGTTGGGGGATGAAGAGACCTCTCTTCTTCAGATCTAGGGGATGAGCTAGCCAAACCTTAGCACTTCTCCTCTTTTTCTTTTGAGCCGTTGATTTCAATCTTTCAATAATGGTTAACACGTGTATCATAGTGGAGGTTAAAATGATCCAATCAGATTTCAAAGTTGTTGGCTAGCGATCGCTCAAAGTCAAGTAATAGAATAGGAGAAAGTTTTTTTTTTGGTAGGAAACTAGGGGTTCTATTCATGGCGCCCCAGCCCGCTGAAAAACATTATTATTAATCATCCACAAAAGTAATTTTCAAAACTCAAGAGAGGAGATGCAAATTAGAAACACATGATTGAAATTGCTGGGCTTGAGAGGAAGATACCCGTAGTCAGATACAAAGGCATGTATCGACCACGGTGGGAAAGGCTCCCTATCCGACAGGCGGTAAATTTCATCTAAAACGATGATTAGGGATGTTGAGACTCTACTCAGAGGATAGAATCACTGAGGAGTCGTCAAAACAAAGAGCCAAAGGGATCACTCCCTCAGAAGAAGCATCCCTTCGAGTAGGTAAGTGAACTCTTGGTTTGCGATCGTAGTGCCAATAGCAGTCTCAAAATTGCCAATCGTGCCACCAAATGTAGCCTTAAGATCCATCGAATTCGATGGCAACCAATGGGACGGGTGGAACTCCAGCTCACCACCTTGAGTTGCATCAAAGACCAAGAAGTAGCCAATATTTGATAAAAAGATTGAGTCATGTGGCACGCTCTTAAGGAGACAGTAGGGGGACTCCCCAGGCCCCTGCAGTTCAACTCAAAGTCTTCACTGATCCAGTGACAATTGCACAACCGTAGTTGCCACCTTTTTGTAATTAGACTTGAGTGAACTTTGATCAGAGACAACCTCGGGTTGGTCCAAGTGAGCTGCAGAAAAGTTTCATTTGCTAAATATTGGACCTAGATCCTCTTGAAACTCCAAGCCTATTGCAGCTTTAAATTTAGGATTCTCTTTGATGAGTCACCCAAATGTGGAAGTTTTAGGAGGAGGGATCTGATCATTAAACGACTTAGGAGAGCTGATTGGCGACTTCAATGTTTTATGAGCTGGAATGCAGGAATACGGCTCTAACTTGTTGAGCTTCGATTGAGGACTGGGTAATGAAAAGCTTAGCAGTGGGGTCTTTAGGACTTGCCGAAACAGGGCCACAATCAGAGCCCAAAATTTCCTGATGTTGCATCATGAGAGAGATCCCACATGGATCTTGATGCAGGCAAGACCTAACAAGGCTGCTGTAATCACTAAGTTAACACCCTTGTGGTCAACTAGCTAGAGATTATTATCAATATAACATGCTAAACATCCAAATAGTAATCAAACTGAGGATTATTTATCATAGAACTATAGTAGATATACAGTAGAATATGTAGACAGCTAAAATTCTAACAATAGGAAGCAATTCCACACACCCAAGCAAAAATTCAGCAAGTAATAAATAAAGGACAACAATCAGATTTTATAGAGAGAAGCATGCAAAACAGGGCAACAAGGGCACCAATCGATTGCGGGACCGACGGGTAACGTTCTGCACAACTCCGGTGTGTCGAAGATGGCTAGGGAGAGGCCGAGGACAGCGATAAAGGTAGGGATTAAAAGGGTAGTGGCGGGTGCGTCATGTATTGCGGTCATGGCTTGCGCGAGAGCGACGATGTTCCTAAAGGTCTCCTATAAGGTTAGGGCACGGTTGCGATGGTGTATCGGGAGATGATGCGTGGAACGGGGATCTCATGTGGGTAAAGATGATGGAAGACAACAAAGAAAAGATCAAAGGCGACGAATGAGGAAGATAAAAGGGATGATACCACTTGGGTTTCCGCCGTGGGGTGCGAGGATGCGCCGGAATCCCTCCATGGAGCAAGGTCCATCGTCGAAACACATTGGATCCTTCGGAAAAGCAAAACCAAGTCTTCCCGAGGCGAAGTCGAGAAAGAAGAAGAGTCCCGAGGCGAAGTCCAGGAATCAAGGCGGCGATCGGAGGCACGAGCCATTCCTGGAGAGAGTTTTCTCAAAACAATTCAGATCTTATTTTGTCTCCTTCCTTCATGTATTTAGAGATCTAGGGTTTGCATTGGAAGGCCTAGATCAAAGGGGAATAGAAGGATTAATGGTAGGGATGCTTTGGGCCAAGAAAGGAAAAGAAAAGGAAGAGAAATGAGGGAAAAAGAGAGAACGGAAGAGAGGGGGCTAGTTCGGTGTCCGTGTGGAAAAGGGATGGGAGGACAAAGAGGGACATGGGTAGGAGAGAGAAAGGGGGTTCAGCTAGGGTTTAACCCCTTTTGGGTGCCATTAGGCTGCCATGTCATTTAAGGGGGTGTCAGGATGGAAAAGAGGCTTTAATTGACATGCCACCAGAGTTGCCCAGAAGTGCTAGAATCGTCCCGAACGATCCTATTGCTAGCCTGCATGCAGAATTTTATTATTTCAGCCAATAATCACCTTCTGAGGCCCGGATTTACGCTGAATAGCCCTTGAAAGTGGTCGTGGACAATCCCCCATTATATAGAACTATAATTAAATACAAAAAACGATAAATAAAAGCCCTAAAACATCCAAACAGGCCTCGAAATAGCTGAAATGCAGCAAACGATAACCAAAAGTAAACTAACAAGTCTCTACTACAAATAACTAAAACAAACGACTAAAGTGAAGTATGATCGATGCATCTCAGGGTGTATCAACTCCCCCGGCCTCAGAAGAACTCGACTATGTCGAGTGGCCATCAAAACTGTCAAGCAAGTCAGGTCTTTGGTCTCTCAGCTGAGCCTTGTCCATCTAAGTACTATCAGAGAGTGGCCTACCTACCTACCAAACCAAGAAGCATCAGAACACACCGTGGCGGGTAGCAAACTCTCGAACATCCAGTATCTCCTCAATCTGCTCTGTCATCTCTGGTAGCATCTGAAAATGGCAGTTTAGGCGTTGTAGCAATCTCTGGTCGATCTCCATGGAAAGGGAACAACTCTGATGTGTTGAGGATCAGCGATGTTGGCATGTCGTCAGGAAGGTCCAGTAAATAAGCATTGGGCCCCAATGCTCGAAGGATGCGGTAGGGTCCAAACTTCCTCTGGCTAAGTTTTCCATAAGAACCCACATGAAACCTCTCTGTGAAAGTACACAAGGACCCTGTCCCCTATTTGAAAGCTCTGTTCTCGCCTGTGGGAATCTGCACTCTTCTTATACTTGGCATTGCTCTCTTTCAGTTTCTCAAGTGTGTTTCGCTGCACAGTCTTGAGGTGCTTAAGTTAATCTTCGACAACACCACTCACAGAACCTGACAGTGGTAAAGAAGTCCTATCTAAGACGTGTGGAATGGAATAGCCATAGATGATTTTAAACGAAGTTTTTCCTATATAACAATTTATGGAATTATTATATACGAATTCAGCTTGGGGAAGAATCTTATCCCATTGTTTCGAATGTTCACCAGCTAGGCATCTAAGCATATCCATTAGACTACAATTCACCACCTCAGTTTGACCATCTGTTTAGGGGTGATACGTGCTACTATATTGAAGTTTGGTACCTAGCTTTAACCACAAGGTGTGCCATAAGTGACTTAGAAACCTACTGTCCCTATCAGATGTAAATGATTTTGGAATGCCATATATGCAAACGCACTATTTCCCTAAAGAACAACTCTGCTACATGTGAAGCATCTGAGGTTTTCCTACATGCGATGAAATGTGCCATTTTGGATAATCGATTAACAACGACAAAGATGGAATCAACCTTATGCACCGTTTGAGGCAAGCCAACGACAAAATCCATGGTTATGTCTTTCCATGGTCGACTTGGGAGGGGTAGGGGAATGTAAAGGCCAATGTTCTGCCATTTTCCTTTGAACATCTAGCATGCCCGATAGCGTTGCACAAACTTGATGATATTTTTTCTTAGGTGTGGCCAAAAGTAGCGTCTTTCCACCAACTCAATAGTTTTGGTTTGGCCGAAGTGACCTCTCAAATTACTTTTGTGCAAGTCGTGGATCAACGTATCTCTAAAAAATTCTTCAGGGGATTCCTCAGAGGTGGTCCCTTTATGAGTGTTTTGGACAAGACTCTCGTGAAGGGAACACTCAGGGATGCATAGATGGGTACCACGAAACAAGAATCCATCTTGGATGACGTAGGATGTTATAGAATCAATCTCTGTTTCTTGACAGGATTCACAGATGGGACCGAAGTACGGATCAGTAACATACATCTCTTTCAGAGTATCAAAAAAACAACGACGGGCTGTAAAGTGACTAGCATTAGGCCTCATCGACTCATAGCGTTAGAAGCTCTGTTAAAGACTCTAACTTTATATCGAAGGTTGAATGTGTACTATTGCAAGAAATTTGACCACTTAGCATGACGTTGGTTCAAGCTATGCTGAGACTTCAGATATCAAAGCACTTCGTGGTCAGAATTGAGTATAAATTCTCTTTGGATCAAGTAATACCTTTAGTGCTTGAAGGCTTGAACAACCGTGTAAAACTCAATATCATATATCGAGTAATTCAAACGTGCGACATTCAGCTTCTTGCTAAAAAATGCGACGGGACGTCCCTCTTGACTAAGGACTGCTCCTATCCCAATATGAGAGGCATCATAATCAATCTCAAAGACCTTATCAAAGTTTGGAAGTGCCAAAACTGGAGCACTCATCATCATGGTCTTGATGAGATCGAAACTCGCTTTGACTTCGGGGGTCTAAAGGAAACCACCCTTATTCATACAATTAGTGAGAGGTGAAATGACGAAACTAAAGTTCTTAATGAATCAGTAATAAAATGATGTTAGACATGGAACCATCACACATCACTAACATTCTTTGGAACGGGCCATGACTTGATGGCTTCGACCTTCTTTGGATCAACTCGTATCCCTTCTGAACATATAATATAGCCTAAAAAAGTTAAGTTGTCTGTAAAAAAGTTATACTTCTTCAGATTGATGTATAACTTATCTTTCCTTAGCATTTTCAAAACTTCACGTAGGTGCTCAACATGTTGTTCGGATGTTGTACTGTAGATAAGAATGTCATCAAAGTACATGACAACAAACTTCCTGATAAATGGTCTAAGCATATGATTTATGAACCTCATAAAAGTATTCGGTGCGTTTGATAGACCAAATGGCATTACTAGCCATTCATACAGTCCTTTCCGGGTTTTGAATGCAGTCTTCCATTCGTCACCAGGTTATATGCGGATCTGATGATAACTGCTACGAAGATCAATTTTTGAAAAGATTTTTGTGCCATGTAGTATGTCAAGAATATCATCCAATCGTGTAATCGAGATCTATACTTGACTATTATCTGATTGATGGCACAACAATCTATCTACATTCTCTATGTCCTATCATTCTTGAGAGCCAGAAGTCCAGGTACTGGGCATGGACTCATGCCCTCTTGGATTAGCCCCTTTTGTAGCAATTCAGTAACCTGTCAATGCAACTCCTCATACTCAAATGGACTCATTCGGTAGTAACGAAGGTGAGGTAGCGTCGCCCCTGGGACCAAATCAATGCAATGTTGGATGTCCCTAAGAGGTGGAAGTCCTTCAGGTATCTCCTCTGGATTGAGATCATTGAAGTCTTCAAGTAGGACTCGAATCTCATGAGGAATGCTAGGGCCCTCTGTAGCCTCATTTGCTTTGAGGAATATGAAGGAGCGAGATTCTCTGAGCTCATCCTCGAAGCAATCTTGCGTCAACAATGTTGGTAAGGTCTTTGAGTTTTTTTTGGCACCTTCGGGGTAACTGTGGTGGTGTGGGCTTACTAGAAAGCGATTTCATTGTCTCCCTTTGAGGCACTAAGGTGATGTTATAGTCATCCTTGTAGAAGAAGTATGTGTTTTTTTTCCCATCATGCTTCATATTCCTATCGTATTGCCACAAGCGGCCCAACAGAATGTGACAAATGCCTAAGGGCACCATGTCACACCAAACAACCTCCTTATACATTTTTCCAAAGTTATACTCGATTAGGCATCGCTCTGTAATGGAAACGTCGGATCCCTTCTTAAACCAATACAAGTTGTATAGCTTGACTAGCTTCTCCGTCTTGAGCCCTAACTTGTTAACCATGATCTAGGCGACTAAGTTTTTGGTGCTACCACTGTCTATGATAAGGAAACAATATCTCCCTTTGGAAGTACAAGTGGTGTAGAAGATGTTCCTTCTAAGCCATCGATCTGGTTTAGGGGCTTTAGGTATTAACAAAACACGATGCATGACTAGTGCATGAGTTGCTTCGTCAGCTTCAGTGATGACCTCACATGTTTTATCATACTCCTGATAATCAGCATCTCTGGGATCATCATCACGCTCTTCTTCAGCCACGTTGTTTAAGGTTTCCTCAGCTGGCTCTTCACTTTCTGTTAGATGCGTCTGAGGACTCCTTTTTGGGCATTGAGCAATAAGATGTCCTACCTCTCCATACTCGAAGCATTTGTAAGTCGCTCCGGGTGGTCAACTCCCTATCGCACCTTGCTCACGACTTGGCTGTTCAACCCATCATGGGGGCTAATTGGTTCTTATCGGAGTGGTAGTCGGAGTGGGAACAGGAGGAGTGACTCTACTAGGGGTTGCTCCTCTTCCAGCCAAAGGGGTACCTAGAGGTACTCTAGGGGCAACTTCTCTTCTAAAGGCTCGTTGCTGAATTCTTTTGACCCTGAGAGCCTGCCTAGATGCTTCCATCACAGTAAGGATAGTCTGCATTGCTAGCACTTCTTGAATTTGGTAGCATAATCCTGAGATATAGCGTGCAGCCTTTTGTTCATCATTTTCAGGAATGGAATTTCGGATGGTCAGGATGTCAAACTCTTCTGTATACTCCTATACGGTTCTGTTGCCTTGCTTTAGGCTAAGCAGCCTCTAGTACAGAGTAGAACGATAGTCAGGACGAATGTACTTTAGTCACATCTTGTCACGCATTTTTGCCCATGTTGTAGCCTTCTGTTTACCTTTCTTGAGGCGACTCGCTTGCAACTCTTGCCACCATACCAAAGCGGCTCCTTTCAGCTTGGTTGCCACGAGTTTTATCGTTCGATCATTGGGGAGATCTTTTCATTCAATGAAGTGCTCGATGCTTTCTATCCAATCGAGGAATGCATCAGCATCATGGCTTCCCCTAAAGTCATCGATGTCAACTCGGACTCCATAACCTTAAGATCTCTCAAGGGCTAGCACGAGGCGCTTTTCCATGTCGTGCTGCTCATGTGCATATATGTCACTCTCTAGGGTTTCTAGGATGACCGAACTAAGCGTACTCTTGTTCAAAGTCTATGTCGGACTCGTCCAACTTAGCTTCAAACTCAGGGGATGAATCAAAACATTCTGCCTGATTTCGCTCTGGGGGTTGGTATCGATTTGGAATATGAGGTAGGGCTTAGTTCTGGTTATGAGGTGGGACTTGAGTTGGATCCCGATTCTGATCCTGGTTTTGATTTGGCTCTTTTACCTTAGGAACCTCGGTATTGGGATTGGTTTCTGCCCTTCCCGGGTCCTCCTCGACCTGTTGGGTTCGAGGGTTGATGCCTCTGTCTTGGAGAAGCAATCCTAGCCTATCCGTGATCTCTTGCAACAAGATTGCATATCGATCAAATATATTTTGGGTTGCTTCTTACCACGTACCACGAGGTTGCGGGCCTCGAGGAAAATGTCCTCAGTTCCGAGCATCCCGATGCAGATGGATGCGATCAGCCATTGATCCTTACTTAGTGCTGTATATCGATTTTCCGATAAGTAGGGACCTAAAGGACATCTCTAGGGCATGTCCTAGGATGCCTATATGATATATGATCAATGTATGAGACTACATGTGCACTTATGATGATGCAAGGACAGCAATATGCTAACTAAAAAAAATTTATGTGCAACCCTAATGATGCTAGATGAGGTGAACAGTAGACAAGATGGTTCACATATCCACGCCAATAACCTAGACTCGACAATCAAGCATACAATGCGTTGACATATAAATTTAGCAAACAAGTTAAGGAATGCTTGCTGAATTTCAGCACTCAAAAGAGACCCGAACAGGTTCTTTCAAACTTTGATACCAACTTGATGCAGTCAAGACCTAACTAGGCCACTGCAATCACTAAGTTAACACCCTTGTGGTCAACTAGCTATAGATTATTATAAATATAACACGCTAAACTCCCAAATAGTAATCAAACTAACGATTATTTATAATAGAACTATAGTAGATATGCAGTAGAATATGTAGACAGTTAAAATTCTAAAAATAGAAAGCAATTCCACACACCCACACAGAAATTCAGTAAGTAATAAATAAAGGACAACAATCAGATTTTATAAAGAAAAACATGCAAAATAGGACAGCAAGGGTACCAATCGATTGTAGGACTGACGGGTAACATTTTGGACAACTCCAGGGTATCAAAGATGGCTAGGAAAAGGCCGAGTATAACTGTAAAGGTGGGGATTAAAAGGGTAGTGGCGCATGCATGATGTGTTGCAGTCATGGCTTACGCAAGGGCGGCAATATTCCTAAAGGTCTCTTAAAAAATTAGAGCCCGGTTACGATGGTGTAGCGGGAGATGATGCGTGGAGCGGGGATCTCGTGCGGGTAAAGATGATGGAAGACAACAAAAAAAAGATCAAAGGCGACGAAGGAGGAAAATAAAAGAAATGATACCACTTGGATTTCCGCCGTGGGGTACGAGGATGCGCCGGAATCGCTCCATGGAGCAAGGCCGAGTGTCGAAACTCACCGGATCCTTCAGAAAAGCAAAACCAAGTCTTCTCGAGGCGACGTCGAGGAAGAAGAAGCGTCCCGAGGTAAAGTCGAGGAATCAAGGCGACGATCGAAGGCATGAGCCATTGCCTGAGAGAGTTTTCTCAAAACAATTTGGATCTGATTTCTTCTCCTTTCTTAATGTATTTAGAGATCTAGGATTTGTATTGGACGGCCTAGATCAAGGGAGAATAGGAGGATTAATGGTGGGGATGCTTTGGGCCAAAAAAGGAAAGAAAAAGGGAGAGAAAAGAGAGGAAAAAGAAAAGAATTAAAGAGAGGGGGCCGGTTTAGTGTCCGCTTGGAAAAGGGACAGGAGGAGAGAGAGAGGGATGCAGGTAGGAGAGAGAGAGAGAGGGGTTCGGTTAGGGTTAAACCCCTTTTTGGTGCCATTGGGCTACCATGTCATTTAAGGGGGTGCCAGGATGAAAAATAGGCTTTAATTGATGTGCCACATCAATTAAGAGGATGTGAGTTGTCCGGGAGTGCCAGAATCGTCCCGAAAGCTCCCGTTGCTAGCCTGCATACAGAATTTTATTATTTCAGCCAATAATCACCTCATGAGACCCGGATCTATGCCGAATAGCCCTCGAAAGCGATCACGGACAATCCCCCACGACATAAGACTATAATTAAATGCAGAAAACGATAAACAAAATACCCTAAAACATCAAAACGGGCCTTAAAATAGCTAAAATGCAGCAAACGACAATCAAAATTAAACTAACAAGTCTCTACTACAAATAACTGAAATAAACGACCGAAGAGAAGTCCAATCGATGCATCTCAGAATGCATCCGATCTACATCATTGCCTCTTAAGGCATTTGGAATACCCTCCATAAAATAGTTAGAAATAATTTCCTTTATGGGTCTACTAGGTGGTGCTGAGGATATCACATCATTAAGATTGCCCGCTGATTTACCAATCGTGGGTGTAACGGATCCGGCATTAAGTAGGTCTTTATAACCTTCCATATCAAGGTCTGTAGAGATATTAGCACTGAAAATCAGATCCCAATAAGTTTGGGGCGGTTGGCCATGCATGCCTTTCGGACGTGCCACGTCAGCCTTAAGGTCCATTGCAGCCTACGTCTTCACCGATGATGGTTGTCGATGAGTAGTGGCCAACCCACCATCGGAGTCTTCCTCAGGTAAGAACGAGTTTTGCACGTTGGTTCGATGGGAACGCTTATGGTTAAGGGCAAAGAGAGGTTCTGTGTACCTGAGCTGAAGAATGACTTCTAACTGCTGACGAACCGCTTCATTAGTTTCTTTCTCCGTGTAATGAAGAGCATTCTCTCCCATCTTGTAATCAAGGTACAAAATATCGAGATATTTCGCGAAATATCGCGAAATATTTCGGTTTTCTGAAACCTCGGCAAGAAATTCATATTGTGATATCAAACGAAATAGGAATCACGATAATATCGCGATATTTCTCACGATATATTTGTCGGTACGAAATATCGCGATATTTCGTGGAAATTTTGAGACATTTCGAAAAATTTCAGAAAATTTTGAGAAATTTTGGGATTTTGGCACCAAAATGTTGGGACTGACTGATTATAAAAGGGGACTGGGGGTTTCGTTCTCAGCAGCTTATTTACATATAAGTTATTATATATAAATAAGCAAATACCCCCCCATTTGATTTCAATAAAAATATCAAAAAAATCAAAAACCAAGTGAATCAAAAAGTAGGTTTTCAGTTTTAGTAGGAGAAAACAGTTTTTTCGGTTTTTCATAAAATTTGTATGTTGAGAAAAGTGGTTAAATCAACTCATTTTTTGCTCAAAAAATTCCACAAGATGTAGAACTACAAGTACATCTAGAAAACCATTGTCCGTCAAAGAAAATTTTGAATGTATAAAAACTTTTCTTTATAAAAACTCATTTTTTCAGACTTAGTAAAAAAACAGTGTTTTGCATTTCAGCATAATTTTTGCACGATTTCAAACTTGCACAACTTTCTATTTTTAAGTCCGTTTTCAAAATCGTTTGAAGCATTATTTTAACAATCAACTAATCTTTATTTTGGAAATATTTTTATCCACAAAAAAGATTAAAAGCTATTTTAAATACATAGATCAAAACAGGATGAAACAAGACTGCAAAAGACTCACAGACTCAAATGTAGAATACATGCTATGTGATGCTCTACACCTGTAGATTGAGTATAATTATTATCTGAGTGTTCCAAATTGTGTATATATACTTGGTTTATGACTATGCAGAGATTCACTATAAAATTCTGTTAAAAAATCAATATTTCCACTATTTCTATAAAATCACAATATTTCCACACTGTCGAAATATTTCCATGAAATATTTCCATATCCAGAGGGGTCGAAATATTGACCGAAATGGAAATTTCGAACCTTGCTTGTAATTCATGGGCCCATAAGCCATTGTGCCACAGGTTTCATAAAACCTAAGAAGCCTTTCATATTTCAACCATATTTTAATGACCTTGCCGTCGTTCTTCAAATCAACTCTCGCCTTCTCTAATAGTGGGCGATGTACATTGAGCCAGACTTTAAATCGGGCGAAAGAACTCCATTGATTTTTTGCACCTAACTCGAGAGGTTTGAGGATCCCAATATCATTTGCTATTCTTTCCACTGATTCCTTGGTCATATAACCCCTTGGAAGCTTGTGGGCTTGGATCCATATCTCAAGTTCGTCAAAGGTATACTCATGTGGCTGAAGGTGATGGACACAGCGAGTTAGGATCACTACGTCCATATTGAAACACCATGGGCCTTCCCTCCAGACTTTCTCTAAGATCTGGGGGAATTTGAATTCGAAGAGAAAAGTGGCTTCATAGAAATCCGTAATCTTGACCTTGTCGAAGATTGACCAAGCTTTTTAATTGATTCTTTGAAGAAATTTTCTTTCACCGGCCTATCCGTAAGAATTCTCTCCACTAGCCAGGACTCCATGGATCCATCTTTTCTTTTCTCGAAATCCCCAAAGAAAGTCGAGCCTTCAATCTTAGTTGTCTTGAACTTTTGCAACAAATCCTCCACTAAGATTGGTCATGGGGAGAGATCTAGAAAGGGAGTAGAGAGGATTCGGGGAGTGAAGAAAGGGTAAAAGATGATGAAATCATAGGGGAGAAAGGAGGGGGGAGGGCTCACACTCGTGGACGAGAGAAAGGGAGAATAACGGTGGCTCAAGAGAGAGTTAAATTTGTAGATAATGAGGGTAACTCAAATACCAATATAAAAACAGCAATTTCTTAGAAAAAGCATAAAAAATATCTATATAACATGGCACGACGGTCTACATACTGACTAGACAAAATGGAACAACTTGCTGACTAGACAAAAATGAACGGATAGATTTTACCATCATCTCTTGATCTAACCATAGAGTGGGACTCATCCCTTCACTTATTCACAATATAAGTCCCTCAATTAATACAGAATTAATTGGCTCACAGAAGGCAACCCAATCACCAGAAATCCCTCACGAAAATCACTCTCAAATCTTAATTAATATATGAATCTTTAGAGTAAATTACACTTTGCCACCTGAAGTTTAGCTTAAAAACACTAAACCCTCTTATAGCTATAAAACAACATTTTGCCCCCTCCAATTCAGTTTCGATCAGATAAAAATTACCAAACAAAAAAATTATGTAGTTGACAAAAGGGTGTATTGTGCTAACATTTCAAACTTTAGGGAGCGATTTGGAACAAAAAAAACTACATGGGAGTTAAGTGATTTTGAGCAAAACTACAGAGGGGCAAAGTGTAATTTATCCTAATCTTTGGGAAATTTTATTCATACCCCAAAAATCTGTAACTAGCCCCGTCTCCCTATCGACCCTTTAATACCAACATTGTCCTTTTCTTTTGTACCCCAAACCTCAAAGCCCTAACATAGCATATTTTGAACCCCCAACCCAACCCAACCCAAGGTCTCTTTGAACTTCCTTAGCCCTAGCCTAATCCGTCGGGTAAGCCAAGTTGATCAGGTTGTGCGGGATGGGTTGATCGGCCTCAATATGGTAGAGGAGAAATAATTCGGATTGGGCTCGGGTTGGGTTCAGGTTAGCCCGCCCAAATTCGGGTTGGGTTCGGGTTGGGCTCGGGTTGGGTTCCGATTGGCCCGTGCAAGTTGCAGCCCTACGTCTGCCTTCAAGTAGGGGTGACAATGGGTCGGGTCGGGTCGGGTTGAGACATAGGTATTGTAATAACCGGTACTCCTGAGTTCACTTTTGCTAAGGGCACCCTACTGCGTTTTTAATAAATTTTTATCATTGGTGGTAGAATAAATGAATGCAAATATTTGATATTGTTGCTTCGAATATGGTGATGGTTAAGCTTTGTGATGTATTGAACTTGAGTTGACCGGACCATAGGTCCCGGGTCCGGGTCGCGAGGCGACGATGGAGTAATTCTATTTGGTGAATGGGTGTGTGTGTGTGCATGCATGTGTTGGGTGTGCTTGAGGGCACGAGTAATTTAATTAGTACTTATTTATCTGTGCGTTGCGTATCTAAGTATGTCCCTATACCGACTCGTCGCTGAGCAGCACAACTAGCTTGACCAACATGACTGTCAATCCTAGGGCGGATAGGTTTTTCCTGATTGCTGATCCGACTCGATCAGTTCAATCTGGTTTATGAGAACCTAGGTTGACTCTCTTGATCTCAAACTCTCAATCTCACTCTCTCACATTTCAATCTGACACACTACAAACCCCTTCCCTCTTAACATAGCTACTACACATAACCCATACATCCCCCTCAAACCTCAACCATAACCTGTACATCCCCCTCAACCGAACCCTTAGTCCTTTGCCACCAGCCACCCAACAAAAGTCCCATACACACTTGTAGACATAACGTGTACACACTATAGTCACTCAAGCCTCAACTTCAAACCCAAATTCAGCCAACCCCTTCAACCTTCAATCAGCTGTTGTGTTTGAAAATCACCACCACATATCCCATCTCATTAATACACCACCAAACCTTTTTGACAAAAGGCCACCCTTCAATCAATACAATCCAAAGAGTCTGATTTAGCCGGCCTTAAAAACCGGTGTGTCTCTCACTTTGAACCCTCTCTTCCTTGTATAAAGAGACCCCCATCCTTTCCCCCTCAAGTAAAAATTGAAGCCCTCTCATCTCATCTCTCTGTCTCTCTCATTCTCTCAGTGGTGGTGCCGCGTGAGGCTGGCCAAAGCAAGGAGGGAGGGTGCCGGAGCAAGAAGAGGAGTCGTCGCTGGCGGAGAGGAGGCCAACCAGGTCAGCCCATCTCTCTTCTCCTCCCCCTCTTTTCCTTTTTCTTGTGCATGGAGATGGCGGCTGATGCCCCCTCTTGCCCTTTCCCTTTGATGCGGCCACGACCGGCGACCATGTCGCCACCGGTTGTGCAGTAGACAAGTCCTGACCACCAACCCCCGTCCCCTTAGATGTGTCCGATCATGCAAACCCGAAACCCGATCCATGCTGCCTTTTTACCCTCTTGTCGGCGACTAACCCGGGCCCATGATAGCCGATGCTCCTCCCCTTTTTCATACTGTCCTTACATGCTACGAAAGCGCCCAATTACCCCATGCTTTGCTGCTTCACAGTAGTATAAATTAGCTCATTAAGGAGCCCTTTTGTGCCCTCTTAATTTCAGTTTATTTTAACTAGCTGTGAGATCCAGGGCAACCATTGTTGTTGGTTTCAGTAGTAATCAACCTCCCAAAGGTGATACCAAATCCCCTATCGACCATATCGGTTTCCATACCAATAGTTGGCATCTGATGGCGTCTAAATCACTCGATTCGGACCAGCTTTGGCCTCCAAACTTCTCATTGTTGTCCCCGTTTTGTGGTGTGCAAAGCTGTCACATTATTGTGCATGGTAGTGCGCCTCCGTTTAGTACATGCTATAATTTTTCGGTCGGGATCAAATCGGGCAAGGCATAGAAATGGTCACCAACCCGAATTTAGATCAGGTAATGTTCATAAAATTTGAATTATATCGTGTCTCGTATCTACCCTGCCCGAAGTCATCTCGAGTGGATGATGAATCAAACCTCCAACCTTTCCTAGACCTCCTCTTAGATAGTTTTAAAATTACAAATAGTAATTTATGGAAATATGGAAAAGTGGAACTTGTCAGACATTGACCGTGACGATCCCATTGGAGGTGGGGTAGAGGGCAACCAGCAGGAATATCGAATTGGACAATCAGAACTATACACATACATCTCACAGGCAAGTATTCACTTGCTCTGAGGTTATTTTCAACTTATGTTTTCATACCCATAGTTTATGATTTTTATAAATGACTTCTCGTATATTGTACAACATAATCATAAGCCTCATGAGGATTAATATTAGACTATGGTGACATGTTGGGTATGACATCAGTAAATTAGAATGGTATGGTGTAGTTCTTACTGCTGTTGAGTAACGCCTTTGTCAAGACTGTGCTCGCTAGATGATTGAAAACGACTACTGTACTTCTACTACATGTGATTTATGCTTGGTACTATGACATATACTATTGGAATCCATTACAACGTGCCTCTACACATATTATGATTAGAAAGAGTGTAACATTTGTTAGAAGTAAAAGAATCAGTAGCATAATGAGAGTTCATAAATATTTCTTATTTGGGTCTCGCAGAATATTTCTTATTAGCTACATTATTGCCCCCTTTATTTTTATCATATAAAATCTTGTTTTTGTAAAGACACCCTTGCACACACTCACCCCCTTAGAGTGGGGGTTTACTTGCCAGTCAGTTGTTTGGACTGATCCCGTTTGGGACGCTGCTCTTTCCATGAGTAGACTTTCTTGCAGAGTGGTACCAGAGCTGGAGTACAGGTGGTAGCTGTAGAGTATAGTAGCAGTGGCGGAGTTAGTAACTGTAGTTTCCTTTTTGTATTAGTCCTTTTTAGACCTTGTGTTGTATTTATTGGGATTGTATCTTGGACATCAAAATAAGATTATCAGTTGATTTAGTTTAGCTTGTAGTATTGTTAGTGTAGCTTGTGATTGTAGTGATCCAGCTGTAAAGTTCTTTAGGGTAAGCCTCACCTCAAGGACCAAGCCTAGGGTACATCACCCTAAAATGTAATGAGATAAATGGCCTGATGGGTTAACCTTATAGATTGGATTACCAGACTAGCATACTTGAGTGGTAGGGAGTGAGTGAGACTACCTGGCTCGCCGTCGGAGGCTTGAGCGTCTAAAATGTAATGAGATAAATGGCCTGATGGGTTAACCTTGTAGATTGGATTACCAGACTAGCATACTTGAGAGGTAGGGAGTGAGTGAGACTACCTGGCTCGCCGTCGGAGGCTTGAGCGTCATGCTTCCTTAGAAGGAAATCTATCCTTGAGATTCCCAAGTTGGTCTAGTTGTTCTGCCATACCCTAACACTTCACCCTTTTCTATCCTCACACCTTAGAGATCGGTCTTCAGATTTTTGGGTCGTGACAGCTGGTATCAGAGCTTAGGGATATGATTCTAGGGATTAGATTTGTAGGAGTTGAAGTTTAGGTCTTGGAGTAGTATTCTAACGTAAATAGTTGCTTTGTAGATAGCGGGTACTAGAAGCGGCAACGGAGCAGGGTCGTTCTCTGAGCCTGACGGCACGACAAGGATAATAGAGATTCTCCAGGGGATGGCCACTATAGTTCAACTATAGTAAACAGTGGCCCATCAACAGACTACCCTAGCTCAGGCTGCCCTTGCCCAAGCACAAGCTCGGCAGCAGGCTGAGGGTGAACAACAAGGAAAGTTGTTGAAGGACTTCAAGGCAATGGGATCGCTAACCTTCAAAGGCGAGCCAAACCCCTTGGAGGCAGTTCGATGGTTTCACCAGATGAAAAAGGTCCTGGATATTTTGAAGGTCACTGGAGAGCGACGAGTCACTCTTCTCTCATACCAATTCGAGGCAGAGGCCGACTTTTGGTGGCAGACGATTTTGCATTCAAAGGCAGCTGATCAATGAGCTATCACCTGACTGGAGTTTGAGGAATTCTTTCGAAACAAGTTCTTCCCTGTGACCGTGCAGAACCGGATTGAGATGGAGTTCTTGGCCCTTGACCAGAGGTCCCATACTATGGTATAGTATGAGGCCAAGTTTTCGGAGCTTTTTAGATATGCCCTACACCAACTAGCGACTGACACCCGAAAGGCCAGGCATTTTGAGCATGGCCTAAAGTCAGAGATCAGAGAGAAGCTTTATGCATTCTTAGATCAGTCTTATGAAGAGGTGGTTAATCGAGCATTGGCTGTAGAGTGCGAAATAAAGGAATCTAAAAGATTCCTAGAAGGGCATCAGGAGGAGCACTGCAATAAGCGACAAAAGATTTCACCCAAACCTCAAGTTGATATTGAAGAAGGAAAAAGCTAGGAGCAGCTAGTATGTCATAACTGTAGACGATAGGGTCATGTTCGGAAAGTATGCCCGTTGAAGGGGGCATACTACATCTGTGGCCAGGGAGGTCACAAGAAGTGGGACTGTCCTTCACTTATTTAGTCAATATTGTGGGTTTGCTTTTTGAATATTAGTAATAATGTAGGTGAATGGTTTATATGTTATTCATAAAGGAAATTTTATGAAAAATCGAATTGGATATGTGGTCGGTATTAGACTTTCATGTGGTTGTGTGTGCCATTCTCCCTTGAGGGGTAAACTTTGAGTGGTTGGTTTGAGAGCACATTGTGGGAAGAGATCCCAAGTGATGATAAGCGTGCCAAGGCGACGGGATACGTACTGACTCTTCGGAGGCTTTGGCGGTTACGCACTGACTCTTTGGAGGCTTTGGCGGATACGTACTTTCTCTTTAGAGAATTTGACGGATACACATTTTCTATTCGGAGAATTTGGTGGAGCATTGTTTCTGATAGGGACTTTGTTGGTTAGCTTTGCATTGTCCAAAAATTGGGACCTTGGCGATTGTACTTAGTAGATTGCACAGTGATTGTTAGACCTAATGGTTATTCATATCAGTAGATAATATTCTAGCAATAACTACGAGAGATAATTACTTTTGCTTATATCACTATGTGAGGTAGGTTGAGATTCCTTAGCAGGAGTGCGGTGCTGAAGTCAACTTTGGAATAAGTTTGGAGTCTTCTAATAAAGATTTATTTGGGTCATCTTTCTAGCAAGTTAATCAAGGATTAGAGATTGAATTTACACGATTGATTGGTTTAGGATGGCTTATTTGACCTAGTTGTAGGGTTACTCTTTTCATTGATTCTCATCGACCTCCAGCACTAGAGACCTAGCCGGTGCCTAGGGTTCCTTGATCTTCGTTGACCTTTAGTACTAGAGACTTAGCAGGTGTATAAGATTCCTTGATCTCCGTTGACCCTTAGTATTAGAGACTTAGCAGGTGTTTAGGATTCCATGATCCTCGGTGACCCTTGATACTAGAGACCTAGTCAGTGTTTTAGAATTGTCCATTACATTCTACTGCTAGATTTCCTTGATGTATCATGAGTCAGTTTTATTTGGTGTTTATAGTATGTGTGCCCTTTTTGAATGGATCCCACGAGTGATGATGAAGTCCCTTGGGAATGATGGTTTCAGAGAGTGCACCAGGAGGTGGAATGTGGTGGTTAAAATTCTCATGGTTAGCAGATTATGCAATGTCTCGATAGAGACTCATGGTAAGATTACGCACTGTTCCTCGGGAACTTTGGCGGTGGGTTGTCACTGTCCGGTAGAGGACATAGTGAGATTACACACTTTCTCTTCAGAGAATTTGGTGGATATATACGCACTGACTCTTCGGAGGCTTTGGCGGCTACGCACTGACTCATTCGAGGCTTTGGCGGTTACACACTTTCTCTTCAGAGAATTTGGTGGATATATACGCACCGACTCTTCGAAGGCTTTGGCGGCTACGCACTGACTCATTCGAGGCTTTGGCGGTTACACACTTTCTCTTCGAAGAATTTGGTGGATATATACGCACTGACTCTTCGGAGGCTTTGGCGGCTACGCACTGACTCATTTGAGGCTTTGGCGGTTACACACTTTCTCTTCGGAGAATTTGGTGGATATATACGCACTGACTCTTCGGAGGCTTTGGCGGCTACACACTGACTCATTCGAGGCTTTGGCGGTTACACACTTTCTCTTCGGAGAATTTGGTGGCTATATACGCAATGACTCTTCGGAGGCTTTGGCGGCTATGCACTGACTCATTCGAGGCTTTGGCGGTTACACACTTTCTCTTCGGAGAATTTGGTGGATATATACGCACTGACTCTTCGGAGGCTTTGGCGGCTACGCACTGACTCATTCGAGGCTTTGGCGGTTACATACTTTCTCTTCGGAGAATTTGGTGGATATATACGCACTGACTCTTCGGAGGCTTTGGCGGTTACGCACTGACTCATTAGAGGCTTTGGTGGTTACACACTTTCCCTTCGAAGAATTTGGTGGATATATACGCACTAATTCTCCGGAGGATTTGGTGGCTACGCACTGACTTATTAGAGGCTTTGGAGGTTGGCTTTGTAGTTCATGTTGGGACTTGCGGGAGAACGTGCACTGGCCAGATGGCAGTGATGTTAAGTTGGAAATGGGATTGAGGTAATTGAGTACCGAAAAGATGTTAGCAAAAATATCAAAGGAATTGCCTATGTTTTTGAAATTTGGAAATGTCTTATCAGTTGAAATCTTAAAAATAGTTATTGTTTAGCCGATTCACCTCGCTTTGTTTCTAGGTGTCCTCTGGTTCTGGTAACTTTTGTTTACTCTAGTTTCTTCTGAATGATTGTTATTAGATCACCGAATGTTTGAGATCGTGCTAGTTTCTCGGTTATCCCTGTTCCCTCTAAATCGTCTAGTTTGGACCCAACCTGTTTAGTTTTATCCTGATTTGTTTCGAGTTGTCCTAAATCGCCTCGGTTCTCTTAAATCTCACTTTTGTATGTTCTTGAGGTCTCCATCTAACTAATTCTATGATTAGTTGGTGCTTGGTGTTAGTATGTTTGTCATTGTTGAGAGTGTCAAGAGAGAGTAGGATACTAGCTGGCAATAAGTTTTTTTTAGTCTTTACTCGTTACTAGTATAGCATGTAGCTTCTTAACATAAGTTAGAATTGTTCTGTTTTCAGACCGAACACCCAATCGTAGAGGGAATTTATACGAGAGTGGTGTGTAGCTATGTCGATATTCTTGTTTGCAGCTCCTTCAGTCAGTAGACCAGTTAGTTGTTCTCTTAGTATTATTCACTCGGGTAGTAGTGCTTGCACAGGAAATAGATATTTTGTTCTATTTAGAAATCTTATAATAATTAAGTCTAGGCATACTAGTTGAGTCAACTTAGCCGTCATCTTCAGTTTGGAATTATAGGTGTATGGGTCTAGGTCTATGTGTGGGAATACGTTCCTATGTCAGTACCGTTGGTTGAGACTATTTTGTGAATCATGTTACTATCTCACTTCTGGATAAGGGGGACGCTCCTTATCCAGAAAAGGGAAAATAATCTTGAGTTACAAAATTTTTTGTTTTAGTCCATAGTAATTAGGACCAGGATTAAACATTATGCCTCGTGTGAGCTCCACGAGAACTTGTGGTTCGATTCTATCATACTTTTTGTTATTAGTAGAGTTGTGAGTGGTAGAATCTGAGGCTGACTTTTCCTATTGGTGAGAATGGCGTAGTAGTTTAGCATTCTTGTTGTCAGTATTAGTAAGAATCTCTATACCGGTCGTAAGTTCATCTTTCATTGCTTTGGTAGTATTATTGGTAGAATTGTATTATCAGTTTTAGTATTTGAATTTTCGGGACGAAAATTTTAATAAGGTGGGTAGGATGTAATAACCGATACTCCTGAGTTCACTTTTGCTAAGGGCACCCTACTGCGTTTTTAATAAATTTTTATCATTGGTGGTAGAATAAATGAATGCAAATATTTGATATTGTTGCTTCGAATATGGTGATGGTTAAGCTTTGTGATGTATTGAACTTGAGTTGACCGGACCATAGGTCCCGGGTCCGGGTCGCGAGGCGACGATGGAGTAATTGTATTTGGTGAATGGGTGTGTGTGCGTGCATGCATGTGTTGGGTGTGCTTGAGGGCACGAGTAATTTAATTAGTACTTATTTATCTGTGCGTTGCGTATCTAAGTATGTCCCTGTACCGACTCGTCGCTGAGCAGCACAACTAGCTTAACCAACATGACTGTCAATCCTAGGGCCGATAGGTTTTTCCTGATTGCTGATCCGACTCGATCAGTTCAATCCGGTTTATGGGAACCTAGGTTGACTCTCTTGATCTCAAACTCTCAATCTCACTCTCTCACATTTCAATCTGACACACTACAAACCCCTTCCCTCTTAACATAGCTACTACACATAACCCATACATCCCCCTCAAGCCTCAACCATAACCTGTACATCCCCCTCAACCGAACCCTTAGTCCTTTGCCACCAGCCACCCAACAAAAGTCCCATACACACTTGTAGACATAACCTGTACACACTATAGTCACTCAAGCCTCAACTTAAAACCCAAATTCAGCCAACCCCTTCAACCTTCAATCAGCTGTTGTGTTTGAAAATCACCACCACATATCCCATCTCATTAATACACCACCAAACCTTTTTGACAAAAGGCCACCCTTCAATCAATACAATCCAAAGAGTCTGATTTAGCCGGCCTTAAAAACCGGTGTGTCTCTCTCACTTTGAACCCTCTCTTCCTTGTATAAAGAGACCCCCATCCTTTCCCCCTCAAGTAAAAATTGAAGCCCTCTCATCTCATCTCTCTGTCTCTCTCATTCTCTCAGTGGTGGTGCCGCGTGAGGCTGGCCAAAGCAAGGAGGGAGGGTGCCGGAGCAAGAAGAGGAGTCGTCGCTGGCGGAAAGGAGGCCAACCAGGTCAGCCCATCTATCTTCTCCTCCCCCTCTTTTCCTTTTTCTTGTGCATGGAGATGGCGGCTGATGCCCCCTCTTGCCCTTTCCCTTTGATGCGGCCACGACCGGCGACCATGTCGCCACCGGTTGTGCAGTAGACAAGTCCTGACCACCAACCCCCGTCCCCTTAGATGTGTCCGATCATGCAAACCCCAAACCCGATCCATGCCGCCTTTTTACCCTCTTGTCGGTGACTAACCCGGGCCCATGATAGCCAATGCTCCTCCCCTTTTTCATGTTGTCCCTACATGCTACGAAAGCACCCAATTACCCCATGCTTTGCTGCTTCACAGTAGTATAAATTAGCTCATTAAGGAGCCCTTTTGTGCCCTCTTAATTGCAGTTTATTTTAACTAGCTGTGAGATCCAGGGCAACCATTGTTGTTGGTTTCAGTAGTAATCAACCTCCCAAAGGTGATACCAAATCCCCTATCGACCATATCGGTTTCCATACCAATAGTTGGCATCTGATGGCGTCTAAATCACTCGATTCGGACCAGCTTTGGCCTCCAAACTTCTCATTGTTGTCCCCGTTTTGTGGTGTGCAAAGCTGTCACATTATTGTGCATGGTAGTGCGCCTCCGTTTAGTACATGCTATAATTTTTCGGTCGGGATCAAATCGGGAAAGGCATAGAAATAGTCACCAACCCGAATTTAGATCAGGTAATGTTCATAAAATTTGAATTATATCGTGTCTCGTATCTACCCTGCCCGAAGTCATCTCGAGTGGATGATGAATCAAACCTCCAACCTTTCCTAGACCTCCTCTTAGATAGTTTTAAAATTACAAATAGTAATTTATGGAAATATGGAAATGTGGAACTTGTCAGATATTGACCGTGACGATCCCATTGGAGGCGGGGTAGAGGGCAACCAGCAGGAATATCGAATTGGACAATCAGAACTATACACATACATCTCACAGGCAAGTATTCACTTGCTCTGAGGTTGTTTTCAACTTATGTTTTCATACACATTGTTTATGATTTTTATAAATGACTTCTCGTATATTGTACAACATAATCATAAGCCTCATGAGGATTAATATTAGACTATGGTGACATGTTGGGTATGACATCAGTAAATTAGAATGGTATGGTGTAGTTCTTACTGCTGTTGAGTAACGCCTTTGTTAAGACTGTGCTCGCTAGATGATTGAAAACGACTACTGTACTTCTACTATATGTGATTTATGCTTGGTACTATGACATATACTATTGGAATCCATTACAACGTGCCTCTACACATATTATGATTAGAAAGAGTGTAACATTTGTTAGAAGTAAAAGAATCAGTAGCATAATGAGAGTTCATAAATATTTCTTATTTGGGTCTCGCAGAATATTTCTTATTAGCTACATTATTGCCCCCTTTATTTTTATCATATAAAATCTTATTTTTGTAAAGACACCCTTGCACACACTCACCCCCTTAGAGTGGGGGTTTACTTGCCAGTCAGTGGTTTTGACTGATCCCATTTGGGACGCTGCTCTTTCCATGAGTAGACTTTCTTGCAGAGTGGTACCAGAGCTGGAGTACAGGTGGTAGCTGTAGAGTATAGTGGCAGTGGCGGAGTTAGTAACTGTAGTTTCCTTTTTGTATTAGTCCTTTTTAGACCTTGTGTTGTATTTATTGGGATTGTATCTTGGACATCAAAATAAGATTATCAGTTGATTTAGTTTAGCTTGTAGTATTGTTAGTGTAGCTTGTGATTGTAGTGATCCAGCTGTAAAGTTCTTTAGGGTAGGCCTCACCTCAAGGACCAAGCCTAGGGTTCATCACCCTAAAATGTAATGAGATAAATGGCCTGATGGGTTAACCTTGTAGATTGGATTACCAGACTAGCATACTTGAGTGGTAGGGAGTGAGTGAGACTACCTGGCTCGCCGTCGGAGGCTTGAGCGTCATGCTTCCTTAGAAGGAAATCTATCCTTGAGATTCCCAACTTGGTCTAGTTGTTCTGCCATACCCTAACACTTCACCCTTTTCTATCCTCACACCTCAGAGATCGGTCTTCAGATTTCTGGGTCGTGACAGGTATAAGGGCAAAACACCCAACTCGAACCCGATCCGTTTAATAAACGGGTCAAAAACTTAAACCCAAACCCAACCCGACCCGTTTAACCCGTTTATTAAACGGGTTGGGTCGGGTCAGGTCGGGTTGGCTACCAAAACGGCCCGGTGATTTGGTTACCTCACTCACGGCCAACATACCCACCATTTAGGCCCGGCCCATTATGAAAAAAAATAAATAAAAAAAGGCCCCATTTAGAATTTTCGCCTTAGGTCTTAGTTTGTATCGAGACGGCTCTGCTCTCTCTCTCTCTCTCTCTCTCTCTCTCTCTCTCTCTCTCTCTCTCTCTCTCTCTCTTTCTCTCTCTCTCTCTCCCCCCCCCCCCGGGGTAGCGGAGTTGGGGGTTGGTTGGTCGCACCGAAGGCTCCCGCTTTGTGCCAATCGGTACGGGCATGCCGAAGGCGGTCAGGTGTATTGTCGTCGCATACGACGGTGGGGGTGGTGATGCCCGGGGGGTGTGTTGCCGCCGAAGGCGGCCCGCTGCTGTGCCGACAGGCACGGGCATGCACTTGTGTATTTATAAAAAATGGTACAACACTTCTTAAATTGTTGAAAAAAGTTGTGGGTGAAAAATCTAGCTAACGCCCTACAGTGGGACCCGCAGCCATGTTTAGAGCCCACAAGCACGATAGTGGGACCCACAACTCCGCTTGGGGCCCACGAGTACGGCAGTGGGACCCGCAGCCCTGCTTGGGGCCCACTTACACTATCTGCGGTCTCGTAAATCAACCCCGGGTATTTACCCAACCCCGGATATTCCTAGGAATATTTCTAGAATATTCCCAAGATAAACCAAATATTTATAAATAGCAAACCTTGTAAATGAATCCAGATGGAGAATTCCAGACCAGAATCCTATAACTTGTTTTTCGAAGCTCTTAGAGTCTTCTGGTTTTTCAGATTACTTCTCCACCCTCTGTTATCTTGTAAGAAGTACTCATCGGCCTGTCGAGAGTAGCTCTACTTCCTTTAGAGATAGTGGATTCAAAGGTTGTGTCTTACCGCACAGAGATGTAGACTTCGGCCGAACTTCGTTACCACATCCAATGTCAACTCTCTCTCTCTACTCTACAGTGCCTGTGTGACAGCCCAGCAAGTCACAGCTCGGCGCTTTGAAGCGCGCCTGTATGTGTAGAAAAATATTCGAGTCATCTTTATTGCATAAAACGAGATTACAAAGGCTGGGACCCGGGGACTCGGATGAGCCGGGTGCGGTGAAGATTTGATCAGGAGATTGTGGGAGAGATCCTCTGGAGGGTCCCTTTGATCTGCGTCTCCATATTACTTCATGTGAGAGCTCTGAAGGGGTTGCCCAAGATAGAGATCTTTACATGGTAAGGATTTCTTAAGAGGCTAAGGAGTCTTTGCCGTTGTTTTTTGTCCCTTTCGTGCTTCGTGCTTTCTCGACTAGGGGGTTTTAGCTTTGTTCCTCGGTCTTCGTGTCTCCCTTGGATTTGGCTAGATCTTGGCTAGACCTTGGTTCAATGGTCCACCTTTAAATAGAGAGAGAAAGCGTGGGGGAGAAGGAAAATATGGGAGGCTGTGATCCGGTGGAAGGGGAGATTGTCCAAGAGATACTAGGAGAAAATCGTAGGATTTTTAGGAAGTGTTGCGTTCGACTCAGGTTTAGAGAGAGTGGGCATCTTGGACGGCTGTGATCGGGTGAGACAAAGAAAATCAAAGAGGGGATTCGGTATAGCTGGAGTTGATTAAAGATAGAGGGGGTTGCATGGATCTGGACAGCAGAGAAAGAAAAAGAAGAAAAAAGAGAGTTAAGTTCGGGATTGGATCTGAAGGGATAAAATAGGAAATGAGATACGAGAGGGGTTCACAGGTGTATGCATGGATCGATGGTGATAATGCGTATAAATAACTTTTAATGGGGAGATGATGAATGGGCTAGGGTAGTTGGGATTTAGAGAGAGAGAGAGAGAGGATTGTTAAGTGAAATAAAGAAGAGAGAAATTAGGAGAGAAAGAAGGGGTTTTTGTTTTTGGTTACAGCTGGGATCGTTTATGAGATGAGCATGAACGGAGGTCTGATAGTGAAGTGCAGGTGTTGTATGAAATCTGGACGGCTGTGATGGAGTTGATAGAAGGAAATAAAAGGAGATAAATAAGGAAAGCTAGAGAGAGAAAGGTTCGGAAAGGAGGCTGGGTAGAGCTGGCTCGGTGGGTTTGCATGCATAAGCTGGGTACAGCTGGGATCATGGACGGTCGAGATGGGTTTTGGTTTAAGAGAGAGAATCGGATAGATAGAGAAAGAAAGGAAAGAGAGTGGGAGATGGGATCTCGGGGCTAGGGGGATTCGATTAGTAGAGGATCAGTTTTAGAAAGAGATAAAGAGAGAGAAATTTGATCGGATCGGAGAATCCAAGAGAGAGAAGATCGCATACAATCGGACGGCTAAAAAGGAAAGAGAAGAGAGAGAAAGAAACGGGAGAGCGCGTTCGGGTCTCGCGATCGGGTCGGGGACTGATGCTAGAGACGGTTGTGATTAAGTGGGAAGAAGAGGATCAGGTTTAAATAATGCATGCATGCATGGGTTTCTTTAGAATGCAAGGGATGGCTATGATAGGTTTGCATGTAATGTAGGGTTGTGATTGGTTTTGTCAATGCAAGAGAAATGAGAGAGAAAAAGATCTGATAGTGCTTAAGAGATGGGGTCATGTGAATGATGTGACCGTATGCATGGGTCATTTGAATGCATGGCTATTGAAGGGTGTGATGGGATAATATGAGAGATTTATTTAGAGTGAGAGAGAGGTGTATGCATGGGATTTGAGTGACTGAGATCAGGTGGGTTAGTACGTGTATGACTTTGAGACGTTTGATCAGGTTGGATGAGATGGATTAATTTAAGAATGACTAAAAGAAAGGAGAAAGAAGAGAAGGGAGGAGAGAGAAAAGTTGGCCAGTTTAGGTGTACTCTGAGTTCGGGTGCGTCTTATGTTTTAGTACATTCACTTCCGAGCTGTGAGTTCCGGTCTTGCAAAGAGTATTTCCTTTGTGCGAGTTCCTCCGCTTGTCATGAGTCATTAGCGTGCGTCATAGATCCGCTACCAAAGCATTGTGATGATGTCCACCGTATAGTTACGCTCCACAGTAGCTACGCGCGATGATGATCGATGGATCCCATTTACTACGAAACAGACATAAAATGATACACATCGGTTCCTTATAACGAAACATATTAATAATAATTTATTATCAGTCTTTGTAATTTCCATTCAGATAATGTATGAATGCAAAGCAATATATCCATATTTTCGTACAAAATTATACTATGCAACAATGAAAAAAAAATTATGCACTTTATGTGTAATATGAATGTTTTACGCAAGAGAATGATGAGATATGCATGAAAAAGGAAAGACAATAATACTAATTTGGATACTTAACACCTAACTCAAGGTTCCACCTTTGAAATTCAAAACAAAGCCCGAGGCCGACTATGTCGCCTCGACACCAACCATAGCCCAAGACAGTGACATCATCTAGACCCAAGAAGACGATCTTGATAGTCAAAGATTAAGTCCGAGGTATTCAACACCTACGACATTCAAACAAGTCCAGGGTCTAGCCCTTGACAATCAAAGACATTCGGAAACATATAAATAATCATTCAAATATTCAATCGTCGTTTACTACCATAAAGACAAAAGCAAACGATTCGAACACGAGACATTTAGCCAAAAGGTCCTCTTTGTTATCAAAGCAGAAGGCAGGAACAATACATTACGTGACAGAATACTTCATATGGAAAGAAGAAATACACGAGGCAAACAAATAGGGTAAACGATTACACATCAACGAGACCCCCCTGGGCGACGACTGCTAACCTCCTTCGAATCAGCTAATGCCATCGCCTCCGCCACTGCCTCGTTCATACCCGTAAGCTCTTGCCGGAGATTCAAAATAAGTTTCTTCTGCTCCTTGTCCGACTGCCACAACGACCGTAGGTCAACATCACTTGTCTGCATCTTTGTTTGAAGAGCCTTCAATTCCAAACAACGATCGACAAGCCTCAGCAGAGCCTGGTCACACTCCATGGCCGCCTTGTTGTGCAGTACAATCGTCTGGGAAACTTCATCCAGGCAGCTCGCAGCGACATCCTCGCCTCCCCCAACTCAGTCCTGAGGGTGGCGACTTCTCCCTCAGATCTCTCCAGTGTATCCTTCCCATTGAGGCGATATGACTGGGCAACAACTTGCACCAACGCGCCCACCTATAAAACAAAACACTTTAGTTCCTATGCAATCCGAGATAGGCGCGATCAAGAAATCCTACAATGCGAATGGTGTGATGGAGATTAACATCGGGGAGAGCGTGAACGCGGCAGTTGCACGACGAGCCATCTGAATATACTCGTCATCCCTCAAGCCCTTAAACCGATCCTCACCAACTGCAGTCGTCTTGCATTCTTGTGGCGTCTTCCCCTTTCGGGACTTCTTCTCGCCTCTCCTCTGGGAAATAGGTGATGCCTCCCCAAACCCAGTCGTTACGGCAACAGCAGGGACAACAACAACAGGCTGCGCTGCACTCCAGTCCCTATACTCAACAATCATATTTGGTAGGAAGCTTGTTGCCACAGTAGCGGCCAACATATCCCTCTTCCGTCGGTCCGCCATCTCTCGAAGACGTGCCTTAACAGCGGCGGACATGCCTATGTGGGGGTCTTCAGGCTCAATGACATAGCCGGGTGGGACCTCTGGGGCAGACACGGTCGCCACTGCCGGGCACAGCATCGAGCCTGAAAACCACTGACCTTTGCCTTGGGGTCCCGGCATCATTAGACCAAAGTCCTAGGTCGGCTCAAAGGGCACCTCGCACCCCCTCTCTTCTTTTTTAGCCCCTACCTCCTCCTCAAGATGTTGGGCGAAGGCCACCATGCCAGGCGACATCTTGCCCTTGCCTCGAGATTGGGGTACCACTCTTACTGGGGGTACCACTCTTACCGGGGGTACCAGTATCTCTACCCGGTTCGACTCGCTCCCATGAGCATGGCCCTCCCCCTCGCCCTCCTCCTCCTTCTCGTCTTCGCCAGCATCACCGGAGACATCCTCACCTGAAGGAGTGTGCCTCGACGACGAGCGTGAGTCACCCGCCACAAGAATCTTCTTGCCTCCACCCTTGGCCGGCTTCTTTGTTCACCTTCGTTGCTTTGGCTCAGTGATTAATTTCCTGGGTTTCTCGACCATCCATATGGTCAGGGCCTTGGCCCATTTCTACTTCCAACCCTCATCTCCATAGTCAGAGTAGACAGTGTTGTTGTCCTCATAACGAGATGCGAGGCGATGTAACAAATTCTTCATCCCATAATGCAGAGGACAATAGCGGAATTGCCTCCATGACCTGCTGCCACAAGTCAACTCAAGGAAAATGTTGTCAATACTCGTCGCTAGCTCCGTAGTCCAAGCAAACTTTGCTCCCGCCTGGTAGCACTCCACACCCCTCGACACTTCAACTTGCTATGACTCTGGCACAACAATTGGCGTTCAAGCTCCCGAGATAGAGATTGGCCCTTCAGTATACGTCTTGTCAGAGTCGAGCATACTCTAGATTGGCCGGAAGGCTGACACGCCTTGAAGATAGAAGATTCCCAAAGTCGAACACAGCAGCCACCTATAAAAGAAGAAGTACCTGAGCTCGATCCTCGCATGATCTCCCTTCTCCAAGCCGATGTATCATTTTCGTAATTCGGCTTGGCAGTCTGACTCAACCCGACAAAATGCGTATATGACGCGCTAAGCATTCCCTCCAACTTGTCCAAGGCAGATACACAAAGTATTCAGTAGTTGAGTAGCGAATGGCAGTAGTGGAAGCCTCATTCCGTAGTTCAGCTGGCACAACGAGACAATAGTCCCCAAGGCCTTCTCCATGCTAACTTTAGTAAGGAAGATAGCCCGAGAGTCGATACCGAACATATTGCAGATAGCTGTGAAGGTCGATATCTGCGGAAGCACCTTGAACAGTCTAGCTGACTCCATCCAAGCCTCGCAACTCCCCTCCAGCTCGTAGTAACCTCTATTGTAATGATAGAGAGGCTCCTTCGTCACTGACATCATCGGCCTCGGCATGAACTGCATACGAGGGACTTGAGTCAGCTTGCACGGAGCAAAAGAAATCTCAGAAGGATGCCTCTTCATCTTGTATTCCATCACCTCGACCGCCAGAGCCCGCTGAGAAGACTTATCCATAGATACCTTCGACTCAGGGCGAGAAAGCTTACCTCTCTGAGGCTCCTCCTCCGGCGAAGGGTTCAAACCCTCAACCTTCGACGAACCCTTGAAGAGGCCTTTGAAGCCCTTCTTCAGATAAGGGATGACACTCTTCTTCCCCATTGATGTAGCAGCCCTAGCAGACATGTTACTACAAGAGAAGCCCAGAGAAAGAGTGGAAAGATTCGGAAAAATTCCTGAGTGCAAGCGCCAAATGAGGACCCTCGAGTCCTATTTATAGACTCGAGAGATCACCTCGCCTCGAACTTTGGGCCAACTGGGAAAAAACCCCAGCCTTCACCAAAATCTTCTTTGGCATATCCCCCCCCCCCGCCCCTCGCCTGAGAGGATGAGATGGTGAGAGAGTTAGAGAGAGGATGAGATGGTGAGAGAGGGTGAGATGGTGAGAGAGTTAGAGAGAGGATGAGATGGTGAGAGAGTTCGAGAGGGTGAGATGGTGAGAGGGGCTTCACAAACGATCCCATCCCCCCCCCCCTCCCGGCGCGCGGCTGAACCACTAGTCCACACCCGACCCCCTGCTCGCCCGACACCCCCGCTCGCTCGACCCACGTCCGCGCCCGACCCCCGCGTCCTTGACCCCCACTAAGCCCGCGCCCGTCCCACCCCCCAGCTGTCCTTGGGTCTACCCTGGGCACCAACCACACCCCTGGCTCTCGAACCCTTCCGCCTGACCCACCCCTCCCTCCCCCCCTCCAGGTTTTCTACCCAAAGACCTTCCCACCTTCGGGATTTTTGCCCAAAGCCCCACGCCCTTAGATTTTTTACCCAATAACCCCCCGGTCCTGGGATCTCTTTGCCCAAAGCCCCCTGCACCCGAGTTTTTTACCAAAAACCCTGCCCTTGACTTTTACAAAAAAAACCCTGGCCCCATGATTCTTTGCCTGAAGTCCCTGCTCCCAGGTTTTTTACCAAAAAGCTTGCCCCAAGAATCCTTGCCCGAACCCCCCCCCCCCCCCCCCCCCGTAGGGTTGTTTGCCCAAAACCCCCAGCATCGATTTTTACACAAAAACCCCCTAGCCCCAAGAATCCTTACCTGAAGCCCCACCCCCGGGTTTTTGACCGACCCCCCCCCCCCCAAGGGTCCCTTGCCCGACCCCCACTTACGGAATCGCACACCGGCACCAGCCGTTGGTCTGGCCTTATTGAGTCCCAATCAACCAGGTTACCACCTGTCTAACTTGGAGGGGGTAACGAGCACCTGGCAAACCCGTAATAGAGGGTCGCCGGACCCAGGCGCAATGGTCAGCACCCGACAGGGGGTCGGCAGATAGATGATGGTCGGTCTCGCGCAACGGGTCGACAGACGCACACCCGACCGTCAGCGGGTGCAAAGGCCAACCCCCAACAGGGGGTTGGCAGACAGACGATGGTCGACCTCATGCAACGGGTCGGCAGACAACACTCGGTCAACCCCTGGAAGGGGGTCGGCGGGCGGAACGGTCGACCCCCGACAGGGGGTCGGCAGACAGACAACGGTCAGCCCCGTGCAACTGGTCAACAGACGCACACCTGACCGACCCCTGACAGAGGGTCGACGGGCACAACGGTCGGCCCCCGACAAGGGGTTGACAGATAGACAACGATCGACCCACGCAACGGGTCGGTAGACGCACACTTGGCAAAACCCTAATAGAGGGTCACCGGGCGTGCCGGTTAACCCGAACAGAAAATTGACAGACGAGCGACCAGTTTTTTGCACTAGGAAGTCTCAGTCAACTAGATTAGCACCTACCTAGCTGGGAGGGGGTAACCGTGGGTTCAAAATCAGACTAACGCCCTGCAGTGGGACTCACAGCCTTGCCTGGGGACCACAAGCACGAGAGTGGGACCCACAGCTCCGCCTGGGGTCCACGAGTACGACAGTTGGACCCGCAGCCCTGCGTGGGGCCCACTTACACTATCTGAGGTCTGGTAAATCAATCCCGGATATTTACTAAGAATATTCTTGGGAATATTCCTGAAATATTCCCAAGATAAACCAAACCTCTATAAATAGCAGACCTTGTAAATGAATCCAGATGGAGAAATCCACACCAGAATCCTATAACTTGTTTTCCAAAGCTCTTGGAGTCTTATGGTTTTTCAGATTCCCTCTTCACCCTCTGTCATCTTGTAAGAAGCACTCCTCAGACTGTCGAGAGTAGCTCTACTTCCTTAAAAAGCCTGCGTCTTACCGCATGGAGACATAAGCTTCGGCCGAACTTCGTTACCACATCCAGTGTCAACTCTCTCTCTCTCTCTCTCTCTCTCTCTCTCTCTCTCTCTCTCTTTCTCTCTCTCTACTCTACAGTGCTTCTATGATAGCCCAGCAAGTCAGCTCAGCGTGCCACATCCCGAAGGGTAAAACCTTCAATCGACTTTTTGAGAAGGGTCATGTACAAAGGCTGAAATCCTCCCCCACAAAGGTCTTACCCACCTATTGTATAGGCGATCAATTAATTAATTTTTTTTAACCCCGCCTGTTGTACAAGCGAGTAGCTTATTTTTTTTAAAAATGGGTTATTTTGACTTTGCCCCCAAATTATGCCTTGAATTAGACTTTACCCCCCATATTTTCATTAATTACACTTTACCCCCCAACACTAACAGTTCCGTCAGCTCACCTCTCAAAACTTTATTTCTTTTCCATCAGCTCACCCTTCCTCTTAGATGAAGAGCTGACGGAACAGTTAGTTTTGGGGGGTAAAGTCTAATTAATGAAAATATGGGGGGTAAAGTCTAATTCAAGGCAAAATTTGGAGGGCAAAGTCAAAATAACCCAAAAAAAATTTACCCCGCATGTTGTACAGGCGGGTAAAGGTTTCAAAGGATAAATTACATTTTATCCTCTTGAATTTTAGCTCAAAAACACTTAACCCCTAAAGTTTATTTTGTTCCAAATTGCTCTAAAGTTTGAAATGTTAGCACAATACCCTCTTTTGTCAACTACTTAATGTCCTCATTTGGTAAATTTTATCTGATAAAAACTGAATTGAAGTGGGCAAAATGTAGTTTTTAAATTATAGTGGGGTTAAGTGTTTTTAAGTAAATCTTCAGGGGGTAAAGTATAATTTACTCTTTTTAAGCCAATCTTGGGGTGGTAACTGTAATTTTTCTACCTGTACAACCAGCGAAATTTTTTTTTTTTAAAGAGGGCTATTCCGCCTGTACAACAGGCGGGATAAAATTTTATTTTTTTAAAAATAAACTATCCTTCTGTACAATAGGCGGGGTTAAAAAAAAACTAAAAAATCGTCTATAAAATCTTTTTCAATAATTTAAGAAAGGGCTTTTTTTCAAAATATTATTAAAAAATAAATTATTGAAAGAAACAGCGACTGACCAAAACTATTAACCAACCTAGCGCTCCGACAGCCACGTGGCATGTCAGCGCCGTAAATCGAACGTGCGTTTTTTTTTTGTTTCAAGTAGAACCCGGCATTTGGAATGTCATGTTTAAACCCGGTATTGTGGATAGCGGGTTTACCCAAAATCCAGAGAGAAAACGGCTAAGTATGTAAAATTCATACAAGGGGCTTGAGTTAAACTCCAAATACCGGGTTCTATTTCAAACGAAAAAAAATTCTCGGACTGACATGGCTGTCAGAGTGCTAGGTTAGTAAATAGTTTTGGTCCGCCGCTGTTTCTTTCAATATTTTATTTTTTAATAATATTTTGAAAAAAAATCTTTTAAGAAATTTTGTATTTTTTTTATTAATATATATTTTTTTAAAAAAATTGCTGATATAAAAGTGGGGGTAAGTCAAAAAGACCCCAAATTTTTTGAGTGCATGGGCATTCGGTCCAAGCCCTGCTCGCGCCCCCCGCCCCCCCCCCCCCCCCCCGCCCACCCCCACCGCGAGGTTGTCCCGTAGTATGTTCAAGTAGCATACCTCCCCTGGGCCTGTAAATTGGAAACGTGGCAGTACCTTTTTCAAAAGTTTTACTTAAACGGCTACTTGACTTTACGACCAGCCCCTCTCCCGAGGAAAAATAATAGAGATAAAGGAGCAGCAGCACAGCGACGAGTCGGAGTTCTCCCCCGGCCAGCCCCATTCCACACAAAATCTAGGGTTTTATGCTCATCTCTACCATCTATAAGCCATTTATTTCCTTGCCAACCCGGTTTCCATGGATCCCAACCCCAACAGCAACAGCAGCAGCAGCACAGATAAGAAGCAAATGGAAGTGGTGTTAGTGATCCCAGGAGAAGAGGCAGCAACAGTAATGGATTCGGCTGAGAATCCCCCTATCACTGCTGTCAGAGACCCAAAGCTTGATCCCTTGGAAGACCCCACCAACCCTAAACCACCCAGGTCCCCCGAGATCCTCAAGTCCAGCCAGAGCCCGAAGAAGCCGCCCAGGCCAACCCAGCCCGAGGTCCTCCTCCGCCGCCGATCGATCCCGAGCTCCTCCGCCTTCTCAAAGCCCAAGTCGAGGTTCGCGGAGCAGCCCCCTCCACCCGTCTCCAATTCGGCCGACCCGCAATCCCACGAGCGGCCTTGGAGCCCTCCGTACCATGGTTCCCCGAATCCCAGGGCCTCGGCCACCCCCAAGACCCCGTCGGCCGCGGCAGAAGAAGAGGAGGAGGAGGAGGAAGAGGTATACAAAAGAGAGCAGTTCCCCAGAATCCGAAAGTTGCCGCGGTGGTGCAGATTTAGGATCCTGATCGAGTGGTTGATTCTGGTTTGTGCTATGGGTTGTATGGTTGCGAGCCTGACGGTTCGCAGATTGCAGAGCTTTGTGATCTGGGGTCTGGAGATCTGGAAATGGTGCCTCATGGTGACCGTAATCTGCTGCGGCCGATTGGTCACTCAGTGGTTCACCACTCTTCTCGTCTTCTTGATAGAAAGGAATTTCCTTCTCAAGAAGAAAGTGCTATACTTCGTGTACGGGCTAAAGAACAGTGTCCAGATCTGCATTTGGTTGGGTCTCATCATCATCTCTTGGTCTCTGCTCTTCAATCGCGGAGTCCAGAGGTCGGCCAAGACTGAAAAAGTTCTCAATTTTGTCTCGCGGGCTCTAGCGTCGCTTCTGTTGGGGTCGGTGATATGGCTGGTGAAGACCCTGTTGGTGAAGATATTAGCCTCGTCCTTCCACATGAACCGATTCTTCGACCGAATCCAGGAGTCCATATTTCATCAGTATGTACTGCAGACCCTCTCAGGGCCTCCAGCAATGGAGTTGGCCGAGAATGTTGGGAGAGCCAAGAGCACGGGGCGGCTGAGCCTTAGGAGCACGAGGAAGGGGAAAGGGAAAGGAGGGGAAGAGCAGGGGGTGATCGACGTGGCGAAGCTTCATAGGATGAGTCAGGAGAAGGTATCAGCTTGGACGATGAAGGGCCTGATTAATGTGATCAGGAGCTCAGGCCTCACTACAATTTCGAGTTCGATCGATGAGACTAGTTTTGACGAGGGGAAAGATCAGAGAGATAGGGAGATAAGTAGCGAGTGGGAGGCAAAGGCCGTGGCTTACCAGATTTTTAAGAATGTTGCCAAGCCTGGCTACAAGTGAGAGATCAGATCTTCGAATTCTTTTGCTTAATAATTTCCTTTTACATTTTAGAATTTGTTTGATGTGATTTTCTTTGCCTTGGAGAGTATGTAGGTATATTGAAGAGGAGGATCTACTAAGGTTTCTGAGCAAAGAGGAGGTGGATATTGTGCTTCCCCTGTTTGAAGGTGCTGCAGAGACTGGAAAGATTAAGAAGTCGGCATTAAAGATTTGGGTGGTACGTAATTACTCTTTTACCTAGCTTATTGTTGCAAGTTGTGCTTAATTTGGTCCAACATTTGAGAAACTAGGTATTTCGGTGAATAAACTTAGATTTACTGAGCTAAAATGATGGATGTAGATGCATTTGTATAGAATACAAACATGGATTTGGAATCTCACCAAGGTACCTCATCATAGTCTACCCTTATCCAAATCTCTTCATCCATCCTAACCTAGAATTCCATGTTCTTGTCGATATATTGTTTCTAGGTGAAGGCCTACATCGATCGAAAATCTCTTTCTCATTCCTTGAATGACACCAAAACAGCAGTCAACCAACTGCACAAACTTGCAAGCGGCGTCGTCATCGTCGTGATCATAATCGTCGCTCTGCTTCTGATGGGCGTTGCAACGACGCAAGTACTCGTGTTCATCTCATCGCAGCTCCTTGTGGTGGTCTTCATGTTTGGAAACACCTGCAAAACCGCATTTGAAGCCATCGTTTTCGTATTTATAATGCACCCTTTTGACGTTGGCGACCGTTGTGTTGTCGATGGAATTCAGGTATCTCTCAGCCATTGCCTTCCTAATTTTCGGATAATCGTTAACTACTGGTGAGCGCATTGTTTAGGGTAGCTCCTAATCTTTTGCAGATGACCGTTGAAGAGATGAATATATTGACAACGGTGTTTTTAAGATTCGACAATGAGAAGATCTACTACCCAAATGCTGTGCTATCGACAAAACCGATAAGCAACTTCTACCGAAGCCCGGACATGAGTGATTCTATTGAGTTCTCTGTCGACGTTAAAACTTCTGTGGAGTGCATCGGCACTTTAAAAGCTAGGATCAAAATGTAAGCCACAGATCTCATTTGTTGCAGCATAAGATCTGAAATGCCGACTATTGTTAATCCATAATCCAAAATCAATTTCAGGTACATAGAGAGCAAACCAAACCACTGGCATCCTACTCACAACATAGTGGTGAAGGACATTGTGAATGTTAACAGCATGAACATGGTCCTGTATGTTCGACACACCATGAACTATCAGAACGTTGGAGAGAAGAACAGCAGGAGGTCTGATCTTGTTCTCGAGCTGAAGAAGATGTTCGAAGAACTCTCGATCCACTATCACCTTCTGCCTCAACAAGTTCAACTTGCTTACACTGGCTCAACACCACTACCTATGACCATAATGTAAGGTGATGCAATCTGAAGATGGTGCCTTATGAAATTAGATATGAAAATTTTGTGCATTGACAGCTCAAATCGCTGGCATGTTTTGTATTGTGAAATGTGCCATCGATCATCGCTGCATATTTTACTAACCATGCCGCATTCAAACAATCTTTAAATGGGTTGAATGTGCATGGACTTGTGACCACCGCTGTGTAGCGCAGTTGGCAGTGGTACCATCCTTCTGGGCTCTTTCCCATGTTCGATTTCTGCTCTTCCATTCGTGTGGTGCTTCCCCGCTCGGTGTGCGGTCTTCAGCTCGTGTGGTGTGTTCTTCCCGCTCATGTGTGGCATGCTCTACTCGGTGAAGCAGCTTCCTCCTGGTGTGCGGCCTTCTCCGCTCCTGCTGGTGTGGTGATTCCTGTTGGCCGTGGGCCTGTGGCGATGTCGTTTTGTGCCCTGTTGTGGCATCTATGTGGTCTCGTTTGGGCCCTAACTGCGTACCAATGTAAAAAAATTCTTGTTGTTGGAGGTTGATATAAAATTTTGCAATAATGAGTAGTTTACTTTGGATGTCTTAATTGGGTTTGAGTTTTCTGTTTGTTCTTTTGTATGGAGATTGGAATCATTACTCTCAACCACATGATAACAGCTGATACTCTCTTTTTTTTTTTTGAGAAAATAACAGCTGATACTCTCAACCACATGATTCGTTTCTGGTGCGCGCTCCAGAGTTTTGTCCCACATGGACAAGAAGAGGAGAGGTGAGCTACAGGTAAATTTCTCGCTGAAGAGACTTGGTAAACCCTCCGTTGGAATTAAACAGTAGCCCACATTAGACTAGCCCGTGAATTCAGCCCAACCAAAACTGGGTCTGGCCTTCAACTCGGACACAGCCCAGACTAGGCTGGCCCTTGAATTTAATCGAAGGCAGTTAGTAGTAAAAGCATGAATATATATAACTGGAATTGTTCAAGTAATCAAGTTTTCCCCGAGTAGACGGTACTTAACACGAGGGACCGATTTGCACAAGTAATCAAGTTTTCAAGGGTTAAGGTATACAAATGTCTTTAAAAAGTGGAAGTGAAGTAAGTTTTCTGAACAAGACTTGATAAAACTGTGACTCAATCTGCCTGTTGAGGCGGGTTATCTGTTGTATCGCTGCTGTCAGACAAGGAAGCACCTAACATCCTGACTGGCGCACAATGCTGAATGTAGAGCAGGCATCATCATCTGCTGTAAATGACATTATATGCGTTGTATTTTACTTGAGAATCATCAACCAGATATTCTTCTCCTCACATGGTACCGTTTCAGCAAGGTCTAGCAAGCAAGCACTCATACTAACAGTGTTTAAATGTTCGTCATTAAAGGTTTGTTAACATCACTGACATATAACAATTGTACACCTTCAAGATTTCTGCTGTTATTATCTATGGAAAATATATATGGCAAAGGGCTCGAGGTAATCTATCAAACAAAGGAAAACTGGTAAACACATTACAAGGAAACCAGTTTATCAAGAACTATACAAACTTTTCCTCTTAGAATATCTACTTTGGGTGACAACTGCTCGTCTCCACCTCTTACTTTCATGAACAAAGGAGGAGTTTCAAGGATCATTCGAAGGTTGGATTCTTTGATTGGCTCATACAATGTAGTGCAAAGAATTGAAACAACTGACCTATGAAATTGCATTTCCTAGCTTAGAGACCCTTGGATCATATAAATTAAACTACCGACCGGTGCTGGAAAGAACAGAAAGAACCAGATGGAAAAATGTACAAGATCAAATCAAGCTAGAAGTGTTATGGAACATCCCTAATGCATTGTTGGCAAAGGAAAAGGGCTCTGCGGCTGCAGTGTCAGCCGAATGCTCAGAGATAATTCACTTCTGTAGCATGTATCCTGCATGTCCCCTATTTACCAGTATACTATCACCACAGATTCCCACAAGGGATCAATTTATTAATGCATCATGTTCCCAAAGTTGCTACTATGCGAAAGACCAATAAAAGGAATAGTTTTGCATATTAACCCTCTAGAATGTCAAACATGAAAATCACCCAATACTTTCAACATTTACATTGGAAAATTCGCTACTAAGCCTACAAGAAAATTCTGGTACAAACAAAATATGGCAGAGGGAAGTCAAGGTCCTATAAAATATAAATTTAAGCTCATCTCCAACTCAAAAGTACAATCGAAAATATAGTGGTTGCCTCATGGAAGATAGGGTTTTCCCCACAAGGCATATAACTGCACTAGTCATTGGGCGTTTGTCGTAAAACTGTAAGTGCATCAACACAAGATCGTGTTTGAGGATTAAGAATTTATATCATTAACAATTTGAAACTGGAACACGTTAGGATTAAAGATCATGAAGAAGTCCATACCAGCTTCCATGAACTTAAACTAGAAAGAATTTGCTTTAGTAGATAAGCATAGGCAGCAGCAACAACCACTTTATAAAGCTGTAGCGTATAGCCCGGTCCCCGGGAGGATAATACATGGTTCATCAAAATTCTTGTTTGGGGATATTTTTCGCTGGTTCATGCGGTCGACCTGCAAGACAGAGAAAACGTGAGAACGGCTGGCTCCCTTCGGAGCGCAGACCCTCGGACGCTCAAGTCAATGAAGGTACAGGCAAGGGAGAGCTAAGGTAGTTGGAAAGGTTTAGGGATTTTGAGTTTCGAACCTGTATTTTGGAGTCAGGGGTCATACCATTATAGCCTTTTGCAGGCAATCAGAGGTTGACATGTGGCGGCGTCTTCCCGCACCTTCTATGCCCCCATGTGCCAGCCCACATGGGCTCTTCATGGCCTTTGTCGTTTAGCCTGCCAGGCGGTGGTAAAGGGGGATGCATCAGTCTTGTCCTAGCCAGGTGGAGATTCTGGAAATCTCTAGTCTGGGTGGTCCTAGACCGACTTTTTACCGGCTTCCGTGAACTGCAATCGTCCATGTAGCTCCACGGAGGTGATGACATCTGTCGATTCGACACCGCCTTACTGTGGGCGACCTCTGTGGGAAAGAGGGCGGGCTCCTGTACGAGCTGTGGGTGTTGGGTTAGACGGGCTCCAGGGCGAGCTGTGGGTGGTGTTGTGTTGGATGGGCTCCTGGGCGAGCTGTGGGTGTTCGTAGATATCATTCTAAGTTTCCTATTAGCAAAAGGGGTGATCTCTTCACGTGCGAGCTAGTTACCGGGTGGGCTGTGAGCACCAGCCGCGGGTGACCTCCTCCGTGTGCGAGCTAGTCGCATGCGGTCGGGTCAGCTCCGGGCAGGCAGTAATATCCCAAAAATATTAATAATTTAATATAATATAATAAGAATTTTAGATACAAATTTCAAAATAAAAATTGGACTGCGTCATTGCATTCGGCTTGTCGAAACGATCAAAAACCATATACAAACTT
This sequence comes from Chamaelirium japonicum, assembly GCA_947650365.1. Classification (NCBI taxonomy): domain Eukaryota; kingdom Viridiplantae; phylum Streptophyta; class Magnoliopsida; order Liliales; family Melanthiaceae; genus Chamaelirium; species Chamaelirium japonicum. The sequence continues at coordinate 69,560,944 of OX393558.1, read as the reverse complement.
TTACGTTTTGATCACGTTTAGAGCATTTAAAAAATGAAAGAAAAAATGGCCAAGGTAAGGTTTTGAACTAGGGACCTATCAGCAAAATCTTAACTCTTTCCCCTCTAACCAGAAAACCCTTAAAACTTTTCTATCCAAACTTAAGAAAAATAAATATTTATAGTGAGGGGGGAAGACCATAAGATAGCGAAACCGTAGACCGTTGGTTTCTGATCGGACGAAAACAATCAGAGGTGGATCAGCAAAAGCAATTAATATAATAATGGGCTGTTTTGCAGTTAAGGCCTTAGACTTTTGGTATTCCTGAAAAAGGCCTATAAAAACTCCCTTAGTCCCCAGGGTTCGACACTCATGTCTCCCCCTCATCTCGAAACCCGTGCCCAGCCCTTCTACCAACCATCTCCTCAGCCCACAGCCAACCACCACCCGCCGCCTGCCGGACCGCCGCCCGCCGGTCGCTACCGCCAAGACCACCGCCGACTGCCGCCGTCCGCCATCGGTTGCCGCCGGTCCCCGCCGCCCGCCGGTCACCGTCGTCGCCACCGCCGTCGGTCCCTGCCGCCCACCGATCGCCGCCGCCGCCGGTCGCTGCTATAACCGGTAGGCCATAGTTTAGTTTTAAATTCCTGGGCTAATAGCCCAACTAAGAATCTGGGCCGAAGCCCATTAAGCCTTTTTATATACGGTGGGCCAAAGCCCATTAAGCCTTTTTAATATACTATGGGCCGAAGCCCATTAAGCCCTTTATGTACTGAGGGCCGAAGCCCATTAAGCCCTTTTATATATTATGGGCCCAAACCCATTAAGCCCAGTAACCAACTGATAAAACGAACCTGACAGTAGTCAAACTAAAACACTATTGCTTAAAGCAATCTGACCTCTTTTACTAAGGGCATACCACACATTTAAATTCCGTTAGAATCAACTATTTTGATCATATCGGGAGCAAACGAACTCCGAATTGAGTTCCGTCTGCGGCCACGGATTTAAAATGAAAAACCCTACAAAATGGGTATAAATTATAAGTACTTTAATAATGACATAAATACCCCTATAAGATAAAATGCATTAAATAAATTAGTTTGATTAACAAAACCTAGGGAGTCCACCTCGAAGTTAGTTTCTGAAAAAATCTTGGAAAATGGAATATAAAACTAACAAAAGAGAACTATATATTTCAGGTCGTGAGCTTACTAAGGCATCTACAGCGGGTGAAAAATTCTACAACTATTCAGGTAGGGGACTAAACCTAGTTGATCCTTGATAAGTGTATGTCATTGAAATAATGATAGTATATTATGGATTAACTAATTTTTAAGATGTGTTGATTATTTCAATTGGGTGTGGGGTTGTCCCTGGCTTGCAGGCCTAAAAGATAAATCTTTGGTGTGGAGCTGTCCCTGGCTTGTGGGCCTAAAAGATAATCCTGGGTGTGGGGCTAGCCCTGACTGAGGCCAAAAAGTATCCTGGGTGTGGGTCTAGCCCTGGCTGAGGCCAAAAAGTAACCTAGGTGTGGGGCTAGCCCTAGCTTAGGCCAAAAAGAAACCTAGGTGTGGGACTAGCCTTGTTTCAGACAAAAAATGCTCGGATATGATTGTGATTCCTACCCTGGTTTGAGCCTAAAAGAGAATTGGATGATCAATGACTTTTAAATTACTATTCATATTCATGTGAACTATTTTCTTCAGTATATTTATCTTACCATGAATGAACTAAGTTTAATAGGTGAGTCAGTGGATTAGACTCACCCCCCTACAGGTGTTGTGGCATCTACAGAATCTGACCCTACAGGATAAGGAGAAGAGAGAGTGCGAATAGAGAATGAACCAGAGGGGATCGAAGATCCGCTATACACGTCATACTACAAGGATGCGGGAGCGGAGATGTGAAGAGCTGAAGATTCTAATTGGCGCGTTAAAGTTTAAGTTTTTATATATCAGGCATGTATCAAACTTTTATATTATAATACATGCATGGTTATCTATATATATACTAAAATGGAAGCCTCTCTCCCTGGTGTGACACATGTACATTTTTTAAAGAGTTAGAATTTTTCTTCAGTGTATGAATGTGACTCACTTTTAAATCCATTTAAAAACTTACCATAACGATGATAAAATTTCATTCAATGGCATTTAATGGTTATTTGATGTTAATCTCTCTTTCTCTTTCTCTAACAAGTGAATCACACTCACTTCAGATTTCACACTTCTTCGAACAATTGTGATGTCGTCTTTGCCAAATGGCATGCTTCAAGCACATTCGGGTATTGCCCGGGTTTCTTACTAGTATATATACTAAAATGGAAGCCTCTCTTCCGTGTTGTGACACGTGGACATCTTTTAAACAGCTAGAATTCTTCTTCCGTGTGTGAATGTGACTCTATTTTAAATCCATTTAAAAACCTACCATAAAGATGATAAATTTTTATTTAATGGTCATTTGATGTTAATCTCTCTCTCTCTCTCTAACAAGTGAATCACACTCACTTCAGATTTTACACTTCTTTGAAGCGATATCATCTTTGCCAAATGGCGTGCATCAAGCACATTACCTTGAGAGAGAGAGAGATTAACATCAAATGACCATTAAATATCATTGAATGAAAATTTATCATATGTTTTTAAATGGATTTAAATAGAAGCCTTTCTCCCGTGTTGTGACACGTGAACGTCTTTTAAAGAGCTAGAATTCTTCTTCCGTGTGTGAACGCGGCTCTCTTTTAAATCCATTTAAAAATCTATCATAAAGATGATAAATTTTCATTCAATGACATTTAATGGTCATTTGATTTAATCTCTCTCTCTCTCTAACAAGTGAATCACACTCACTTCAATTTCACACTTCTTCGAACAATTGCTATGTCGTCTTTGCCAAATGGTATGAACGTCTTTTAAAGAGCTAGAATTCTTCTTCTGTGTGTGAATGCAACTTTCTTTTAAATCTATTTAAAAACCAACCATAAAGATGATAAATTTTCATTCAATGACATTTAATGGTCATTTGATTTAATCTCTCTCTCTCTCTCTCTCTAACAAGTGAATCACACTCACTTCATATTTCACACTTCTTAAAACAATTGCGATGTCGTCTTTGCCAAATGGCGTGCATCAAGAACATTCGGGCATTGCCCGAGTTTCTTACTAGTGAATAAAAGAGACTCAATTAATTCCATATTTGATGGGATTTATTTTATATCAAGTTTTTCTTCTAACACCCCAGTGTTATACGGGTTGATTAAATCCGTAAAATACCAGGGCATTACAACTTGGTATCAGAGCCTAGGTAATAGGTCCTATGAATTAAAATTTATTAGTAAGAAGGACATCGATAGGATAGCCACACAATTTAGTTACATACGTTTTAATTAAACTTATGAATTAAAAATTCTCTTTGTTTAACAGAGTCATGAAGTCAAAAATTACTGAAGGTAGCTCATCGGGAGTAAAGATGAAACCTAAAAAAAAAAAAATATATATTATGAAGTCAAAGAAGGAGAAGAAACTAGCTACCCCTAATAAAAATGAGACTGTTTTCTCAAAACTTACCGATGTATCTGTGGAAAAGTGGGCGATGAGAACCGTTGCAAACACCCAATATTTTTCAAAATAGTAGTTGGCTATATGCAGAATGAAAAGAAAAGTTATCTATAATAAATGAACGTGTTTTATCTTCGTATGTATTTGAAGAGTTTTGTTCATTTATATTTTCAGAAAACATGAATTCATTCGAAAACTCTACTCCAAATGAAGACCTAACCAAGGTGTTAGGAGCTCTACATCAACTGATAGAAACGATGAATTCCTCCAAGGATAATTCAAGGATGGGAGTTATCTTAAAAGAATTCAAGGAATTAAAACCCCCTGTATTTACAGGAGAACCGGATCCTCTGATTGCAGATAGATGGCTAAAGCAAATAGAAAAAATATTAGAGATTTTGAAGGCAACGGATGAACATAGAGTCACTTTAGCTACTAATATGTTAGAAGGAGAAGCAGATTACTGGTGGGATTCTGTCAAGAGGACCCAAACTAATTTCACTTGGGATGAGTTTATCAAAGTTTTTTTGAAAAAATATTTCTTAGATGCTGCCAGAGATAAAATGATTGCGGAATTTTTAGAACTTTACCAAGGGAAGCTTAGTATTTTCCAGTATGAATCCAAGTTTACTGAATTGTCACGTTTTGCCCAGTATCTAATAGCCACTGAAGAGCTGAAGTCCAAAAGGTTTGAACATGGTTTGAATCCTCATATTCGAACCAGATTGGCGGTACTCCGTATTCGAAAATATGGAGAACTAGTACAAACTGCTTTAGTGGCAGAGCGGGAATGGGAGGAAACTCGAAAAATATTTGAAAAGAATAGACTGAAAAGGAGTACACCATCTATAGAGTCAAATAAAGGACCAAAGATACAAGAGTTTCCAACAAGGATGGGTGGTCCTCCAATATCTACGGGACCTCAGACTTGCTTCGCATGCGGATCGTGGGATTATTTTCAACGATATTGTCCTCGCTTGAATGGTAACATTCCAACCAGACCTCCTTTGCGAAATGCTCCACAAGTACATGTGGCTCGCACTGCTCAAAATCAAAAGGAGACTGGAAAAGCCTTTGCAATATCTACTAAGGAAGAATCAAACGACGTCATTGAAGGTATGAACTATCCACTTTTAGAATATTATTCCTATTAAAAAAAAGTGAGTTATAACAAGAATATTTTGAATTTTCGTAAGCACCATTATGGAAGTCTAGCTAGAGTAATTTTAGATCCGGGTTTGAACCATTCATTCATATCAATTCACTTGGCTAGAGACTTACAGTTGAAGACAGAAGTGTTAGGGTATGTACTTGCCATCACCACTGTACTTAGTGACATAGCCAAAACAATCAGAGTCGGTAGAGACTATATACAAAGAATTGAAGATGTGAAGTTAGTGACCAATTTAATTCTACTAAAATTGGAGAAATTTGACATTCTATTAGGAATAAACTGGTTATCCAAATATAGGACGGTGATGAATTATTATCGGAAGAAGATTATCTTATAAACACCTGAAGGAAAGGAAATAATATTCTAGGGAAGAAAGTTCGGAAAGACAAAACAAAAGTCTGTTACTTGGCTCAACTATTAGAATAAGAAGTGAAAATTTCGGTACTCAATTTCACTTTGGTAGTATCAGAATTTCCATAAGTGTTTCCTAAAAACCTTCCAGGGTTACCACCAAAAAGAGAAATAGATTTTGTAATAGAATTAATTCTCGAAGTAGCTTCTATTTCAATCGCTCCCTATAGACTGACACCTATACAGCTAAAGAAATTAAGGAAACAGCTGGATGAGTTATTAACTCTGGGATTTATAAGATCCAGTACTTCACCGTGGGGTACCCGGTATTATTTGTACATAAGAAGGATGGGATAAAAAGAATATGCATCGATTACAAAAGGATAAATCAAATGACTATAAAGAACAAATATCCACTTCCGAGAATCGAAGATTTATCAACTTAAGGGAGCAAGGTGTTTTTTTTTCTAAAATAGATCTTCGATCGGGATATCATCAGTTAAGAAACAAGGAAGAAGACATACCGAAGATAGCCTTCAGAACTCGATAAGGATATTTTGAATTTCTGGTAATGCTTTTCGGTTTCACCAATGCTCCTGCAGTATTTATGGATTTGATAAAAAGAAATATATATATATATATATATATATATATATATATATATATATATATATATATATAATTATTGGGGGTAGCTGAAATCCGTCCAGGAGTTGGAACCCTTATCCATATAAAGCTCGATCGAACGGCTATCAGGAGCGAGATCCACATTGGGATGAACGGGGACCTTGTATCTGAGTGCATTATATCTACAGCTCGGTGAATGTAAGGAGCTCGCCTCCCAGCTCGCAAAGAGCTCGCCCCTAGCTCGCCAAGAGCCCGCCCCTAGCTCTGCGCGCTCGCCACCAGCTCGCCCTTGCCTGTGGATCTCATAGACCCCAGGATTCCAAGGGATGGGGAACTCGCACAGGAGCTCGCCCCCCCCAGCTCACCAAATCATCTTATCAGGAGCGAGATCCACATTGGGCTGTATGGACCTTTGTGCATCTTAGTACAATACATCTAGTTTCGGTAAATTGCTTAGACAAAGAGCTCATTCAGAAGCTCGCCCAAGCTCGTTCAGAAGCTCACCCAAGCTCGCTCAGGAGCTCGCCCAAGCTCGTTCAGAAGCTCGCCCAAGCTCGCTCAGGAGCTCGCCCAAGCTCGTTCAGAAGCTCGCCCAAGCTCGCTCAGGAGCTCGCCCAAGCTCGCCCAGGAGCTCGCCCAAACTCACCAAGACTCCCCTGTTTATCGAAGAGGTCGCTCCTGCGAGGTCCGACTCTTGATAGATGTGGAGGAGAAGACGGAGCAATGGAGGGCGAGCTCGCCCTTGCTTCCCCCCCGAGGTCACCCACAATAGAGCAGCATAAAGGGCTGCCAGGTGTCGAAACCTCACTGAAGCTACGTGGACAATTGTAGTCCACGGAAGCCCGCCTGAGTCGGTTAGATGCTCTCCCCCACTCAAACCGCCTGGCAGGCTAAATGACAAAGAATATCAGGGGCAGGAGTTCCAAAGATCGTCAGAGACCCACGCGAGCCAGAACGTGGGGGCCTAGAAGGCACTGGAAAGAACCTCCACGTGTTGGGCAACGGTAGGTCGCCAATGTCTATAAATACCCACCCCTAGGCTCCAAAGTATAGGTTCGAAACCCTCACCGCTACCATTTTGGCTCACGTCCACACTCCATCAATCACTTGAGACTGACTTGAGCGTCGGAGGGTCTGCGCTCCTCAGGGAGCCAGTCGTTCTTACGTTTTTTCTTTGTCTTGTAGGGAGACCGCGCGGACCAGCAAAAAATATCCCCAAACATTTGGCGCCGTCTGTGGGATCTTTCGACTGGTTCCCGCGAGAACGCCCACGACCACACGGTTGAACACTGGGGGATCTTGTCACCCAAAGATGGCTCCGGCGGCAAGGGGGCGCAGGCGAACGAGGACCCGTGCGGTGTCTGTGCGCAGTGAACCTCCTGCTGAGGCCCCCCAGCCCCTTGTCCCGCTTAGTGACCAGCTCCTGTTGGAGATGTTGGCCACCCAGCGGGCCATGATGGAGGAACTGACGCGGCTGCGTCAGGTTCCGACGACGAGCCGGCGATCTGGGCCAGTAAGGGGGGCATCCCCGGCGTGACCCCCCGTCTCAACATCGTGCCTGCCCATGACCATTCCGGCTCGGCAGGCTTCCCACCTGGAACGCCCAGTCGAGAGAACGGCCGTGCACGGGGTGCCGGGAACCCCGCTTACGAGATTGCAAAAGCTGGTGACCCAGCGATCAAGCAACAAGATGACCTCACGAGAAACCATTCCCCGACGACGCAACAGAAGCACCGATTCAGATGAATCTGAGGCGAGATCTCTGGAGAGAGACCGCGACCCGCGCCATCGGCGACGGGAGAAGGAGCCCGCAGCGGCTTTGCCACATGGAGCTTGGGAGGCAACCGCCTCTCATCGACCCGCTATCGTACCGAGAGAGCCCACAGATCGACGACGAGAAGGTCACTCCGACGGAACCCCCTCAGGTCGCCACGATGGAGGACCCCGAGGGAGCGTATATGACCGCATAGGGCCTGCGCAGCCGCATTTGGGAGCTTTCCCCGGGCACTGGCAGCGACCTGGTGCGCCTGTAGATCTGTTGGAGAATCTTGCCGCTCATGGGGGGAGCTCGCCCTTCACAAGTGAGGTGCACCAAGGAGGTTTCCCTCACCATTGGACCCCGCCCAAGTTTGTTCTGTTCGATGGGTCGCAAGATCCTGTCGACCATCTCTTGGCTTACCGGAAGCTGTTATTTTTCTGGGACCAAGACCATGTCTTGTGCCGGGCTTTCCCGAGTAGCTTGACGGGCTCGGCGCTAAACTGGTTCCATAAATTGCCATCGGGCACCATTCCAGACTTCCCTACTCTCTCCAGATTATTTCTGGAGCAGTACCGCTGCAACAGGCAACCCCCTAAGAGGATTGAGTCTCTCTTCACCTTGGCCATGGGAGCCCGCGAAACCCTTCGAAGCTTCACGATGCGTTTTCGAAGCGCCTACCTCGCTTTGGAGGATGCGGTCGGCCAAGATCGCACGACGGTAAGCGCTTTCCGGAACACCCTCCCCGAGGGAAGCAAACTTCATGACGCGCTGGTGATCAAAGATCCCCGCACGATGGTCGAGCTCTTCGCCCTTGTCCAGCAACACATCAAGCTTGAAGATGCGGTGTTAGACCGGAAGGGGAAGGCAGTTGAGCAGCGACCTCCTCCAGCTCTGCGACCTCTCGTGGTTAAGGCTGTGGAAAGACGGGAGATACCCCCGGTAGCACCTTTGCTCGGTCTACCCGCGGCTCCTGTCGTGCAGCCCGCAGAAGAACCCGCAGTGGTCGCAGGAAGGCCGGTGAACTAGCGCCTACCTCCGGGGCCCGGAGAGCGGGATTTCACAGTGCTAACGCACTCCCCCGGGCAGATCCTTCACCAGATCCGGAATGAACCCTATGTGCAGTACCCTCCACCCCTTCAGGACGGAGAGCCGGGCTCCACCGACAATACCCGACGGTGCGCGTTTCATCGCAGCCCTGGGCATCACACCAATAGATGCCGAGCTCTAAAGAACCACCTGGAGGATTTGGTCACTTTGGGGCATTTGAACCAATGCATCTCGCCCCCAAGGAGATTCGAGGTGATACCGGCACGGGCCCCTCGGGAGGGAGACTGCCCGGGGCCCGCTGAGCCCGCTCTGCCCCCACCTCCCTCGGGAGGGCCGACGGTCTGTCACACTATCAGCGGGCGCCTGAACGGCCCGAGATCCAGCAACGAGGTTCGTCGGCAAGTTAGAGAGATGGAGCGGGCTCAGAAGGTATTCTCCGTTTCTCTAACCCCTGTATTACTCCAAATACCAAGGGTAGAAGCCCGAGACTTCATCTGGTTCTCGGAGGAGGACATGGCTGGGGTCGTTACCCCCCACAATGATCCCCTCGTCATACGCCTTATGATGGCAAACATCGAGGTAAGGCGGGTCCTGGTTGACCCAGGAAGTGCCGTAGACATCCTACTTTTGTCGGCCTTCCAGCGAATGGGATTGAGACAAATTGATTTGTCTCCCTCGACGGGCTCGCTCAGCGGTTTCACCGGTGAGGTCGCTAAGGTGGCAGGGGAGATAACCCTCACCGTAACGGCAGGCCCGGAGGTACGTCAAGTCCGCTTCGCGGTGGTGGATGGGCAGTCCGCTTTCAATGCCATCCTAGGGCGACCTTGGTTGAGGTAGATGAAAGCGGTGTCCTCGCCTAATCACCAGGCCCTCAAGTTCCCCACTGATAGAGGGGTCGTGGTAATTCGAGGAGACCAGGTCGCTGCAACCAGGTGCGAGCAGGACGTCTTTCACCTCACAGATGTGGAGGTCGCTGAGGCCAAGAGGCCGGCACCCTCTTAGCAATTACCGCCCGCTACGAGCGAGCTCCTTAGGAGCCCGCTAGGGGCCTCCTCGCTTAAGTCCCCTACTCCATCCCCTGGTGGGAGCGGCGTGGATCTTAAGTTGGAGGAGGAAGGTCGCCTGTCAGCCCCCAAGAAAGGAAGCTTTCCAATCGCCGAACCACTACAAGAGATCGATATCGGTGGCGAAGAAGGACCAAGAGTTGTTCATCTTGGGACCTCACTGGTCAAGGGCGAGGTCCTGGCCATAACCAACTTACTCAGGGAATACCGTGACATATTCGCCTGGAGCTTCGCGGACATGCCAGGGATTGACCCCGAGGTCGCCTGTCCTCGTTTGCACACCATGAAAGAGTTTCCGCCGGTCAAGCAAAAAGCTCGGCACATACCGGCTGCAAAGTCCACTACAGTGGCGGCAGAGATAGACAAGCTAGAGCGAGCTGGCTTTATACGCGAGGCACACTTCCCCGAGTGGATCTCCAATATCGTGGCAGTGCCCAAGAAGAGTGGGGCGGTCAGAGTGTGCATCGACTTCTCTGACCTTAACAAAGCATGCCCGAAGGACGGATTCCCCCTTCCAAGGATAGGCGCGCTGGTCGACGCAGCTGTCGGGTTCCGGGCCTTATCCTTCATGGATGGATATTCAGGATATAACCAGATACCTCTCCACGTCGAAGATCAGGAGAAGACCGCCTTCTATTCTGGGGCGGGATACCATAAGCTTTTCTGCTATAGGGTAATGCCGTTTGGATTGAAGAACGCGGAAGCGACCTACCAAAGGTTAGTCACTCATATGTTTAAAGATCAGATCGACAGAAATGTCGAGATTTATGTAGACGACCTCCTGGTAAAGAGTCGAGAGCGAGAAGGGCATGTCGCCGATCTCCGCGAAATCTTTGAGATTTTGCGAAAATTTCAGATGAGGCTAAACCCAGCCAAGTGCGCATTCGGGGTGACTTCGGGAAAATTCCTAGGATACCTGGTCACCCATAGGGGGATCGAGGCTGATCCTGGACAAATCTGAGCACTCGTCGAATGCCCACACCCAGAACTCGGTAGGAGGTTCAAAGGTTGAGTGGATGGATCGCCGCGCTGAACCGGTTCATTTCCAAATCTTCCGATAGTTGCCGACCTCTCTTTGAACTGCTTCGGAAGGGGGCAAGCGTCCGCTGGGACGAAAAATGCGAGTGCGCTTTTCGGAAGATAAAGGATTATTTGGCTAGCCCGCCAATTCTAGCGGCACCAAAGGAGGGCGCCGAGCTAGGTGTGTATCTTGCGGTCACCGAGAATGCGGTAAGCGGGGTCCTCGTAGTAGAAGAAGCAAAAGTGGAGCGGCCTGTTTACTTTGTGAGCCATGCAATGATTCCCGCCGAGCTCCGGTATCGACCAATCGAGAAGGTCGCGTTGGCCTTGGTCCTTACCGCAAGAAAGCTCCACCCCTACTTCTTGGCGCACGCCGTCAAGGTTATCACGGAGCACCCTTTGAAGAGCGCGCTTTCTTGTCCCTTGGTAGCGGGAAGGCTCTATCGATGGACCACCGAGCTCGCTGCCTACGGTCTGGAGTATGTCCCTCGAGTGGCGATCAAAGGGCAGGCTCTCGCTGATTTCTTGGCGGATTTCCCCATAGAAGAACCGGTCCAGTACCAGGAGGATGAGCCAACTGAGGCACATCCTGGGAAGGCGAGGTTCTTGGACAACCAAGGCGAGCTTCCTCCAGCAAAGCATTCAGAGATAATGGAGTGGGAATTATTCGTTGATGGCTCCTCTAACGCTCTGGGGGCCGGAATCGGGGTTGCACTAATCGCCCAGGCGATACTCCTCGAAAAATCGGTCCGGCTGGATTTCGCTGCCACCAACAACGAAGCAGAGTACGAGGCACTGCTTGCCGGACTAGAGCTCGCTCAAGAAGTAGGCGCCAAACGGTTGAAGGTCTTCAGCGACTCCCAGCTGATCATTTGTCAAATCAAAGGAGATTATGCCTCCCGGGATACGCGAATGGCGGGCTACGTGGACCTGGTGAAAGGCAAGGCCGTGGGGTTCGAAAAAATCTCCTTCGAGCAAATTCCGCGAACCGATAACAGGCGGGCTGACGCACTGGCAAATGCCGCCTCCCTGCTGGGAGGATCGGAAGCTCGCCAGATTTTCATCGAAGTCCAAAGCCAGTCTCGGCTCCAACTAACAGAGCCCGCTGTTAACCAAGTATCGGCCGATGGGTCGCGTGGCGGATGGACCACGCCTATTATTCGCTTTCTCCTAAAGGGTGAGCTCCCTGAAGACAGAGAAGAAGCTCGGCAAATGGAGAAGTGCGCTGGCCGCTATCTCATTCGCTGGGATCGTCTTTTTAGAAAATCCTTCGGCGGGCCAAATCTTCGTTGTATCGAGCACCCTGAAACCGAAGAGGTTTTAAATTGCATTCACTCTGGCGAGCTGGGGAACTATGCTGGCGGGCGGTCTCTGGCCGCGAAAGTAAGGAGGCAAGGATATTGGTGGCCCACCCTCGAGCAAGATGCGTCGAAGGTCGCCCGAAGGTGCATTCAATGCCAGAAGCACGCCACGACGAATCACATGCCCGCGGTAGAGCTGCACCCTCTGGCGAGCCCTTGGCCATTCCAGCAGTGGGGACTCGACATCGTGGGACCTTTCCCTCAGTCAGCCCGACAGAAGAAATTCATCTTAGTAGCTACGGACTACTTCACCAAATGGGTGGAAGCGGTCCCGCTAGCTAAGATAGGCGAGAAGCAAGTGAAAGACTTTCTCTGGAAAAATGTTTTCTACAGGTTCGGTCTGCCACGGGTACTTATCACCGATAACGGTCGCCAGTTCGATAATCGCTTGATTAGAAGTTTTTGCGACGAATATGGGGTCGACCTGAGGTTTTCGTCCCCAAGGTACCCACAAAGCAACGGGCAGGCCGAAGCCACGAATCGCGTAATCCTAAACAACCTCAAGAAAAGGTTGGAAGGAAAGAAGGGATTGTGGGAGCAGGAGCTCGATAGAGTCCTATGGGCCTATCGCACTACTCCACGTCGCTCAACTAACGAGTCACCTTTCGGTCTCACCTATGGTTGCGAAGCCGTACTGCCCGTGGAAGCCGAGCTACCCACCGAAAGAAGGCTTGCGACGGAGGAGGTCGACAACGACAAACTGCTCGCCGACTCCCTCGATCAGCTCGAAGAGAGACGAGAGCGCGCCAACCTGCACCTCGCCGGGTACCGGCAAGAAATGAAGCGCGCCTACAACAATAAAGTTTGCCCTCGAGTGTTCAAGCCTGGCGATCTGGTGATGAGAAAGGTGTTCGCAAACACATAAGAACCTAACGCCGGGAAGCTCGCGGCGAACTGGGAAGGCCCCTACATAGTGCACCAAGCACGAGGATCCGGGGCCTACCAGTTGATGACTGCTGAGGGCGACCTCCTTGAGCGACCTTGGAACGCTATGCATCTTCGGAAGTTTTATGCCTAAAACTGGCGACCTTTTGTAAAATTATCTTCTGAGGATGTGTGAACAAACAATGTTGATTCCGTCAAAGTATTTTAGCTCGAAAACTGTGAAAGTGCAGTCCGCCATCGCGCGGACTTAAAGCAGAATCGGGATCCTCAGAGGCCGCCGGAAAGCAACCTTGAGATTCTCGGGGTAACCCGCTGTAATGCGGGCTTAAAGCAAGACTGGGCTCCTCAGAGGCCGCCAGTAAGCGACCTTGAGATTTCCAGGGTAGTCCGCTGTCAAGGGGACTTAAAGCCTAACCGGGATCCTTCGCGTTCACCAGCCATGAACGGAGGCATCCCGGCGCGATCTAGGGAAACCTGAGAGGGGCGATCCCCCTGTCAGGTAGCCCGAACATCCCTTGGTAACCCCTCAAAGGGCATGTCCAGTGATCAGGATCCTTGGGGGTAATTAACCGGGCAGGGGGCAGTTAGCTTTTACTAGTTTTCTTTAAAATAAAATTGGTTTAAATCTCTGAGCGTAGGGAAATTTTTTTGAAGTTATTTGGTTCGCTTGCCTTTCTCTTTTCCGGGCTCAGAGATTATATCGGGATTTAGCGAGCATGCCGAGCCTTTTTCGTTTGCATGTATTTTAAAAGTAAAAATGGTTGAATCGAATTAGTTGCCTCGCCCGGGGTATCACCCTTGAGATCGCTGCAAAAATTTCTAGAGCGGACTCACAGAAAGAAAGAAAACAAACACAGAAGAATAGACACAGAGGCAAACTCAAAAAGATATTTATCATTTGTCATTAAGGTTACAATAGGGTTACAAAAGGATGGAGCCTAGGCTGGGCCAGCACCCACGCCATCGTCATCGCCGCGCTTCCTCTTTTTTGACCTTTCGGCCTTATACTTCTCGATGGCATCGAGCGCGCCTTTCCGCAGGAGCTCGTCGAGCTACGACTGGAGGCGGCTTTGCTGAGAGCGGAGGTCTTGGAGATGCGCTTCCCTCAGAGACGCGATCTCATCCCTAGAGGCCGCCACCTGACGTTGGAGCTCGGAAATTTACTTTTGGGCGGCCTCTTCAGCTCAACGAGCCTCTTGCAGATCGGATATGGCACGGATGCGGGCGTCCTCGACTGAGGCCAGCGCGGTGGTGAAGGTAGCGACCCGCTGGTGCAGTTGGCCGACCTCCGTGTTTGAGGAGGCGACCTGCTGGCGTAACCGGTCCACTTCAGCCCGCAGCTCGCCCGACCGGTCCATTTGGCGAATGCGGTGGATATGCTCGTCTACTCTCCTCTCTGAACCATGGAGAGTGTCATCGTAGAGGGAGACCATATCCCCCACAACGCCGGCGACCTCGACGGCCAGAGCGTGGCTGACCCGCTCCACCTGTGGCGAGCAAAAGCTGTTAGGAAATTATTTGTAATACCCGGTACTCCAGAGTCATTTTTGCACAGGGCGACTCAGTTTTTATTATTATTATATTATTGCTAAAATGATTTCGCATTGTTGATAAGGTGTGCTGAACATGAGATGGACCGGGCAGTGGGTCCCGGGTCCGGATCGCTAGGCGACACTAGAGGTATGGTGATCGTTACACGAGCATGCTAACGTGTGTATCAAGGCATGGCATGAACGTTTTGATAATAATATAAATTAATTATATAATGGGTTTTAAGGCGAGTCTGTCGGACTCGTGAGGTTTGCGCATCGGCCCGTCTAGGTGCGATGCAAGCTCGAGTGTGAGCCATGCTCAACTGCGAGCTATGTTTGATTTCAAAAAAATTAAAATTAAAATCAGGGTTATGTATATAGGGTGTTATGTATAGTTGGGCGGGCTGCCTCAGCAACTACCTAAGTGGTTGGAATTCACTTGGTGGGTGGGCCCCACTTAAGGTGGTCGGGTCCCACCACCGAGAGGTAAATAGTTGCCGAAACGGTTTTGGCTGTTATTTTGCCGTCTAATGACGGAATACGACGAAACTGGTAGCATCGGACTCGGTTCTCCGAGACCTATCCATTATCTATGGGTTGGTCCCCCAACAAATATAGTTACCAAAATACCCTTACCTTGGGTCCGATGACCCTTGTGAAATTAAGGTTTCGACCCAAGTGAGATTAGAGTATCGTTTTGCATGCCGGTAGACCGGCATCCGTTGACGCAAAATTTTTCAACTTGGCCAACTCGGGCCTAAAACCAATGTTTTCAGTAGCATATAATAATCATGCGCCATTGGGTGTACTTGACAGTTCGTGGCCGCGTTGACCAAGACCGAGACGGAGCGGAGGTTGCTAGCAGAACCCCGTGTTCGACAACCAGGTGACATCTACTCCCTTATCCGTGGTCTTTGATAGTGGGAAATGAGAACAACTAGGGTAGGTGTCCTCGATACTGCATGCGGGTCCCGTCGGGCATCCCCGCATGTGGTCACGTGGACCCCTCTTTGCATGCGAAGTCGCGAGTCCGGCGATACATGTTTTAAAATATTATTAGAATAAGTATGCTTTAAAATATTAATAAAATAATCATGCTTTATAATATTAATAAAATAATCATAATTGTTGTATTGACACCGTAATTAGGTATTTCCCTCAAATTAAAATGTAATTTGATTAAATAATAATTATCGGGGCCCACCCTCCTGAGTGGAGTGTGGAGACCCGGGCACACGGGAATACTGGTGAGAGTAATTTAGACTTATTGTGATGCATGGGTTGCGAGAGCAGTGCGAGATCAGGGTTAAAACGTTGCTAATCACTAATTAACGCATGTACTTTTTTTATCTGTCTTGGTATATATTTAAAGGTAGTTGTTCACTGTGTTGAGCTTTTGGCATTTTGTTAAAATAATAGAATGTGATAATCTATATTGTGGAAAGATTGGACCCCGTGCGCGCAAGGGCCGTGAACCACCCTGCGCGCACAGCCGAAGATCAGTAGGCTAGGGGGTCACGGGCAGGGATTGTGGTAAAGCCAATAGGTGGTGCCCTCGAAGAGGGATTGGCCTAGCAATCCTATCCCGGGGTAGTTGAAGCCCCCAAGGAAAGCAAGTTGGGCGGTAGAGCTCCACCGTGAAAGACGAGAAATCCCTTATGATCATATGGGTGACTTTGCGCATGGTGTCGGAGTATGCGCGGCGAGAGAGTTGGCCCTCTACATCGAAATAAAAGGCCCTATAGTAATGCCCGACCGGGGGCAGGATGAACAAAATATCCGGGGTTCACATTAGGATAGATATTTTATATGATTACTAATGGAATCTTAATGCTGGATTGTGGAATTCTAGAGCATTGGCAAATCTGGTAACTTTTATATGGTCTTTTCTGTTTAAATAGTTTATGAATACTGTAAAATATTGAGTGAACTTTATGTTAGACAATCTAGTTACAGTAGGTATTGCATGCGAACATATACTACTGATAGGATTAGGGTATTAATCTGTAAATACTATATTATGTAATAGGACTGCTAAATTTAATTCAATTAACTCGGTTGTCTCATAGTATTAAAGGCTACTAGGATGTCACTAGCCATTAATTTGGCTAATCTCCCAATTTCCTATTGGGGGCTACTCTTTCCCACGAGTAGACTCTCCTGCAGGTTCGGAGGTTCAGGAGTAGCAGTTGGAGGCTCGAGGCAGAGTTAAGGTTGAAGTAGTGTTATGTTTTCAGTTTGTCGTATTACAGTTTTTTTTTATTTCTAGCTATGTAATTGTTGGGATAAATATAAAAATCATTTAGTCTCTTTTAGTGTTTTGTTATTTGTTAGCGGCAATGATACAGCTGAATTCTTTTGGGTAGGCCTCTCCTCAAGGCCACAAGCCTAGGGTAGATCACAATGGAAATATAAGAAAAATAATTGACCTAATTGACTAACCATGTAGATAGGACCTCTAAACCAGTGCCTGAGTGTTAGAGAGCGAGCGAGGCTACTCGGCTTGCCGTCAGAGGCTTGAGCCCCGTGCTCCCTTAAGAGGGACTTCTATCAGCATGTGGAGCACCGATAGGCCACACATGCTGAGAGGATAGCCCAGTTGAAGGTCGAGCGTGGTAATCTTTGTCGGCAAAATTTTATCTCCCTACTTTCTTTTAAATAAAAATATTTTTGAAACAAAAATCAAGTTATAAAATATTCATTGTTCTCCCTCCTCCTTCTTCCTCATTTATGAAAGAGCCACAGTCCTGTGAGAAACCCTAATTGGTGTAGTTAGTCGACTAAATGCTAAAACCCTTGGTTTTTCTCACCTCACACCCCAGGAGTCGGTTTCAGATTTCTGGGGCGTGACAGCTGGTATCAGAGCCTAGGGATATGTTCTTAGGGGTTACATTTGGATGTTATCTCGTGATTATTTATACAAAAAGTTTAGGCTGTACTAGTGCTAGGGTGATTTTAAAGATAGTCGGGAGATTGATTTGGTAGTATTTTTTTTTGAATAATCAGTGGTAGATTAGTGCACGTATCTAAGGGTGAGAGTAGGGTTTATTGTTCTAGGAGAATTAATTAGGTTGGAGGAATTGATCGGTAGCCAAGAAATTATCCATACTTAAGTATTTGATCGATAGGGACTTGAGGAGTCAATAAAACCATTATGTAGATGGATCAAGATTAGATTTGTCTCAAGACCTTAATGTTTAGGCTCGGAGCTAGTTGCGATGGCTCAGGTAGGAAACCGCCTAGAATATTTTAGCCAAGGATAGTGTTTGAGTCAATCTCGGAGTTTATGTTTGGAGTCTAATGTTTATTTGGATTTGCTAGTTATGGGCCTGGTGGCAAGCAGAATAAGAACTGGCTATCGAATTTCAGTTAGTAATATGGTTATTTGATTTTGGAAGATGAATGTATGATGAATACGTTTGGAAGGAGGTACATCAGTGATAGGTTATTTGGCATGGTTATAAGACTACTCTTTTCTCATTAATCCTCAATATTAGAAATATAACCGGTATTTTAGGACACCTTAATCTTTGTTGACCCTTAGTATTAGAGACTTAGACGGTATTTTAGGATACCTTAATCCTGTTGACCCTAAGCACTAGAGACCTAGCCGGTATCTTAGGATTCCTTCATTCTTCATTGTTTAGTTCTAGGTATAATAATTGGATTGTCCTCTTATTAATTTTCTCCGGTGTATCGACGATTATAATAAAGCTTATATGTCGTGTTTAATGCTGATGACCCTTAGGGTTAGTGGTTTCAAGGAGTGCACCAGGAGATGAAAATCTCTGGTGGTGGTTTGAATTCCCTGGGGTAGTAGATTTCGGAATGTCTTGATGGAGACACTCGCAGCAGGGTACACACTGTTCCTTGGGAACTTTGGCGGTAGATTATGACTGTCCGGTAGAGGACATTGTAAGGCTACACACCTTCTATTCGGAGAAATTGATGGATGATTACGCATCGACTCTTCGGAGGCTCTGGCGGTTGGTTTCGCAGTTCCTGCGGGGACTCGCGGCAGAGCGTGCACTGTTTCTTCGGAAACTTTGGCAGCTGGTTACTCAGTTAGACTCACAGAAGAGTGCACGGGTAGTGACGATGTTAGTCAAGGGTTTTGCCTATAATTATGAAATTTGAAAATGTTTTATCGATTAGGATCTTAGGAATAATCATTGTTAAGCCAATTCACCTCGCTTTGTTTCTAATCGTCCTCTGGTTGTGGTAACTTTTGTTGCTATTAGATCACCGGATGATGTGAATGTGCTAGTTTCTCAGTTATCCTTGGTTCCTCTAAGTTGTCTCGTTTGGATCCAACGTGTTTAGCTTTGTCCTATTTTGTTTTGAGTTGTCTCTACTTGTCTCGGGTCGTTTATTCTTACTTTTCCGCGTCTAACTAGCTCGATTCGTTAGGGTAAGGATTTAATATTTTACGCTAGTTGATCATAGTGTATCCCTTAGAAGATTTTCGAGTCGTGCGATAGTAGCATAGTGGGAGTGTTGGTATTATGTCTTTCATTAAAAATCGGTGTTTTATGAATCATCATTGTTCCCTCTTTATTCTTGTTCGTTTGTGGCGCTGTTGTGTTATCTTAGATTTAGTATTCCCTAGATCAGGTTGTAGGATTCGTACAGATAATAGGAGCGTTTGTTCTAGAGTGGAATCTTATAGGATTTTACTCTAGTAAGTCGTACTAGGTGAGCCATCCCTTTGGTCAAATCATCCTGAAATGTATACTTAAACATATGTGTATGGGCAGATATGTGTAATATACATTCCAATGATTATAATGTCGATACCGAAAGTATAAACTTATATATGAGTGTATGGGTGCTCATATACATGGATATACCTTTTATATCGGCATTGACAATGGAATGCATTTTAAGTTCTGAATCTATGAGTTTTGATGGTTACCCTACCGAGGGGGACACCCCTCGGCAGTACTAATAAGGGGGATGCCCCTTATCTAGACAGGGTCAAAAATCAAAGCTCATGATTTTGATTTAGCCTCTAATAATTAGAATGGAAATGGAAACTAAGACTCGTATTCGCGATGCGAGAACTTGGAGGTTCATTTCCATCCTAAGAATTATGAGACTCGATTCGTATAGTGATAGGGTAGTTGAGAGAGTAGAATTGTGAATGGTAAAGGGTCAAAGTTTTCCCTTGGTAAGATTTGTTATAGGGACTTGGCCTTTCGATTGGCTATGTTCTGAGGACTTTTTCGTACTAATCATAGTTGATAATAGATGTTGGAAGAATTGTATCCTCGAGTTAGTAGTTGAATTTTCGGGACGAAAATTTTAATAAGGTGGGTAGGATGTAATACCCGGTACTCCAGAGTCATTTTTGCACAGGGCGACTCAGTTTTTATTATTATTATATTATTGCTAAAATGATTTCGCATTGTTGATAAGGTGTGCTGAACATGAGATGGACCGGGCAATGGGTCCCGAGTCCGGATCGCTAGGCGACACTAGAGGTATGGTGATCGTTACACGAGCATGCTAACGTGTGTATCAAGGCATGGCATGAACGTTTTGATAATAATATAAATTAATTATATAATGGGTTTTAAGGCGAGTCTGTCGGACTCGTGAGGTTTGCGCATCGGCCCGTCTAGGTGCGATGCAAGCTCGAGTGTGAGCCATGCTCAACTGCGAGCTATGTTTGATTTCAAAAAAAAAAAAAAAAATAATTAAAATCAGGGTTATGTATATAGGGTGTTATGTATAGTTGGGCGGGTTGCCTCAGCAACTACCTAAGTGGTCGGAATTCACTTGGTGGGTGGGCCCCACTTAAGGTGGTCGGGTCCCACCACCGAGAGGTAAATAGTTACCGAAACGGTTTTGGCTGTTATTTTGCCGTCTAATGACGGAATACGACGAAACTGGTAGCATCGGACTCGGTTCTCCGAGACCTATCCATTATCTATGGGTTGGTCCCCCAACAAATATAGTTACCAAAATACCCTTACCTTGGGTCCGATGACCCTTGTGAAATTAAGGTTTCGACCCAAGTGAGATTAGAGTATCGTTTTGCATGCCGGTAGACCGGCATCCGTTGACGCAAAATTTTTCAACTTGGCCAACTCGGGCCTAAAACCAATGTTTTCAGTAGCATATAATAATCATGCGCCATTGGGTGTACTTGACAGTTCGTGGCCGCGTTGACCAAGACCGAGACGGAGCGGAGGTTGCTAGCAGAACCCCGTGTTCGACAACCAGGTGACATCTACTCCCTTGTCCGTGGTCTTTGATAGTGGGAAATGAGAACAACTAGGGTAGGTGTCCTCGATACTGCATGCGGGTCCCGCCGGGCATCCCCGCATGTGGTCACGTGGACCCCTCTTTGCATGCGAAGTCGCGAGTCCGGCGATGCATGTTTTAAAATATTATTAAAATAAGTATGCTTTAAAATATTAATAAAATAATCATGCTTTATAATATTAATAAAATAATCATAATTGTTGCATTGACACCGTAATTAGGTATTTCCCTCAAATTAAAATGTAATTTGATTAAATAATAATTATCGGGGCCCACCCTCCTGAGTGGAGTGTGGAGACCCGGGCACACGGGAATACGGGTGAGAGTAATTTAGACTTATTGTGATGCATGGGTTGCGAGAGCAGTGCGAGATCAAGGTTAAAACGTTGCTAATCACTAATTAACGCATGTACTTTTTTTATCTGTCTTGGTATATATTTAAAGGTAGTTGTTCACTGTGTTGAGCTTTTGGCATTTTGTTAAAATAATAGAATGTGATAATCTATATTGTGGAAAGATTGGACCCCGTGCGCGCAAGGGCCGTGAACCACCCTGCGCGCACAGCCGAAGATCAGTAGGCTAGGGGGTCACGGGCAGGGATTGTGGTAAAGCCAATATGTGGTGCCCTCGAAGAGGGATTGGCCTAGCAATCCTATCCCGGGGTAGTTGAAGCCCCCAAGGAAAGCAAGTTGGGCGGTAGAGCTCCACCGTGAAAGACGGAAAACCCCTTATGATCATATGGGTGACTTTGCGCATGGTGTCGGAGTATGCGCGGCGAGAGAGTTGGCCCTCTACATCGAAATATAAGGCCCTATAGTAATGCCCGACCGGGGGCAGGATGAACAAAATATCCGGAGTTCACATTAGGATAGATATTTTATATGATTACTAATGGAATCTTAATGCTGGATTGTGGAATTCTAGAGCATTGGCAAATCTGGTAACTTTTATATGGTCTTTTCTGTTTAAATAGTTTATGAATACTGTAAAATATTGAGTGAACTTTATGTTAGACAATCTAGTTACAGTAGGTATTGCATGCGAACATATACTACTGATAGGATTAGGGTATTAATCTGTAAATATTATATTATGTAATAGGACTGCTAAATTTAATTCAATTAACTCGGTTGTCTCATAGTATTAAAGGCTACTAGGATGTCACTAGCCATTAATTTGGCTAATCTCCCAATTTCCTATTGGGGGCTACTCTTTCCCACGAGTAGACTCTCCTGCAGGTTCGGAGGTTCAGGAGTAGCAGTTGGAGGCTCGAGGCAGAGTTAAGGTTGAAGTAGTGTTATGTTTTCAGTTTGTCGTATTACAGTTTTTTTTTATTTCTAGCTATGTAATTGTTGGGATAAATATAAAAATCATTTAGTCTCTTTTAGTGTTTTGTTATTTGTTAGCGGCAATGATACAGCTGAATTCTTTTGGGTAGGCCTCTCCTCAAGGCCAGAAGCCTAGGGTAGATCACAATGGAAATATAAGAAAAATAATTGACCTAATTGACTAACCATGTAGATAGGACCTCTAAACCAGTGCCTGAGTGTTAGAGAGCGGGCGAGGCTACTCGGCTCGCCGTCAGAGGCTTGAGCCCCGTGCTCCTTTAAGAGGGACTTCTATCAGCATGTGGAGCACCGATAGGCCACACATGCTGAGAGGATAGCCCAGTTGAAGGTCGAGCGTGGTAATCTTTGTCGACAAAATTTTATCTCCCTTCTTTCTTTTAAATAAAAATATTTTTGAAACAAAAATCATGTTATAAAATATTCATTGTTCTCCATCCTCCTTCTTCCTCATTTATGAAAGAGCCACAGTCCTGTGAGAAACCCTAATTGGTGTAGTTAGTCGACTAAATGCTAAAACCCTTGGTTTTTCTCACCTCACACCCCAGGAGTCGGTTTCAGATTTCTGGGGCGTGACATTATTGGGGAGGCAAACCATAATCAAGCGAGGCAGGGGGTATTTACCTCCGTGAGCCGATCGAAAAGGACAATGTAGGGAGAGCGCGCAAAGATGTTGCGCCCAAGAATCTCCCGCGTGTAGTGAGGGGCGCGCTCCGGATCACCCGAGGAGGAGCCCTCCTGGCTAACCCCGGCTGGGGTAGCCGAAGATACAGCAACGGCGGCGGTCTCAGGCACCGCGGAAGCCACGTCAGGAGCGGGCCCGGCCACTGTGACGCTGGCGCCCTCTCGATCGGGCGCATCGGAGTCCGAGGCTTCCGAGCCTGAGCTCGGGAGACCCTCCAAGATGGCCCCTAGATCGGGGGCTTTGTAAACCAGCCCGTCTAGTTCCGAAGGAGTGGCGGCAGCTGCAGCAGCGGGCGGTATAGCGATGGGCGTGGGGCTAAGGGAAGGAGCAGCGATGGGCGAGATTGCTTGGGTGTTGGCGGGCGCGCTGGGCGTGAGGGATGGTCCCTCGAAGGGCGCAGAAGAAGCAGCTAGGGGAGCGGCGGATGGTGAGACCGCGTGGGGGATGGCAGGCGGGCTCGGAGCTATGGAGCTCGGAGCGATCGGAGTGGCCGAGCATTGCGTAGTGGGGGCGGTTGGTGGCAAGGCCGCTTGGGCATCGGTAGGCGCGCTCATAGAGGCGGTGCCCGGGGCGTCTGGTGTGGCCAACCCTTGCGGTGGTGGCACCAGTTGAGGCGAAGGGATGCTTGGAGCAGGTACGGCCGGAGGAGTGGGAGCCGCCATGTGGAAGGCCGCTGGGGTCGCTGAAACCGTTGGGGCGGGCTCGGCAGCGTGGGCCGGCTCTTCCTCTTCCTCTTCCTCTTTCTCCTCCTCGGCCGAGCTGGAATCCTCGCAGGATCCCAAGCCCGCTTCATCCAGAGCGGCCTTCCTCCTCCGCTCCTCAGCAACTCGCTCGAAGGCTTCGCGAGCTTTGCGAACGACGTCGTCCTCCCCCGTAGGGCGGGCCGCCGGAGCCCTCTTCTTCTTCTTCTTTACATAAGCACCCTCCATCTCTGGGGTCATTACCGCGACAAAGAGGGGTTTAGAGAGGTCACCCGGGAACTCGAGCATCAGCACCTCGGCCACTGGGGTTTCCACCTCCACTATTCCAAGAAGGAGCTTGACGCACGGGTCCTTGGGGTCGACCATAACAACTTGACGTCGTGGGGGTTCCGGAATTGAGGAGCGCGTAGGGGGATTGGAAGCTAAGGGAGAGTTTGCCTGACCTAATGCAATTTCGCGGGATGGAGGCGGCGGCGAGGGAATATCCTCCTCGCGGAGCATGTCGATGGTGTCTTCATCGGCGAGCCTAATCGGGGAAGCCCGCTTCTTCTTCCCCTTCTTCGCTGAAGAAGTGCCGGCACCGGAGGTCGTAGGAGCCGCCTTGGAGGTCGCCCCGGTGCGGCGGGAGACCGCCATCTTCTTGCTCATGATCTTCTGGCGGGTGGTGATGGCGCCAGTCCGGAGATCCTTCTAGAGGAAGGAGAAGTCCGGAGCCAGGATCTTCTCGGGAGTCCGCCCGCCGAGGAACTCGAAGATTGCCTTGTCAAGAGATTGCTCTCGGGCCTCGGAGATACACTTCTTCCCTTTGGCCCGGTACTCGGCGATCGCTTTGAAGTTGGGGAGGGGCGGCCTTCCGGGGTGAGCAGGAACGCCTGCGCAGGGACCTCGCCACTCCCCCGCGACGACGAAGGGGTACTGATAACTACTTCTTTGTTTATCGTTGGAGGGAAGTAATTTATCAAAAATTATCAATACATGCATATATGACTCAGAGAACTTTAACAGTAAAGGGCAAGTAAGGATCGAACCACACGTAATTAGATGCCTAAAGAAGATATCACAAATGAAGCTAGATTGACTTGAAGGGAGTTTGTATTTTTTTATTATTTTTGAAAATAATTTATTTTAGAAAGTAGAAATAGAAAACTAATTATTCAAATTAAAATAAAATAGAAGAAATATCCCGCCTAGGAGAGGGATTTGTAAACCATAGTATAGAGTCACTTTTCTTGCAATGTTACTCTCGTTTATCCACACTTGAGAACAGAAGTTTTACCGTCTCAAGCGGAAGATTTAGAGTTAAAGCTCACTTTATCTACTTTTATTATATAATATTCTCACAATATTATGAATAGAATTCTTCTTATAGTGAAGAAGTAAAACTAATTCAATTGTGAGAATTTATATAATAAAAATTAGATAAGAATAAATTTAATCGTTTGCCTACTTAACCAATGATTAACTATTGGAGTGTGAAGTATCACCCGAATCCCAATTGAATGGAAACACGGGAGAGCTAGCTCTCCATAATTAAAATCAATTAATATAGAGGCGTTAACATTTAGCGCAATAGAGAGCAATTTACAAGAGAAACTATTTATCATGGCATCGGATCCCTCTACCTAGCGGGAGGGAGTTTAATCGGGCATGATGCAAGTACGGAAAAAAAAATAAAGAAAAATAATATTGCAGAAGAAGAAGACGAATGCATAAAAATAAAATGACAAAAGTGCTTTATTGAAATAACACATACGGTTACATCAACTAATTTAGAAATTCAGCATGATTGCGCACTTGCTTCGCACCCTCTCGACAAAATAATGGATGATAGCTCTTGGAAAAACCGGATACCCTACCTGGGGGGAGGGGGTCTAGCCTATCATGGTTATCATTACGAGAAGTGAAATAAAATAAAAACTTATGGAAGAAGAACACATACGTAAAAAAATGACAAATGAAAAAAATTACGACCACTACTTCATAACATCATTTTAGAAATAAAAGGCTACAATGCACTCAATCTCTTCGCACCCACTCTACAAACAAAAACTGATGAAAGCTATGTGGAAAATGGATGCCCCTCCCTGGAGGGAGGGGTGGGTCCCCCCTCCTCTCTTCCCTTCTTCTTCAAGCCCAAGTCCCTCCATTTATAGTGTCTTCCAGCTTGCACCCCAAGGCATAGAATTTGGTAAAAATGTCTTGGGTTGGTATGAACTAAAGGGAGAATAAAGGAGAATGATTTGAGGGAGATTGAGAGAGAGAGAGAGAGAGAGAGCTAGGGTCGGACTAGAGAGAGAGATCTTTAGAGAAAGAAATAGAAGGAGGGAGGATCGGATGGTTGCATGCATGGTGGGATCGTGCAGATAGAGAGAAGATCGGGGAGGATCGTGATCGGGTAGTGAATGGGTAGGGATAGCTGTGATTCGGTGATCCGGATGGGAAAGTGTCGGGTATTCGGTTTTAGAAAGAGAAAGAGCTGGGCGCAGGTTTTAGAGAGGTGACGTGCATGGACGAGTTCGCGAGGGGATTCTCGGAGTGGGATCGGGTATGCATGGCTGAGGTTTGTGGATGGCTACGATCCGACCTCATCCGGATTAGGAAGGAAGGGGAACGGTTGTGATTGGTTTCTAGGGAGGGATGTGGGGTGCCAGCTGTGATGCGGGTTCTGTTAGAAAATAAAGAGAGAGAAATCAGGGATATTATGATCAGATTTATGGAAAGAGAGGGGGAGTTATAAATGGGATTAAAGAGAGATTTTAAGAGCGAGAAATTTTGAAAGAGGGATCGATGAGAAGGAATCCTGGTTTTGATGAAATTGCTAGGTGGATGCATGGCTGGAGTCATGCATGGGTTTTAATGAGGTTGATATGGGAAATCTATAGAGATTTTTAGAAAGAGAAAAATAGGGCCGGTGGTTATGAGGTTGGGTATAGATTTGGAGTTGGGGAGATCTCGGTTGGGATCTAGAGAGATAAAAAAGAAAGAGAAAGGAATGTTTAGAGAGAGAAACGGGGTCGGCAGATTTTTAGGGGGAGGATCTAGAGAGAGGAAGAAGATCGGGTAGAGAAAAAATGGAAAGAGATCTGGCCGGGTACAGCTGGGTTTGGTGACTTTGGTCTTGGGGTAGCCAGGAATGGCTGTGATTGCATCATAGAGAGAGAAACGCATGGGTCTGGGCGGCTAATATCGGGTGCATGAACGGCTACGATGATTGAGGAGATAGAGTGCGTGCATGCTGGGGATTAATGGTGAGTGGAGGTATCCATGCATGAGTAGAGATGGGATGGGGTTGCAAGTCTTTGGGTTCAAGGGACGGCTAGGATGGGTTGCTACATGCAGAGGTGGCTGTGAGATGGGATCACGTGCATGTGGGTTTGTATAGAGAAAGAGGGGGCTATATATGTTTGGATCACTTGATGGGTTTGCACTTAATGGACGGCTGTGATGGTGTGCATGGTGATGGGCTGATTTGCATGCATAGAATGATCCTAGAGAAAGAGAAAAGAAAGGAAGAAAAGAAATAGAGGAGAGAGAAAAGGTGACAGGTTTGGGTGTATAACAGGGTTTGAGGCCAGCTCATTGTGTCTTGCTCTTTTAATCCTTGAGTTCCTTCCGAGCTGTGTGCGTGCCGGTCTTGTAAAGAGCATTTCCTTTGTGCTAGTTCTGATAATTTGCATCTTCTTAATTTATGCGCTTGTCGATCATTGGCGAGCGCCTTAAGTTCGCCACCAAAGCATTGTGATGATGCCCACTGAATGGTCACACTCCATAGTAGCTACGCGCGATGATGATGAATCCCATTTGCTGTGAAATAGACATAGAATGATGATATGCATCAGTTCCTTATAGTGAAAAATAATAATTGATTATCGGTCTTTGTAATTTCCATTTATATAATATATGAATGCAAAGTAATATACCGATGTTTCTGTACAAAATTGTACTATGCAACGATGGAAAGAAGCTTATGCACTTTATGTGTAATATGAATGTTTTACGCAAGAAAGTGATAAGATATGCATAAAAATAGAAAGGCAATAATACTAATTTGGACACTCAACAGGTACTCCTTCCAGTACCTGTCCTTGTTTTCGACCACGGAGAATGGGAGCACCTCGCCGGAGCGGCCCGTGAGGTAGAACAGGCCGCAGTCTACCTCGTTGAAGACGGGCCCCGGCTTGAGGAACCATTTCTTCAGGAGGTAGGCGAGGGGGATCCTCACGTTAAGGGCTTCCTCGATTCGAGAAAGCCCGTAGAGGATCCCCCATGAGTTTCCCGGAAGCTGGGCGGGACATAAGCCCGCCAGTTCCAGTAGCTCGCTGGCCAAATGATTCAGGGGAAGCCGGAGCCCTGACCAGACCTGCCCCACGGAGACCGCGGTGCCGGAGAGCGGCCTCCCCGAGCTTGGGAGGGGCAGAATGGCGAGCTCCCGGGGAATGTCCGCCGCAGTTCGCAGACTCTCAGGGACGGGCGCGCCCCCGATGTCGTGCAGCCAGATGACGGCGGGCACCTTAGGGGGAGCCTCGCCCTCAGTGCCGGAAGCGCGCACTGAGATAGGAGTGACGTTGAGGGGTTCCTCTTGGGAGGACGCAGCAGCAGCAGCAGCGGAAGAGGAAGCGGCAGCAGCGGAAGCCATGGGAGCAGAAGGTCTAAGGCGAGCTGAAAGCAGAGAAGGGAGGGAGAGCTGTTTTCACGCAGAAGTAAAAAATCCCCCCCCATCCCCTATTTATAGGTAGGAAAGGGGCAGGTGAATCGGACCGCAGTTAATGCTCGAGCGCGCCCTGCGAGGCGACGCGACAGCGTTTGAGGTGACAGCTCATTTTTTTCCAATCACAAGACGCCGCGTGGACCACGCATGGAGAAAGCTGCGTCGGCGTCGACACTGTCCTTTTCTGACAAAGACGAAGGCGAATGAGAAGGAGACACGTGTCTCGCACCGATCGGGATCTCATGATGAGATTCATTGTATCGACCTCGAGTCTCGTACCGCATTTAAGATGAAACGACCGTCGGAGATTTGGAGCAATACCCAAGTCACAAGATCGCCCACGGCAGGTGCCCGCAGCTCGCCCGAAGTAGACCCTGACCGCGTGTGGCAAGCTCGCATCGGAAGGAGATCGCTCGTGGCTGATGCTCCCGGCCCGCCCGGCGTATGTGAAATACTGGGTGTCAAAACTCTCGACGCAGATCGCCCACGGCAGATGCCCGCAGCTCGCCCGAAGTAGACCCTGACCGCGTGTGGTAAGCTCGCACCGGAAGGAGATCGCTCATAGTTGATGCTCCCGGCCCGCCCGGTGTTTGTGAAATACTGAGTGTCGAAGCTCACGAAACAGCCCGCCCGATGTTTGCAATAAGACTCCTGAGCAAGCGTCAAGCTTCCTTGGTCGCTCCCTCAGGAGGGGGTAATATTGGGGGTAGCTGAAATTCGTGCAGGAGTTGGAACCCTTATCTGTATAAAGCTCGATCGAACGACTATCAGGAGCGAGATCCACATTGGGATGAACGGGGACCTTGTATCTGAGTGCATTACATCTACAGCTCGGTGAATCGTAAAGAGCTCGCCTCCCAGCTCGCAAAGAGCTCGCCCCTAGCTCGCCAAGAGCCCGCCTCTAGCTTTACGCGCTCGCCACCAGCTCGCCCTTGCCTGTGGATCTCATAGACCCCAGGATTCCAAGGGATGGGGAACTCGCACAGGAGCTCGCCCCCCCCAGCTCACCAAATCATCTTATCAGGAGCGAGATCCACATTGGGCTGTATGGACCTTTGTGCATCTTAGTACAATACATCTAGGCTCGGTAAATTGCTTAGACAAAGAGCTCGTTCAGAAGCTCGCCCAAGCTCATTCAGAAGCTCGCCCAAGCTCGTTCAGAAGCTCGCCCAAGCTCGCTCAGGAGCTCGCCCAAGCTCATTCAGAAGCTCGCCCAAGCTCGCTCAGGAGCTCGCCCAAGCTCGTTCAGAAGCTCGCCCAAGCTCGCTCAGGAGCTCGCCCAAGCTCACCCAGGAGCTCGCCCAAACTCACCAAGACTCCCCTGTTTATCGAAGAGGTCGCTCCTGCGAGGTCCGACTCTTGATAGATGTGGAGGAGAAGCCGGAGCAATGGAGGGCGAGCTCGCCCTTGCTTCCCCCCCGAGGTCACCCACAATAGAGTAGCATAAAGGGCTGCCAGGTGTCGAAACATCACTGAAGCTACGTGGACAATTGTAGTCCACGGAAGCCCGCCTGAGTCGGTTAGATGCTCTCCCCCACTCAAACCGCCTGGCAGGCTAAACGACAAAGAATGTCAGGGGCACGAGTTCCAAAGATCATCAGAGACCCACGCGAGCCAGAACGTGGGGGCCTAGAAGGCACTGGAAAGAACCTCCACGTGTTGGGCAACGGTAGGTCGCCAATGTCTATAAATACCCACCCCCAGGCTCCAAAGTACAAGTTTGAAACCCTCACCGCTACCATTTTGGCTCACGTCCACACTCCATCAATCACTTGAGACTGACTTGAGCGTCGGAGGGTCTGCGCTCCTAAGGGAGCGAGCCGTTCTTACGTTTTTTCTTTGTCTTGCAGGGAGACCGCGCGGACCAGCGAAAAATATCCCCAAACAATAATAAAAATAAATAAATAAATAAATAAAATAAAAATAATCTTAGACAATAGTTGATTGGAAACCACCAAGAAATCAGAAGTTTCTTGGGATTAGCAGGATATTATCGTAGATTTATTCAGAATTTTTTCAGTATCGCTGCACCTATAACCCGACTCACTAAGAAAGGAGTAAAATTTGAGTGATCGGAACCTTGTGAGAATGCATTCCAAGAACTAAAGAAGAAACTCACTACAGCTCCGGTATTGACAATACCAAAAAGTGGGAAGAAGTACACACTTTACACGGATGTTTCTCACGTGGGGTTAGGAGGTGTACTTATGCAAGATGGTTGAGTAGTGGCTTACGCTTCAAGACAGTTAAAAACTCACGAAAAGAATTAACATACACATGATTTAGAGCTGGCAATTGTCGTATTCCCACTTAAGAATTAGCGTCACTATTTATATGGAGAACAATTTGAATTATACTTCGATCACCAGAGTTTGAAGTATATTAGCACGTAGAAGGATTTAAATCTACGACAAAGAAGGTGGGTGGAAATTATGGGTCGATTATGACTATAACTACCATTACGGAAAAACAATATCTCTACTTATTCAACAACTAAGGTACGTACTTTAAATTTTGAGGACAAAATTTTTATTAGAGGTAGAGGATGTAACATCCCAAAAATATTAATAATTTAATATAATATAATAAGAATTTTAGATATAAATTTCAAAATAAAAATCAGACTGCGCCATTGCATCGGCTCGTCGAAACGATCAAAAACCATATACAAACTTTTATGTTTTGATCACGTTTAGAGCATTTAAAAAATTAAAGAAAAAATGGCCAAGGTAAGGTTTTGAACTAAGGACCTATTAGCAAAATCTTAACTCTTTCCCCTCTAACCAAAAAATCCTTAAAACTTTTCTATCCAAACTTAAGAAAAATAAATATTTATAGTGAGGGGGGAAGACCAAAAGACAGCAAAACCGTAGACCATTGGTTTCTGATCGGACGAAAACAGTCAGAGATGGATCAGCTGAAGCAATTAATATAATAATGGGCCGTTTTGCAGTTAAGGTAAGGCCTTAGACCTTTAGTATTCCTGAAAAAGGCCAATAAAAACCCCCTTAGTCCCCAAGGTTCTGCACTCAAGTCTCCCTCTCATCTCGAAACCCGTGCCCAGCCCTTCTACTAACCATCTCCTCAGCCCATAGCCAACCACCGCTTGCCGGACCGTCGCCCGTCGCCTGCCGGACCGCAGCCGACTGCCGCCGTCCACCACCGGTCGCCGCCGGTCCCCGCCGCCCGTCGGTCGCCATCGCCGCCGGTCCCCGTCGCCCACCGGTCGCCGCCGTCGCCGGTCGTTGCTATACCGGGTAGGCCATAGTTTAGTTTTAAATTACTAGGCTAAAAGCCCAACTAGGAATCTAGGCCGAAGCCCTTTAAGCCTTTTTATATACGGTGGGCCGAAGCCCATTAAGCTTTTTTATATACTGTAGGCCGAAGCCCATTAAGCCCTTTATGTACTGAGGGCCAAAGCCCATTAAGCCCTTTTATATACTGTGGGCTGAAACCCATTAGGCCCAGTAACCAACTGATAAAACGACCCTGCCATTAGTGAAACTAAAACACTATTGCTTAGAGCAACCTAACCCCTTTTACTAAGGGCAGACCACATATTTAAATTCTGTTAGAATCGACTATTTTGATTATATCGGGAGCAAACGAACTCCGAATTGAGTTCCATCTATGGCCACAGTTTCAGAATTAAAAACCCTACAAAATGGGTATAAATTCTAAGTATTTTAAGAATGACCTAAATACCCCTATAAGATAAAATGCATTAAATAATTTAGTTTGATTAACAAAACCTAGGGAGTCCACCTCGAAGTTAGTTTCTGGAAAATTCTTGGAAAATAGAATATAAAACTAACAAAAGATAACTATATATTTCAGGTCGTGAGCTTACTAAGGCATTTACAGTGGGTGAAAGATTCTACAACTATTTAGGTAGGGGACTAAACCTAGTTGATCCTTGATAAGTGTATGTCATTGAAATAATGGCAGTATGTTATAGATTAGCTAATTTTTAAGATGTGTTGATCATTTCAATTGGGTGTGGGGTTGTCCCTAGCTTGCGGGCCTAAAAGATAAATCCTGGGTGTGGGGCTGTCCCTGGCTTGTGGGCCTAAAAGCTAATCCTGGGTATGGGGCTAGCCCTAGCTGAGGCCAAAAAGTATCATGGGTGTGGGTCTAGCCCTGGCTGAGGCCAAAAAGTAACCTGGGTGTGGGGCTAGCCTTGGCTGAGGCCAAAAAGAAACCTAGGTGTGGGACTAGCCTTGTTTCAGACAAAAAGTGCCCGGGTATGATTGTGATTCCTATCCTGGTTTGAGCCTAAAAGGGAATCGGATGATCAATAACTTTTAAATTACTATTCATATTCATGTGAACTGTTTTCTTCAGTACATTTATCTTACCATGAATGAACTAGGTTTAATAGGTGAGTCAGTTGATTAGACTCTCCCCCTTACAGGTGTTGTGGCATCTACAGAATCTGACCCTACAGGACAAGGAGAAGAGGAAGAGCGAATAGAGAATAAATCGGAGGGGATCGAAGATCCGCTATACACGCCATACTACGAGGATGCGGGAGCGGAGATGTGAAGAGCTAAAGATTTTAATTGGCGCGTTAAAGTTTAAGTTTTTATATATCAGCCATGTATCAAACTTTTATATTATAATACATGGTTATGAATGAAAGAGGCTCAATTAATTCCATATTTGATGGGATTTATTTTATATCAAGTTTTTCTTCTAACACCCCAGTGTTATCTGGGTTGATTAAATCCGTAAAATACCGGAGCATTACACAGGCTATTGGCACCAGCCACAGGCAGCCTTTCGTAGAGAGCTTAGACGCGCAGTACCTCATAAATGAGGCATCGAGGAAGATGTTGCTCTATCCAAGGGACGCAACGATCTGCTGCTGCAAGCGCCAGGCGGTCTATGAGCACCGGCCACTGGGCAACCTCTACCACGTGCAAGCTGGTCGCATGTGGTTAGGGTCAGCCCTGGGCGAGCTGTTAGCCATGGCCACAAGCATCCTCTATCCAAGAGACGCAACGATCCGCTACTGCAGGCCCTGGGCGGGCTACGAGAACCGGCCACTAGGCAACCTCTACTACGTGCGAGCTGATCACATGTGGTCAGGGTCAGTCCTGGGTGGGTTGTAAGCCACGGCCACAGGCGGCCTCGGAAGACGAAGGGGCGAGCTTCTCGACTATTTACTTGATCAGGTGAGCTCCTCGACCGTTTATCTGATCAGGCAAGCTCCTGAGCGAGCTATGGTTGTCGGGTTTGGCGAGCTCCTTCGCGAGCTGTGGGTGTTCGTAGATATCATTCTAAATTTCCTATTAGGAAAAGGGGGCGATCTTTGGGCGTACGAGCTGGTAGCATGTGGTCAGGGTCAGCCCTTGGCGGACTGCAAGCCACGTCCACAGGCGGCCTCTGTCCAAGGGACGCAATGATCTGCTACTGCAAGTCCTGGGAGAGCTATAAGCACCAGCCACTGGGCGACCTCTACTACGTGCAAGCTGATCGCATGTGGTCAGGGTCAGCCATGGGCGGGCTGCACCCTTGTAGTCTTTGGTTGAACATAAGGAGGTCCAGTCTCTGCGCTACAGGAAACGGTACAGCGTCCTCGCGCCTCTTGCACTCACAAAGTTCACGAAGGCATACCCCAAGTTGCTTTCACCCCTAAAATCCATGGGAAGATACAGGGAGTTGTATTTCGTGGCGTTACCTCCTTGTTGCTTCAAAGTCTCCCCTCGGTAGTGCTCGTTGAGCAGCTCCCGAAGTTGCTCTTTACTCAGCTTGTTCGAGAGGCTCTTGATCATGAGGGTAGTGTTCTCAGTGGCAGCTCCTCCACTGTCAGCCTCCCCCTCTCTGAACTTGAAGCCCTCGGCGGGTAGCCAGAACGAATTCCTCTTGTATCTTAGAAACGACTTATTTCTAGCGAGCCTACTGATCCACCATCTCGGTCTGACTGTTGTCGATGATTTTTTCAGGGACCATCATTACCCCTTCATGAGGGAGTGGCTAAATCGCTACGCCGCTCGCTCAGGAGTCTAGCTAGGTTTTTCCGATTTAGATCGTGCTTCAGCCTGGTGGGTATCCGACGAGTTGAAACGCGAGCTTGGTCGACCTCTGGGCAGATTTACGCGAGAGGCGGGATCTCCCTTACTTCCTGTTAAAAACTTCTTCGCCCCAAGGTGGGATGGCGGCTTTGCTCCAGAGGAGGCCAGGCGTGATGCTATGTGCTGGATTTGTGTGTATGACAATCTAACTTCCATTATTGCAAGATCCCGGGTGGGCTATGAGCGCAAGCCGTGGGGTGACCCTCTTCCGTGTGTGAGCCGATCGCACGTGTCCAGGATCATCCCCGGGCGGGCTTCGAGCCACAACTGCAGGTAGCCCTTTGCCGAAACCGCTTTTCACTTCTCTTGATTCGAATCCAACGGCTCACTATTGTCAGGAGATCCGATCGCGTACGACCGAGGCCAGTTTTGAGCAAGCCGTGAGCTCTAGCCACCCGCGATCCCTCCACGTGTCCAAGGGACGTAGCGATCCACTACTGCAGGCGCTAGCCGGGCTGTGAGCATCAGCCACGGGTGACCTCCTCCGTGTGTGAGTTAGTCGCATGCGGTCGGGGTCAGCTCCGGGTGGGCTGTTAGCACCAGCCACAGGCGGCCTTGCATAGAGAGCTTTGACTTGCAGTACCTTGTGAATGAGGTCTCGAGGGAGATGCTGCTCTATCCAAGGGACGCAACAATCCGCTACTGCAAGCGCCGGGCGGGCTGTGAGCACCAGCCACGGGCGACCTCCTCCGCGTGTGAGATAGTCGCATACGGTCGGGGTCAGCTCTAGGCGGGTTGTTGGCACCAGCCACAAGTGGCCTTGTGTAGAGAGCTTTGACTCACAGTACCTTATGAATGAGGTCTTGAGGGAGATGCTGCTCTGTCCAAGGGACGCAGCAATCTGCTATTGTAAGCGCCGGGCAGGCTGTGAGCACCAGCCACGGGCAACCTCCTCCATGTGCGAGCTAGTCGCATATGGTCGGGGTCAACTCCGGGCGGGCTGTTGGCACCAGCCACAGGCGGCCTTGCTTAGAGAGCTTTGACTCGCAATACCTCGGCCACGGGCGTTACCGGGCGGGCTGTGTCGAGAGCTTTGACTCACAGTGCCCTAGCCACGGGCGTCACCGGGCGAGCTGTGTCGAGGAGAATGCCGCTCTGTCCAAGGGATGCAACGATCCGCTACTGCAAGCCCTGGACGGGCTACGAGTACCGGCCACTGTGCGAACTCTACCATATGCGAGCTGGTCGCGTGTGGTCAGGGTCGGCCCTGGGCGGGCTGTAAGCCAAGGCTACAGGCGGCCTCCATCCAAGGGACGCAACGATCCGCTATGGCAAGCCCCAGGCGGGTCACGAACATGAGCCTCAAGGTGACCTCCTCCGTGCGCAAAAGTGTTGTCGTCCCTGGGGAACCGTGAAGATCCCAATCCCCTCACGTATCTTTGCATTAATGAGGCATGGGAAGAGGCGTGGGATCGAGACCCGACGCGCCTGCTTTATTTCTCAATATTTGGGCGACATTAAATGGCTTCGTATGGCGCCACACCACGTGGCCTACGCCTACTGGTCAAGAGTCAATCGCGTATCGGCAGGGGGGATGCCGCTGCCATTGCTGCCATCAATGCCCAGGGGGGAGGCATGCGCAGGGACACATGTTGAACCCAGACTGGGAGAGAGACGGATGTCGCTTCGGCTGTCACTACGCCGCTTCGTGTATCGCACTGTGCCTTAAATGCCCATGGTTTCGTAGGCCTCTTGAGACCCTATAAATAGGGGAGGATGAGGGCCTTCGCTCACCTTCTACAAAAGAGCTCTAATCTTCTTGCTCTCCCATTTTGCTTTCCAAGCTCGCCTTCCCAACTCGCTCTCCAAATGACATCCTCCTCCGACCCTGCTCCAACTACGGCGACCTCCAAGGGGGAGCCCATTGCTGCTGTTTCCATTTACGTGATTCCCCCAGGGAGCAAGGAAGAAGAAGCTCCCTTGAGCGCGCCCGCCGTAGTTTGGTTCAAAGATAGCAGTGGCGAGCCAATTCCGGAGAGCCTGTACGCAACTGCCAACATTCCTCCAGAACTTCCGATCTCCCCTATGCCTCGCTTGGGAAGGCTATCCGCCGGGACCATAGTCTCGGTTGGCTTACTACGGTCCAAGCTCAGACTTCCTCTGAGCCACCTGGCAGGCGAGCTACTGGAGTTGGCGGGCTTGTGCCCCGCCCAGCTCATGAGCAACTCGTGGGGGAGTTCTCTACGGACTCTCCCAGATCGAGAGCGCCTTGAATGTGAAGATCCTACTCTCCTACCTCCTGAAAAAGTGGTTCCTCAAGGTGGGCCCCACTTACAGCGAGGTTGGCTACGGTGTCTTCTACCTCACTGGATGCCCCGACAAGGTGCTACCCTTCTCCTCCGTCGAGAACAATAACAGGTACTGGAATGAGTACTTGTTCATGGACGGCGGAGAATGGCAGGGTCAGCACATGGGCATCCCGTGTCATCCGGGAAAGCCGTCGGTGGCTGCCTTCAAAGAGATCGGCCTGTACCGGGCAGGAGCGAAGAAGTGCATCATGGAGGCAAGGGAGAAATCTCTCAAAGCCACGATCCTGGACTTCCTCGGAGGACGAACTCCCGAGAAGGTCATCGCACCGAATTTTGCCTTCCAACTGAAGGACGTGAAGACCGGAGCCATCGCCACCAAGCAAAAGGTGTCACGGAAGAAGGTCGCCGTCTCCCGCCGGGCTGGAGTGGGCCAAGGTGCCCAGGGCACCGGGGCTTCCGTAACCGGCCCTTCGGTGAGGACGAGCAAGAAGCAGGCTTCCCCCATCCGAATTGCCGACGCCGACACTATAAAAATGCTCGATGAGGATGTGAACGCCCCACCCCCTCCTGCCGGCACTACGGTCCCAGGTCAGCCTCATGCTCCCTCCACTGGTCCCACAATCTCCTCTACAGTGATCTCCGCCCCAAGTACTTTCATGCAGCAATAACAAGTTGTCATGGTCGAGCCTGAGGACCCGCGCGTCGAGCTATTGCTCGGCATGGCGGAGGTGGAGTCCCCTATGATCGAAGTTTTGATGCGCGAGTTCCCAGGCGATCTCTCTGAACCCCTCTATGTCGCAGTGATGACTCCAGAAATGGAGAAGGCTTCACCAAGAGGAAGACAGCTCGGTAATCCCCTCACCTTCCAAAGGGGGAGGACGACATTGTTCACCTCGCTTGAGAAGCCTACGAGCGGGCACTGGCTGAGCGGAAGAAGGCCGCTCTGTAGGAGACGGGCTTTGGGTCGGACGCTGACCTTAGCTCGGAGGAGTCCCCCCAACCGGCCCCTACCGTCGCTCTCACTTAGGCTCCAATTACACTACCCCCTCCCCTTCGTGGGGCCAGCTCCCATGGGCGTATCGGCCACCTCTCCTTCGAGATCACCGACCCCAATCGACGCGATCGCTCAAGAGGTCACCGACCCCCTTAGGGTTGTGGGAGAAATAGTCTCTACCGTCGCTCCCGCGCCTACTCTGAAAATGTCGCCTCCACCCTTCGAGGGGCCTGATCTCGTAGGGGTGCCAATCCCCTCGCTCCCGAAGTCCCTGGTCCTACCCGATGTGGGGGCCCATGGGATTGCCGACATCCCTAAGGGCTTGGGGGGGTTAACCTACAAAGCTCCCACCTTAGGGCCCATCGGGTTAAAGTCTTCGAGCTCAGGCTCTGAGGCTTCGAGCCCGCTGCTTCTGCAGTTCCGGTTCCTCCCGCCGTGGGCTTCGATGCACCAGAAGCCTCAGGGGTCCCTCCCCTGGGACCCCTGAGGGCGAGGTGGAGAGGGCTCCTCACTTCCTCCGGGAGCTCCTTGGTTGCAACATCTTCACCAAGTCTCCCTACGTGGCAATCTTCGACAGGCTCGCAGAGGTAACGACTTGGTCTTTTTCTCCTTACTTTATCTCTTGACTTACTTCTGATTCTGCAGGTGGAAAGGGTGAGCCGGAATCTAGCCGAGGAGGTCACCGCTACCTGGGGGAGTATGGTTGTGCTCTACGATGACACACTCCTGCGTACGGAACGACAGATCGACGAGCACATCCTCCAACTTCGCCAAGCGAATTGGTCAGACGAGCTCGGCATCGAAGTAGGCCAACTGCACCAGCAAGTCACCACCATGAGCACCGAGGTGGACCAGCTGCGTCAGTAGGTGGCCATCCTAGCCTCTGAGCGAGCTTCTGCTAAGGAGGCCCGCTCGATCTCCGCCGTCAAGCTGCAAGAGGCTTTGAAGGTGAAGGCGAAGGCATACGCGGACACTGCCCATCTCCATAGAGAAGCGATCTCCATAATGGATGAGATCGCCTTGATGAAGGAGGCGCATCTCTGTGACCTGCAAGCCCAACAAATCCGCCTCCAGGCGCAGCTTGACGAGCTTCTTCAGAAAGACGCGTTGGAAACTGTGGAGTGGTACAAGTACTAGACATCGAGGAAGAGGCACCGCGGAGATGACAGCGGGTGATGCAGGAGTCGATAAGGTGCGCTACAATCTTAAGCCCTTTAGGGTTACCTTTGGTCAACAACTAAGATTTATTTATCAATATAGCATCGTATGACTCAAAAAGACAGCAAACATATGCTATTTTACGCAGTCCTATGGTTCTATGCATGCAACATAAAGCAGGGTGTAAGATCTAACAAGATAAGATGCAATATTATCACAAAAACAGAATTCAGCCTATAAGAGATTAAATCACAGCAATAGATATCAAATTCTAAAGATATGGTTTGCATCATATTTTCTATAAATAGGCTAAATATGCTTGCTAGGGTTACCAACAGACTAAAGATAGCAAATATAATGATTAGGCATATATTAGGGCTTCAACTAGCGATGAAATGGGATGGTTACGGCTGCGATGCGGAGCGGAGGCAATGAAAACAAAGAAAAATGATACGGATGCGAAGGCAAATTAAGATAAACTGATAGATAGTGCCTGGGGTTTCTACCGTGGATCGATGCGAGGATGCGCCGATAATCCCGCACACGGAGCAAGGCCAGACGTCGAGAGAAGTTGGATCTTTCGAAAGAACAAGCCAAGGCCTTCACGAGGCGAAGTCGTGGATGCGGCGAGGGTCGGGGACACGCATCTCTCCCGGAAGCTCTCACAAAGAGGCACAAAATTCAGTAAGCATCCAAAATCTGAAATCTTCTTCTATCTTTCCCTTTTTGTAGAACTAGGGTTTCTTTTTGGATGGCCAAGATCAAAGGGAAATAAGGGGGAATGGTGGGGATGCAATGGGCCAAGAAAGGAAAGGAAAAGAGAGAGAAATAAGGGGAAGAAGAGAGAGAGAAGAGAGGGGATGGAAGAGGGGGCAGATTAGCTCGGTTTCCGCACGGGCAAGGGACGGACAAGCCCTAATTGAAGCCCATATAGCCCTAATTGAAGCCCAATTGATGCCACATCATCAAATTTAAGTTATTTTGCTATCTAACCGTCGGTTTCGAGATATAAGCTTGTCCGTTGGTACCCCGTAAATACACACACCCAGATTTTATTAATAACATACAGAAAACTCACCCGAGAAGACCCGGATTCAATCCGAAAAGCCCTCGGATGAGATCATGGATATCACCCATGAATTGGGCAAGAACATGACTAATACTAAGTGTAGAAATTAGGCTAAAAACATAGAAAATAGGCCAAAAACTGAAACAAACGACTACAAGTCCTCAAATGGATAATGTCTTTCATGCATAAAATAAAATGACTGAAATAAAACTCTTTGGCCATGAACTGAAGATGCAGCGATGATCTAATGGTGCTAATCAGGCCTGCATCAATTGCTTCCGCTGCGAAAAACTCGTTCTCGAGTTTACGCCGGAAGACATCACCGATAGCAAGAGGGAGACCACCACCGTGGGAACATCGTTGTGCCTGGATCTGATGCTGAATTCCCAACAAGTGATCTCTCGAGTAGTCAACAAACTCTGGGCCCCTTGCGAAGAGAGTGCTGGCGTCGAGCAAGAGCCAGAAGCTACTTAAGTACATAAACAGAAGCACACGAATGGTAGGTGGTTGGTCAGTCCCGACAAAGTCAAAGCACGTAAGTAAGAGCTGGGTTTCAATATAGCTGGCTTTCAAGGATGGCACTGATGGACTTCATAAAATCAATTGAACAAAAGGCTTGAAAAATAGATCTAGGTCATGGGCTCGATCTCGAATCAAAGAGGAGTATCTATGTTCCATCGGAGATCTCAGAAAAAGGGTAGGACATGGCTCAAAAGATTTATATAGCTTAACAAATTCTTTATAGGTGTGGGTATCTAGTGGATCAAGCGAATAATGGGATCAGACGTTATGATAGGACATGGCATCAGATTGCTCTGATACCAACTTGATGCAGGCTCCAATAAGGGGCGCTACAATCTTAAGCCCTTTAGGGCTTCCCTTTGGTCAACAATTAAGATTTAATTATTAATATAGCGCCGTATGACTTCAAAGAGGCGACAAACACAAGCTATTTCATGTAGGATTAAAGTTCTAGGCATTCAACATAAAGCCTGATTTAAGATCTAACAATATAAGATACAATATTATCACAAAAAACAGAATTCAGCATATAAGAGATTAAATCGCAGCAATAGATATCAAATTCTAAAGATAGGTTGGCATCAGATTTTCTATAAAATAGGCTAAATATGCTTGCTAGGGTTACCAACAGACTGAAAATAGCAAATATAATGATTAGGCATATATTAGGACTTCAACTAGCGATGAACCGACATGGTTACGACTGCGATGTGGAGCGGAGGCAATGAAAACAAAGAAAAACAATACGGATGCGAAGGAAAATTAAGATAAACGGATAGATAGTGCCTTGGGTTTCCACCGTGGGTCGATGCGAGGATGTGCCAATGATCCTGCACACGGAGCAAGGTCGGACATAGGGAAAAGCCGGATCCTTCGAAAAAACAAGCCAAGGCCTTCGCGAGGCGAAGTCACGGATGCGGCGAGGGTCGAGGACACGTGTCTCTCCCGGAAGCTCTCACGAAGAGGCATGCAACTCAACAATCATCAAAAATCTGAAATCTTTTTCTATCTTCCTCTTTTTATAGAACTAGGGTTTCTTTTTGGATGGCCAAGATCAAAGGGAAATAAGGGGGAATGGTGGGGATGCAATGGGCCAAGAAAGGAAAGGAAAAGGACAGAAATAAGGGGAAGAAGAGAGAGAGAAGAGAGGGGACGGATTGGCTCAATTTCCGCACGGGCAAGGGACGGACAAGCCCTAATTAAAGCCCAAATAGCCATAATTGAAGCCCAATTGATGCCACATCATCAAATTTAAGTTATTTTGCTATCTAACCTTCGATTTCGAGACATAATCTCGTCTATCGGTACCCCGAAAACACACACACCCAAATTTTATTAATAATATACAGAAAACTCACCTGAGAAGATCCGGATTTAATCCGAAAAGTCCTCGGATGAGATCATGGACATCCCCCATGAATTGGGTAAGAACACAACTAATACTAAGTGCAGAAATTAGGCCAAAAATATAAAAAATGAGCCAAAAACTGAAATAAACAGCTGCAAGTCCTCATATGGATAATGTCTTCCATGCATAAAATAAAATGATTGAAATAAAACTCTCTATCGATGAACTGAAGATGCGACGATGATCTGATGGTGCTGATCAAGCATGCATCAATCGCTTCCCCTGTAAAAAACTCGTCCTCGAGTTTACATCGAAAGACATCACCGGTAGCAGGAGGGAGACCACCACCGTGGGAACGTCGCTGTGCCTGGATCTGATGATGAATTTCCAACAAGTGATATCTCAACCAGTCAACAACCTCTAGGCCCCTCGCGAAGAGAGTGCTAGCATCAAGCGAGAACCAGAAGCTACTGAAGTACATAAACAGAAGCACACGAGCGGTAGGTAGTCGGTCAGTCCCGACAAAGTCAAAGCGCGTAAGTGGCTCAACTGGCTGAAACACCTCAATTGGCTCTGATTGCAGCTGTGATGGAAGCTCCACGGAAGATGAAGGCTCCATGGGTGTCTCTGCTGTAGGAAAAACTACAGGAGGAGGTGTCTCATTTGTAAGCTCTGTGAAAGGTAAGAGAAGCCTCTCTATAGTCACTACCGGAGGATGGGGCTCCTCTGTAAGCACTGTTGAAGGTGGAAGGAACTCCTTTAGAGTCGCTGAAGAAGAAGGGAGCACCTCTGTAGGCACTGGAGAAGGTGGAAGGAACTCCTTTGGAGTCGCTGATGGAAGAAGTGGCTCTTCCGTAGGCATTGGACGAGGAAGCTCCACAGATGGTGGATGCTCCTTAAATAGTGCCACTGGTGGAACCGGGTGCTCCACAGGAGGTAGAGGCTCTGTTGGAGGTGGTAGCCTGCTGTATCTGGCAAGCCTCTGGTACTGCTTCTCTCTCCATGCCACCTCATCCTCAATATCATCAAGTAAGAACTGGGTTTCAATATAGCTGGCTTTCAAGGATGGCACTAAAAGACTTCGTAAAATCCATTGAACAAAAGGCTTGGAAGATAGATCTAGGTCATAGGATCAATCTCGAATCAAAGAGGAGTATCTATGTTCCATCGGAGATCTCGGGAAAAGGATAGGACATGGCTCAAAAGATTTATATAGCTTAACAAATTCTTTATAGGTGTGGGTATCTAGTGGATCAAGCGAATAATGGGATCGGACGCTATAATAGGACATGGCGTCATATTGCTCTGATACCAACTTGATGCAGGCTCTGATAAGGGGCGCTACAATCTTAAGCCCTTTAGGGCTTCCCTTTGGTCAACAACTAAGATTTAATTATCAATATAGCACCGTATGACTTCAAAGAGACGGCAAACACAAGCTATTTCACGTAGGATTAAAGTTCTAGGCATTCAACATAAAGCCTGATTTAAGATCTAACAATATAAGATACAATATTATCACAAAAAAACAGAATTTAGCATATAAGAGATTAAATCGCACCAATAGATATCAAATTCTAAAGACAGGTTTGCATCAGATTTTCTATAAAATAGGCTAAATATGCTTGCTAGGGTTACGAACAGAGTAAAGATAGCAAATATAATGATTAGGCATATATTAGGGCTTCAACTAGCGATGAACCGAGATGGTTACAGTTGCGATGCAGAGTGGAGGCAATAAAAACAAAGGAAAATGATGCAGATGCGAAGAAAAATTAAGATAAACGATAGATAGTGCCTGGGGTTTCCGTCATGGGTCGATGCGAGGATGCGCCGATGATCTTGCACACGGAGCAAGGCCGGACGTCGGGAGAAGCCGGATCCTTCGAAAAAACAAGTCAAGGCCTTCGTGAGGCAAAGTCGCGGATACGGCGAGGGTCGGGGACACGTGTTCCTCCTAGAAGTTCTCACGAAGTGGCATACAATTCAACAATCATCAAAAATCTGAAATCTTCTTCTATCTTCCTCTTTTTATAGAACTAGGGTTTCTTTTTGGATGGCCAAGATCAAAGGGAAATAAGGGGAATGGTGGGGATGCAATGGGCCAAGAAAGGAAAGGAAAAGAGAGAAATAAGGGGAAGAAGAGAGAGAGAAGAGAGGGGACGGAAGAGGGGGCGGATTGGCTCGATTTCCACATGGGCAAGGGACGGACAAGCCCTAATTGAAGCCCAATTAATGCCACATCATCAAAT
This sequence comes from Chamaelirium japonicum, assembly GCA_947650365.1. Taxonomy (NCBI): domain Eukaryota; kingdom Viridiplantae; phylum Streptophyta; class Magnoliopsida; order Liliales; family Melanthiaceae; genus Chamaelirium; species Chamaelirium japonicum. Next base: position 69,517,206 of record OX393558.1, on the reverse strand, counting down.
TTAAGTTATTTTGCTATCTAGCTGTCGGTTTCGAGACATAATCTCGTTCGTCGGTACCCTACAAACACACACACCCAGATTTTATTAATAACATACAGAAAAATCACCCGAGAAGATCCGGATTCAATCCGAAAATCCCTCGGATGAGATCATGGACATCCCCCATGAATTGGGCAAGAACACAACTAATTCTAAGTGCAGAAATTAGGCCAAAAATATAGAAAATGGGCCAAAAACTAAAATAAACGGCTACAAGTCCTCATATGGATAATGTCTTTCATGCATAAAATAAAACGACTGAAATAAAACTCTATGGCGACAAACTGAAAATGCGGGGATGATCTGATGGTGCTAATCAGGCCTGCATCAGTGGGGTAGACACCAACAAGCCCTAAGCCTGCCTTTTTCTCGATGTAATCTCGACTCAATGTAATCACTTTCTGATAAATGAAATGATCTTTCTTAGCTCGCCTGTTTCTGTTTTGCTCTTTCTCTCTATCTATGAGTTCTCCTTTGAAGCTGTTTCAGCGATCTCGAGGGTCATGCCCCAGGCGAGGCAGCTAATTCATTTTAAGAAAACTCCGATCTAAAAAGGTTGCAAACTAAAAATGCAATATGCACGATAAAAACCCAATATGATCTCTGAGCTCGGAAAAACATAAAACAGCAAACCAAATAAGTTGAAAACTTCCTAAGCTCAAAGATTCAAAAAAAAAATTTCAAAGAACATTAAAGTGCTAGCTGCCCCCTGCCTGGTTAACTCCCCCCTGAGATCCTGGTTACTGGACTTACCCTCAGCTAGACTTGGCGACCTCGTACTCGCCTATGATTCCGCCTAGTCTGAGCTTCAAGGGGTTACCAAGGGATGTTTGGGTCGCCTAAGAGGGTGGTCGCCCTTTAAGGTTTCCCTAGATCACCTCGGGGTGCTCCCGTTCATGGCATGTGAACACAAAGCACCCCGGTCATGCTTAAAGGTCCCTAGACTGTGGACTACCCCGGCGATCTCAAGGTCGTCTGGGACGACCACTGAGAACCCTGGTTTGGCTTTAAGTCCACACAACGGTGGACTATTCCTTGATGGCGCTGCGTGCAAGCTTGATTGCGTGCGAGCTATTTCTTGATTGCCTATCTTTCGAGCTCACGTCTTCCATCGAGCATGCTAAGAAATAATCCATTTCAATCTCTATTTATAATTCTCAAAACACGTTACAGGAGGGCGCCTTCACGCTAGGCATAATACTTTCAAAGGTGAAGGACATTCCAGGGTCACTCCAGGAGGTCATCGTTCGCAGTCATCAAATGGTAGGCCCCGGATCCTCTTGCCTCATGCACTATGTAGGGGCCTTCCCAGTTCGCCTCGAGCTTTCCGGCATTGAGCTCCTGTATGTTAGCGAATATCTTTCGGATCACCAGGTCGCCAAGCTTGAATGCCCGATGGTGAACTCTTTTATCGTAGGCGCACTTTATTTCTTGTCTGTATCCGGTGAGGTGCAAGTTGATGCACTCCCTCTGCTCTTTGAGCAGATCGAGAGAATCGATAAACAGATCATCGTTGTTGCCTTCGCCCGTGGCAAGCCTTCGCTCCGTTGGCAGCTCGGCTTCAACAAAAAACACGACCTGACACCCATAGGCGGGCTGAAAGGTGTTTCGTTTATTAAGCGACATGGAGTGGTTCGATAAGCCCACAGCACTCCGTCAAGCTCTTTCTCCCACAGGACTTTCTTCCCTTCCAACATTTTCTTGAGGTTTTCCAGGATTACTCGATTCGTAGCCTCGGCTTGGCCGTTGCTCTAGGGGTATCTTGGAGAGGAGAATTTTAGATTGACTCTATATTCAGCTTAAAAGCTCTTGATTAAGTAATTGTCTAACTGGCGACCATTATCAGTGATGAGTACTCAGGGCAGGCCGAACCTACAAAAATTGTTCTTCCAAAGGAAGTCCTTTACTTGTTTCTCGCCGATCTTGGCCAGCGGGACTATTTTCACCCATTTGGTGAAGTAGTCTGTGGCTACCAAGACAAACTTTCTTTGTTGTGTCGATATGGGGAAAGGTCCCACTATATCGAGTCCCCACTATTGGAAAGGCCAAGGGCTCACCAAAGGGTGCAGCTCTTCTGCAGGCATATGGTTGATCGTGGTGTGCTTCTAGCACTGGACGCACCTTTGGGCGACCTTCAAGGCGTCTTGATCGAGGGTGGGCCACCAGTACCCCTGCCTCCTCACCTTCTCGGTTAGAGATCCCTAACCAGCGTGATTGCCGAGCTCACCAGAGTGGATGCGACCTAGCACTTCATCTACTTCTGGGGGTTCTACGCATCTGAGATTGGGCCCACCGAAGGACTTTTGGAAGAGGCGGTCCCAGCAAATGAGATAACAGTCGGCATGATTCTCCACTCACTGGGCTTCTTCTCTATTGTCAGAGAGCTCGCCTTTTTGAAGGCAGTGAATGATCGGCGAAGTCCAACCGGTGGGTAGTACCTCAGATGAGGTTTGATTTACTGCATTCTCACCAAGTTGGATCCGGGAGCGGTCTTGCACTTTGATGATTGTTTGCCGAGCTTCGGGACCTCCTAGCAGGGAGGCCGCGTTGGCCATGGCATCATCCCTTCTATTGTCAGATCGAGGGATTTGCTCGAACGAAATCCTCTTGAATTTTGTGGCCTTGCCTCTCACTAGGTCCATGTAGCTCACCATTCGCATGTCTCATGAGACGTAGTCACCATTGACTTGGTAAATGATCAATTGGGAGTCACTGAAGACTTTCAGCTTTCTGGTGCCAACCTCTTCGGCGAGCTCTAAGCCTGCTAAGAGCGCCTCGTATTCTGCTTCATTGTTGGTGGTGGCGAAATCAAACCGAATGGATTTCTGAAGAATTACCTCTTTGGCGATCAGTGTGACCCCGACTCCTACACCGGATGCGTTGGACGAGTCATCGACGAAAAGCTCCCAATCTTCAATAAATGCTAGCTCGGCTTGGCAGGATTCCCCTAGTTCACCTAGAAACCTTACCTTCCCAGGGTGTGCCTCAGTTGGCTCATCCTCTTGAGTCAGGATTGGCTCTTCGAGCGAGAAGTCCACCAAAAAATCAGCAAGAGCCTGCCCCTTTATTGCATTTCGTGGAACATACTCCAGACTGTAAGCGACAAGCTTGGCAGACTAGTGGTAAAGCCTTCCGGCCACCGAAGGCCTTGAGAGCGTGCTCTTCAAAGGGTGCTCCGTAATGACTTTGATGAAATGCACCGAGAAGTATGAATGAAGCTTCCTCACGGTTAAGACCAAGGCCAGAGCGACCTTCTCGATTGGTCAGTACCGAAGCTCGGCAAGGAGCATGGTGTGGCTCATGAAGTATATAGGGTTTTCTAGCTTTGCTTCTTCCACCACAAGGACCCCGCTTACCGTATTCTCGGTGTCGGAGAGATAGATGCTGAGCTCATCTCCCTCTTTGGGTGCAGCCAGAATGGGAGGGCTAGCCAAATAATCTTTGACTTTCTTGAACATGAGCTCGCACTTCTCATCCCAGCAGACGTTGGCCCCCTTGCGAAGTAGTTCGAACAAAGGTCGGCAACTGTCGGAAGATTTTGAAATGAAGCAATTTAATGCCGCAATTCGCCCGCTCAACCTTTGGACCTCCTGCCGTGTCCTCTACGAGGGCATCTCGATGAGCGCTCTGATTTGTTTGGAATCGGCCTCGATCCCACGATGGATGACCAGGTATCCCAAGAACTTTCCAAAGGTCACTCCAAATGTGCACTTCGCCGGGTTCAACCTTATTCAGAATTTCCTCAAGACGTCAAAGACTTCTCTGAGGTCGGTGACATGCCCTTCCCGCTTTTGACTCTTCACCAAGAGGTCATCTACATAGACCTTGACATTTTTGCCTATCTGATCTTTAAACATGCGAGTGACTAACCTTTGGTAGGTTGCTCCAGTGTTCTTGAGCCTGAAAGGCATCACCCGGTAGCAGAAGAGCTTCTGGTACATTGCTCCAGAGTAGAAAGCGGTCTTCTCTTAATCGTCGACGTGGAGAGGTATCTGATTGTATCCAGAATACCCGTCCATGAAGGAGAGAGCCCAGAACCCGATGGCCGCATCAACTAGAGCTCCGATCCTGGGGAGTGAGAATCCATCCTTTAGGCATGCTTTGTTAAGGTCGGAGAAATCTATGCACACCCTGACAGCTCCATTCTTCTTTGGCACCGCCACAATATTGGAGATCCACTCAGGGAAGTGCACCTCTCGGATGAAGCCCGCCCGCTCCAGCTTCTCTACCTCTGCCGTGATTGCAGCGGACTTCGAGGTAGGGATGTGTCAGGCTTTCTGTTTAATAAGAGGGAAATCGCGCGAAGTGTGTAGACGATGGCAGGCGATCTCTGGGTCGATTCCGGGCATGTCGGCAAAGCTCCATGCGAACACGTCGTGGTAATCTTTGAGAAGTTTTGACAAAAAGGAGACCTCAACTTGGGCCAATGACGTCCCAAGGTAGGTAACACTCGGAATCCCATTATCTCCGATATCGATCTCATAGAGGGGCTCTGCAATAGGGGACTTCCTCAATACAGCATCCACTGGGCGACCTTCTGTACCATGCTCTCGACTAACGCCGCTTTCACCCGGGCGGTCTACTCGCGAGGGTGAAGTGGGTGTCTCGCAAGGTGGGGGAGTTGTTATTGGACTGTTCGGAAGCTCACACAAAGTGGCAGCTAATTGCTAGGAGGGTGCCGGCCTCTTGGCCTTTGAGGTGGTGAGGTGGTAGACGTCCTGCTCGCATCTGGTAGCAGCGACCTGATCACCCCCGTTGGAGTGTGGAATTTGAGGGCCTAGTGATTGGGTGAGGACACCGCATTCATCTGCCTCAGCTAAGGTCGCCCAAGGATGGCATTGAATGCGGACTGCCCATCGACCATAGCAAAGCGGGCTTGCCAAACCTCAGGGCCCACCGTCACAGTTAGGGTAATCTCCCCTACTACTCTGGCGACCTCACTAGTAAAGCTGCTAAGGGAGCCCATTGATGGGGCCAAATCATCATGTTGCAACCCCATTCGTTGGAAAGCCGACAAGAAGAGGATATCCACGGTACTCCCGGAATCTACTAAGATACGCTGCATTTCTATATTGGCCAGCATAAGGCATATGATGAGGGGGTCGTTATGCAGGGTAACGACCCCAACCATATTGTCTTCTAAGAACCATAAGAAGTCGCGAGCTTCTAATCTTGGCGTTTGAAGTAAAGTAGGGATTAGGGAGATTGAGTGCACCTTTTGTGCCCGCTCCACCTCTCTTACTTGCTGCTGGGCTTTGTTGCTAGACCACGGCTCGCCCAGGCGCCCGGTAATGGTGTGGCAGATCGTGGGCCCGCCTAGGGGAGGTGGCGGTAGAGTGGGCTCTGCTGGTTCCGGCCGATCTCCTTCTCGAGGGACTCGTGCGGGGACCACCTTGAATTACCTCAGTGGAGAGATAAATTGGTCTAGATGACCCAGAGCGACGAGGTCCTCCAGATGGTTCTTCAAAGCGTGGCATCGATTGGTGTGGTGCCCGACACCTTTGTGGAACGTGCACCACTGGGTGTTGTCGGTGGAGCCGGGCTCACCCTGCTTAAGAGGCGGGGGGTACTAGACGAAAGGCTTGCTCTGGACTTGGTGTAGTATTTGCCTAGGAGAAAGGGTCATTATTGTGAAATCCCGCTCCCCCGGACCAAGAGGCAGGCGCTAATTCGCCGGCCTTCCAGTCGCCGTGATCAGAACCTCTATGAGTAGCACAATCGGCATTGCTGGTGGGTTGGGCACTAGTACCGTCGGAGGCACCTCGCGTCGTTCCACAGCTTTAACGATAAGAGGTCGCAAAGCGGGCGGAGGTCACTGCTCGATCGTCTTTCCCTTTTGGTCGAGCACCATATCTTCAAGCTTGATGTGCTGTTGGACAAGGACGAAGAGCTCGACCATTGTATGGGGTCGGAGATAACGAGCGCGTCGTGGAGCTTGCTCGCTTCTGGAAGCGCACTCCTGAAGGCACTCACCATCGTGCGGTCTTGCCCAGATGAGTTCTCCAGGGCTAGGTAGGCACTTCAAAACTGTGTCGAGAAACATCAGAGGGTTTCCCGAACCCCCATGGTTAGAGTGAACAACGACTCAATCCTCTTCGGGGGTTGGCAGTTGCAGCGGTATTGCTCTAGGAAGAGCCCAGAGAGCGTGGGAAAGTTTGGAATGGAACAGGAGGGCAGTTTATGAAACCAGTTCAAGGCTGAACCAATCAGACTGCTAGGAAATACGCGACACAGGACATGATCCTGGTCCCGAAAGAATAGCAACTTTCGGTAAGCGAAGAGGTGGTCCACGGGATCTTGAGACCCGTCGAACAGCACGAACTTCGGTGGGGTCCAATGCTAAGGAAAACCTCCTTGGTGAACTTCACTCGTGAAGGGCGAACTTCCTCCACGGGCGGCGAGGTCTTCTAAGAGGTTGACGGGCATACTAGGCGGCTGCCAGCGTCCGGGGGGACCCCCCCAAAATGGCTACGTAGGCCCTAGACGATCGTGCACACTCCCTCTTGGTCGATCCAGGCCCTCATTGTGGCGGTGCTCGGGAGCTACCTCGTGGCCACTATGCTGCCTCTCGAATAGCTGCCTTGGCACCATGGTTGGTCGATGAGAGGCCGTCACCTCTCGATCCTCTATACGAGGTAATTCCTCGATGGGTTCCTTCTCGCACCGATGGCACGGGTTGTGGTCCCGCCCTTGAGACCTCGCCTCTGACTCGTCCGAGTCGGCATTTCCGCTCCATCGGTAAGGAGAGACAGTTGGCGGGGTTGCCCTGTTGCTGGATCGTTGGGTCACGAGTTGTTGTAACCGCTCAAGAGCGGTCCCTTTCACCTTGCGCGTAGCTACGTTCTCTGTAGGGGGCTCCTGCCAGGATGCCCGTCACGTGGGCGCCAGTGAAGGTTGATGTGACTCCGAGACAGGGGGTCGCACAAGGAGAACGGTCCCCGCCGATACTCCCTGACGCTGGGGCGGGATCGCTGATCTTCCCACCCCCGGGCCAATCCCAGGGAGAGATTAGTCCTTTGGCTCACCACCGGAACCTGGCGCATTCATGCCAACTCGTCCATCAGGGCCCACTGAGTGGCCAATATCTCCAAAATAAGCTGGTCACTGAGCGGGACAGGGGGTTGGGAAGCTTCAGCGGTCTATCCGCTGTGTGTAGACCCCGCATGGGCTTTCGTCCGTCTCTGTCCCTGCATGGCCGAAGCCATCCGGGTACCCTCTAGTGGCACGGCTTTCAACCGTGTGGTTGTGAGTGTTCTGCAGGAACCAGTTGAAAGATCCCACAGACAACACCAAATGTTTGGGGATATTTTTCGTTGGCTCGTGCGGTCAACCTGCAAGACAGAGTAAGCGTGAGAACGGCTAGCTCCCTTCGGAGCACAGACCCTCCGACGCTCAAGTCAGTGAAGGTACGGGCAAGGGAGAGCTAAAGTAGTTGGAAAGGGTTAGTGTTTTTGAGTTTTGAACCTGTACTTTGGAGTCAGGGGTTGTACCTTTATAACCTTTTGCAGGCAATCAAAGGTTGACATGTGGCGGCGTCTTCCTACACCTTCAATGCCCTCATGTGCCAGCCCACATGGGCTCTTCATGGCCTTTGTCATTTTGCTTACCAGGCGGTGGTAAAGGGGAATGCACCGATCTTGTCCTTGCCAGGTGGAGATTCTGTAAAGCTCTAGTCTGGGAGGTCCTAGACAACCTTTTTATTGGCTTCCGTGGACTGCAATCGTCCACAAAACTCCACGGGGGTGATGACATCTGTCGATTCGACACCACCTTACTATGGGCGACCTCTGTGGGAAAGAGGGTGGGCTCCTGTGCGAGCTGTGGGTGTTGGGTTGGACGGGCTCCTGGGCGAGCTGTGGGTGTTCGTAGATATCATTCTAAATTTTCTAGCAAAAGGAGCGATCTCTTCACGTGCGAGCTAGTCACCAGGCGAGCTATGAGCACCAGCCACGGGCGACCTCCTCCGTATGCGAGCTAGTCGCATACGGTCGGGGCCAGCTCCGGGCGGGCTGTTGGCACTAGCTACAGGCGGCCTTTCGTAAAGAGCTTAGACTCGCAGTACCTCATAAATGAGGCTTCAAGGAAGATGCTGCTCTGTCCAAGGGATGCAACAATCCGCTGCTGCAAGCGCCGGGCGGGCTACGAGCACCGGCCACTGGGTGGCCTCTACCACGTGCGAGCTGGTTGCATATGGTCAGGGTCAACCCTGGGCGGGCTGCTAACCATGGCCACATGCAGCCTCTGTCCAAGAGACGCAACGATCGGCTACTGCAGACCCTAGGCGAGCTACGAGCATCGGCCACTGGGCAACCTCTACTACGTGCGAGCTGATCACATGTGGTCAGGGTCAGCGCTGGGTGGGCTATAAGCCACGGCCACAGGCGACCTCGGAAGACGAAGGGGCGAGCCCCTCGGCCATTTACCTGATCAGGCGAGCTCCTCAACCGTTTACCTGATCAAGCGAGCTCCTGAGCGAGCTGTGGGTGTCGGGTTTGGTGAGCTCCTTTGCGAGCTGTGGGTGTTCGTAGATATCATTCTAAGTTTTCTATTAGCAAAAGGGCGCGATCTCTTGGCGTGCGAGCTGGTCGCATGTGGTCAGGGTCAGCCCTGGGCAGACTGCAAGCCACGACCACAGGCGGCCTCTGTCCAAGAGACGCAATGATCCGTTGCTGCAAGCATCGGGCGGGCTACGAGCACTAGCCACTGGGCGACCTCTACCACGTGCGAGCTGGTTGCATGTGGTCAAGGTCAGCCCTGGGCGGGCTGTTAGATATGGACACAAGCAGCCTCTATCCAAGAGACGCAACGATCCGCTACTGCAGGCCCTGAGCGGGCTACGAGCACCGGCCACTGGGCGACCTCTACTACGTGCGAGCTGATCGCATATGGTCAGGGTCAGCCCTGGGCGGGCTGTAAGCCATGGCCATAGGCGGCCTCGGAAGACGAAGGGGCGAGCTCCTCGACCGTTTACCTGATCAGGCGAGCTCCTCGGTTATTTACCTGATCAGGTGAGCTCCTGAGCGAGCTGTGGGTGTCGACTTTGGCGATCTCCTTCGCGAGCTGTGGATGTTCGTAGATATCATTCTAAGTTTTCTATTAGCAAAATGGGGTGATCTCTGGGCGTGCGAGCTGGTCGCATATGGTCAGGGTCAGCCCTGGGCGGACTGCAAGCCACGACCACAAGCGGCCTCTGTCCAAGGGACGCAATGATCCGCTACTGCAAGCCCTAGGAGAGCTATGAGCCCCCGCCACTGGGTGACCTCTACTACGTGTGAGTTGATCGTATGTGGTCAGGGTCAGCCCTAGGCGGGCTGCGACCTCACAGTCTTTAGTTGAACAGAAGGAGGTCCAGTCTCTACGCTACAGGAAATGGTACAGCGTCCTCACGCCTCTTGCGCTCGCGAAGTTCACGAAGGCATACCCCAAGTTGCTTCCACCCCTAAAATCCATTGGAAGATACAGGGAGTTGTATTCCGTGGCATCACCTCCTTGTTGCTTCAGAGTCTCCCCTCGGCAGTGCTCGTCGAGCAGCTCCCGAGGTTGCTCCTTGCTCAGCTTGTTCAGAAGGCTCTTGATCATGAGGGTAGTGTTCTCAGTGGCAGCTCCTCCACTGGCAGACTCCCCCTCTCTGAACTCGAAGCATTCGACGGGGAGCTAGAGCGGATTCCTTCTATATCTTGGAAACGACTTCTTTCTAGCGAGCCTACTGATCCACTATCTCGGCCCGGCTGTTGTCGTTGATTTTTTTAGGGACCATCAATTCTTACAGAGGATACAACATATTTGGTGAGACGCCAAGACTAGAGTGTTTCTCATATAAATTTTGTAAATGTTTTTGGAATGAAAGGCACCACATAGTTAAATCTCATACTTCACTAGAATGAAGTTAAAGTGTGCAATATTAATCCATGATTACTCTTATGAGTTATTCAAAAAATTCAGTAGTCAAATACTAAGTCTGAACCAAGAACTATTTGCTGTCCCTATGAAACCTTTACAGCTTCTACAAGAGGAAATGAAAAAAGAAAAAGAAAAAAAGTATTTCATATTTTACATTGAAGAAATTGAGAATGATATAGTTATAATCATGAGTACTAATTCCCTTAAAGATGAAGTTAAAAATATTTGCATTCAGAAAACCATATAACTGCTTGTATGCTTCTCGAGGAGACAACTATCTGCACTTTAGTTGATCCTAAAAAAAATGAGATAAAATAATAAAAGAGTATGAAAACTAGGTAATGAAGGGCCTTGTTGGATGGGAGATCCCATTATAAAACCTATTTTCTGTAAAACTAAATAAAGAATTCAAAAGCCCAATTATTCAATAGAGACTATGAAATGATTCCCATGCAACTTAGCATGGTTGGTCAAGAGCCCGTTACCGACACGTTCCATTGTAATCGACAATATCAAGCACAACAAGCATATCTTGTCCATAAATATGCTTGGGTTTCCCATTCATCTAAACATAAATCACTGTCATTTCATATTGATACGATTTCAGGGCTTTTGTAGTTTCTGAGAAATGCATAACAAAATAAAAGCAAAGGTCTAATTATGTTTTCTCATTATAAAAGACAAATGAGCAAATATCATATAATAAGAACACTGTCAAATACATTAGGACAAACACTGAATTCACTAGAAACCATGGTTCAAAATCTCTCAAAAATTTTCGAAATATTTTCATTTTTGCGACCCTCAAAACGAAATGTGAGGGATAAAAATATTCCGAAATTTATCAAAATTTTTAAAATCCCCTGAAATCTTGAACCTAACTCCTAAACCCTAGACAATAAATCCTCAAAGCATATTGTTCGACTTCTCTAGTGTGAATTTTTTTGAAAATTTGTTTTAGGGTGTACGATCTAACATCCAACACCAACTTGGGAAGATCAATTCAACAAAAAACACATTAAAATATTTGTTCGATCAAATTGAAGTGTGCTTTTATAAAAGTTTTGAATATGGTAAATCTTAAATTCCTTTCAATTAATCTATTTCTAATTGTTTAATTAATATGATGGTATAAGAAGATCAAATCTATAAAGATTCAAGGTTTTATATTCTTACAATGGACTTAGGAAAAAATAACTGAATACATCAAATTTACCTTTCAAAACTCTAAAGTTTCTTGAAAATAAAAAATAAAAAACATGTCTTAATATTGATGTAATCACTCGAACTTTGGATATGTTGTAGATCTTAGACCGTTATACAATATGCATAAAAATACATATTACATGGACCTCCTAAACCTTTGATAGTTTAGAAATATGATTTAGGTATTTCACAATATGAATCTATACTTGATTTATGATTGTCAAGAGTTTCGTTAAAATATTCAATCATCTTAATGATATTTCTATCATTTCTATAAAACTATAATATTTCCACACTGTCGAAATATTCCCACGCATAACAAAATGAAAGCAAAGGTCTAAGAAATGCATAACAAAATGAAAGCAAAGGTCTAATCACGTTTTCTCATTATAAAAGACAAATGAGCAAATGTCATATAATAAGAACACTGTCAAATACATTAAGACAAACATTGAATTCACTGGAAACCATGGTTCAAAATCACCCGAAATTTTTTGAAATATTTTCATTTTTGCGACCCTCGAAACGAAATGTGAGGGATAGAAATATTATGAAATTTATCAAAATTTTGAAAATCCCCTAAAATTTGCAGATGTTAGTCGATGAGACAAAGATATGGTTAAATGCTAAATTAGAATTATGGAGGAAGACTTTGGAATATAAAGGCTAAAAAATAAATTGGGCTAAAATTGAATATATGGAGTGCAATTTTAATACCAATAATAATGATAATAAAGGCCATTTCACAATTAATGGCCAAGCATACAACAATGTGATTGTTTTCGATATGTTGGTTATGTCATACAGAAGAATAAAGAGATAGATGATGATATATCCAATAGGATTAGAGCTGATTGGACGAAGTGGGAAGGGTTCTCGGGAGTGTTATGTGATCGATGCATACTTTTCAGACTTAAAGGTATTAATTTTACAAGACAATAATAAAACCATTATAGTTAAGGCGTCAAGGCGATGCCTAGGCGATTTGGTCTACCTAGGCGAGGCGAGACCTAGGTGATAAAAAATAAATATATTAAATAAAAATAAGTAATATATATACATAAGTAATTTTTGGTTTTATGTATAGTAAAATTTAATTTCTAGAGATAGATACAATCGAAATAATAATATTTAATAATGGGTATGATACAGAGCGTATGATGACCTATAAAACCATTATTATTGCAGCAAATACGAATTAGATATCAACCACAATGATTATATATTGCAACAAATATGAATCATATATCAGCAAAAGAAATATAACCCTATATACTCATAAATTCAAGCAAATATCATAAGTATAAACATAATCATATTAGGTAATCTATTATTTTTTTAACATTTTACATCCACGTATCCAAAAAAACAATTAAAATTACTCATATAAATCACCTAACTATCTACATCATCGTCACTCTTATATGAATCATCCTTATATGCCTTTTTCCTCTTCAAACCTTGAGAACATGAACACAATAGTTTTTTTTCCATTAATGAAGACATGGTGTTAGCCATCTATAAAGCAATATGGACCCAATAAAACCAAATAAGAGCCAAGAAAACTCAATTTGAACCCGACTAATTTTAAAAAAACAAAAAAAAAGAACCAATTATTAAATAGGCGTCTAGGCGGCGCCTAAAGCCTGACGCCTAGGTGCCCAAGCGGACGCCTAGACTCCACTGCCTGCCTAGCTACAGCCTAAGCGATCGGAGGTCCAAAACGCCTAGGCGGCGCCTAGACGACGCTTTGACTATACTGAATAAAACTCACAATGTTATATGGTTCTGAATGTTGGCCCTTAAAGAGAGCTCAAGCTCATAAGATAAGTGTGGCGAAGATGAGGATGATAATGTAGATGTGTGGAAAAACTAGGAGGGATAGAGTATGGAATGAGTGTATTAGAGAAAGTGTTGAAGTGACACAAATTGAGGACAATAAAATGAAGAATATATTAAGATAGTTTGGCCATGTACAACATATAGCAGAGGCGGCCCTGATAAGGAGAGAGTCCTAGATTAGTGTGGAAGGTCCAAGGAGGTGGGAAAGACCTAGAATAATATTGATTGAAGTTGTTAAAAAAAGACATGAAAAAATTTTCATTGACAACAAATATAACACTAAATAGAAATGAATGTTGAAGGATTCATAAAGCCGACCCCAAGTAGATGGGGCATGGCTTTATGGTTATGGTTATGAATCCTTCTCAAAGATAAAAGGTATGCAAACACAAACAAACAGAAAAGAATATTTTACACCATTGTATGAAATTTCTACCATCAATTCATTTCCTTTCAGAACGGATTCAATTGGAACCAAATGAAAACACCATGAAACCAAGTGTTGCACTGGATCAGACCCGAATAAGCGGTTTCAACAAATGAAAACCGTTCTTTTGGCAAGATGGGGGATATGGTGTGTTTACTTAGTTAGATGTCCAGGGATGTATTACTACTAGACCATTTAAGTATTGACCATAACTTTATAATTATAAATCTTTGTTTTTATCTTAATTTACTTCAAGGTTTATAAAAGGATTACACACTCCTAGCAACTTCTGGGAGTAGACAAGGATTCTCAATATAGAGGGATTTCAGCCCCAGATTTCCAAGCAACATTTCATCGTAACATTAATATAAAAAAATATTATTAAGTCTGAAAATTAATAAAAATCATTACTCATGCTGTAAAATATATGCAAATGATGATTTGCTTTGATGAGCTTAGATCTTGCAATGCAACACACACTATCAATAGTTTTCAGCTACAAAACTGATTTGAGCTGACCTCAAACAAGTCAATGGGGATTTCGAATTGAGCTCGGCATGGTCCAATATTGCTTGATCTCGGCTTGTTTACATCGCTTTTTATGTAACACCAAACCATATAACTCTACCATACCCCAAACGTTTGCACAAGAACAGTGATAGAAATTTTCATAATGGATACAAATCCCTAATAATGCCCTTGCTTATAATGGTATTGAACACATCAAATGCTCAAGCATTATCATCATATACCACACTTTAACTACAATTAGTTAAAGTGTTTGGGGAAACCCTAGAGATCCGAGAGTCAAGGACTCAGGAAGTCGAGAGGAGAAATGGAGCCTGGAGGAGCGAACAGACGAACGTGTTTGGGGAAAATTTGCGACCAGTGGGGATTTATATATGTTTTCATTCTTACCATTGAACAAGGAACCGTATGACTCTGGCATATAGGCTTACTACTGAATGCTCGTGTCTGTCGGCACTGCACCAGATTTCCTTCAACGAAAAAACACGATCGGATCACCTTCAGCGGCAACACAACGCCTGGACATCGCCACCCCCTACTCCCAGCATCGTCTTCGGCGGCAACACATTTTACCGTCTTTGGCAATAAAATATATTGGAGTGTTTTGTTATATATATAGTAATAACAGTGTCTGTCGACATTTGGATGGCAGCTTTCGGCGACATCATTTTTCCAGCCATTTTTTGTGACAACACTTTCATAGTCGTTATACACATATTTATTTTAGATAATCACACATGATGACATAGTTATTAAAAGAATTACTCCACAATTTATTATAATTTATTAAACAAAAAAATATAACAAATAATTGTCTATAAATTATTAAATTATCTTAAATAAAAAAAATACAATAAATATATGCTTTATTTATTATATGTATTGATTAAAAATAGGATAATGATAATTACTCCATAATAGCTTTGATGCATTATTAACATATTCAAGTGTCTCTGAAACGTTTATCCAATAACGACTCCATACTTTAACTAAAAATAATAATAAAATTATTTATAATTCTTAAAAAAATATTAAGAATACGGGGCATGAGCTGACAGCACATTTGCTCAAATAGGCTGTCGCCGGCAGTCGTCCGATCACGGAGATCAGACCGTCCAAAATATTTAAAATAAAAAACAAAAAAACACCACAGTTGTTCTCTCTCTCTCTCTCTCGATCGATCTCTAGCAGTGCCCGCCCGACCTCCGGCCTGGCTCCCTCCCTTCGGCGATCGGCTCCCCCTCTGGTGTCACCACCCCCTCCGGCGTCCACCCTCCCCCTCCGGCTCCCCCCTCGGACTCCCCCTCCGGCGTCACCCCTCTCCGGCAGCACCCCCTCCAGCGTTCACCCCCCCAGCACCCTCTCCGGCGTCACCCCCCTCCGGCAGCACCCCCTCCGGCGATCGCAGTCCCCCCCTCCTCCGGCACCGTCGCACCAACTCCGATCAGGAGAGGTGACGCCGGAGGCTACTGCCGGAGGGGGGTGACACCGAAGGGGGAGCCGATCGCCGGAGGGGGTGGTGACACCGGAGGGGGAGCCGATCGCCGGAGGGAGGAAGCCGGGCCGGAGGTTGGGCGGGCACTGCTCGAGATCGAGAGAGAGAGAGAGAGAGAGAGAGAGAGAGAGAGAGAGAACAGTTGTGGTATTTTTTTATTTTTTATTTTAAATATTTTAGACGGTCTGATCTCCGTGATCGGACGGCTGTCGGCGATAGCCCATTTGAGCAAATGGGTTGTCAGCTCATACCTCGTATTCTTAATAGATTTTAGTAAGAGAATGTACATATGTTCACCAATCATTCACCATAATGTTTTTAACAGTATCTTCGTGCAACTTTAGTAAACTGTCGACAGTGGTGGTTTTTCTCAACTTGCAGTCGTGTCGCCTCTGCAAATAGTAATCTCGCAGTCTCGGTAGTCTCTCGTTGTCGTCACCTCTCTGCAGACTACAACCGTACTCTTTCTAAAGATTTCGTCAGACTATCATGATCCTCTTCCCTATAAAAACTACTATAAGTATACAAAGTCTGTACTAAAAAATATATTTTTTAAAATTTGTGTTAATTGAAACATACATTCTGCTTCGAGACGATTCCACGTCCTTAATATTTATCAAGATATTCTAAATGTGTCCATTCGTATACTTCAAAAAACATCGTTAGTATCGCCACATAGCCGCAATATCATTATGGAAACGTAGCATGGACCTGAGATGACGGGTCATGAACTCCACCCGCCAGTCTGTACCTCAGGAATATGTTGTACATACATATCCCAAGACTATACATTGGATAAGTTAAAGTTATAAGTCGAATTATTCACAAAATTGAATAGTTTGAACTAAAAATAACAAAATTAGAATACCAAATTTATGATAGTGATGTATAGATTATGTGTGTCACATACGTATCATACTGATGTCAAAAACATATTATTTAGTCCTACTAAAGATGTGTCTGTCATGGATAGTAAATCTGATAGTTCAACTAAGCGTATAGTAAAAAAATAAAAAATAAAAGAAAAATATGTCATCAACGACAATTACAACCTCTCCCTCTTCTATGCCGGAAGATGCTTGGTTTGAATCAATCTATTAAGAGATTGGGTCATGCAAAAATATCAAAATTAAAAAAGATTGAATCAAGGATAGTCAAAAAAATAAAATTGATAACAACTATAGTAATAATTAAATACCAAATCTATTAAGAGGAACGTATAGTCCAACTAAATGTGCAGCAAAAGAAAAAAAGAATACCTTATCAACAGCAATTGCAATCTCTCTCCCTTCTATACCAGAAAATACTTGGTTTGAATCAATTTATTAATAGATTGGATTATTCAAAAAATTCAAAATTAAAAGAGATAAAAGCAAGCGAAGTCAAAATATCGAAATTGATATCAACCATGATAATAATGTGATCATCCTTCTCTATATTGATATCCATCACAACCTCCTGAAACGTGGATCAATGGATGTCAATGCAACAACAAAAAAGAACGTCTATATCACAAAGAAAGAAAGAGAGTTGTTAACAACTTGATTAGAATGTTGTTTGAATTGATGTGGCCCCATTACATCGTCGATGGCGGCATCATCCTTCTCTATGTTGATGTTCATCGCAACCTCCTAAACATGAACAAAGGGACACCAATGCCATCAGTCATGAAAAAAATATGCAATTAACAAAAACCAAGTAAAATTAACAAAAATATACGTCATCGATAACATACGATGGCCCCATAACCTTGTTTGTTTCCATTGCTTCCTGTGTAAAAAAAAGGAACCACTATCAAAATTTGAGCACCCAAAATAACACCAGCAACACAAAGAAAAAAATATTTGAAAATGAAAAACAAAAGGAAAAAAAATTCGAATGGCTGAAGAGAGAATTATTACGGGACACACTATCAGATATTAAATTATACATTAAAATCTCTAGTTTTCTTCTAAATAACTAACATTCGATTGGCAATGGTCAGAGAACCCGTGCACATGAAAGCCGCACGGGATATACTACCTGACATTAAATTATGCATTAAAAATTCCTTGTTTTCTTCTAATTAACTAATAGTCGGTTGGCTCCTATCGGAGGGCCCGCGCACACGACAGCCGCACAATGGCTAGTGATCCGAAAGTGAATCGTATGGCAGCTGACTGCATCCGACTGTGCTAGACCCACCAACCAAGGCCGACCGAATGGAGGAGATTCCAACTAAGCACAACAATTGTACCGTACAAACATAGGGCCCACTGCGATTAAAGAGACATGGTGTAGCGGGTCCCAACACATGTTTTAGAAAAAAAATTTGGGTACAAACTGGGTAAGTACAATCAGAGAAAAACAGTGAGAGCATGATAAAGAAAAAGAGATTATTGAGAGAGAGATCCAACACATGGATTTTTAAAAAATTAGTTAAAAAAAATCAACATTTTGTACCCTTCAATTCAGTTTGTTTTCTTTTTTTGACTTGCGCCCCACTTTTATGTAAAAATTTGAGCAAAAACACTTGACCCCCTGCTGGGGACATCAAGCCTCGCCCTGGCAAGGGTACCAGCGCAGGAGGCGACACTTAAGCATGTGGTTCTGAGTCCAGTCATGTCGGCTGTTTTTGCTTTATGTTGAGTCAAGCCTACACTATTAGTGGGCTGCTGTTTTGTAGGGGTGGACATGGTCGAGTTGGTCGGGTTTGGAGGTCTGACCGTGTTTGGACCAAGTTACATTACATTTGCCCAAATTGCCCGAGTTGCCCGGGGAACTTGTAGAGGATTTGCCTGTGTTTGGACAATGGAAGTTCATCGGGTTCCTCGGGTTGCTCGGGTTCGTCCGGACCGTTCACTAAAAAGTAGAGATACGTCCGATCTAAAATTTACATCAATCCATATGGAGTTACATCTTACTTGAGCAAAAAAAAATTTGGTGCCAACCGTGCAATGAAGAATATTACAAGTTTAACTTGATTGTATAAAACATGTGCAATCCTCTTAATCCCTCTCTCTTTATATATATATATATATATATATATATATATATATATATATATATATATATATATATATATATATATTCCTCGAGTTCTTCGGGTTGCTCGGGTTGGTCATATGGGTGACCATGTTCGTCCAAATTCAAATTCGGGCAAAAAAAATTTGCCCATGCCCGTCCAAATTCTCAAATATTGTTGCCCATGATTGTCCAAATTTAAAATTTGGTCGGGTTGCTCGGGTTCATCCGGACCAAGTCCCAGCCCTACTGTTTTGCTTATGGTACTTTTAGTCCCACCTCGATTAGTGGGCTAATTTGTCTGTCATTGTAAGCCTATTTATGGGTCTGTTATCTTTTGGTTCAACATGCAATGAATAAAAATTTTGCTTCTCCTTACAATTGTGAGAGAGCAAAGGTGATGTGTGTGAAACCCAAACCTAAACCTAGGTGTGTGAAACCGTAGGCCCAACTTAGGTGTGTGAAACCCTAGTGGGACCCCATCTATTCCATTCCCCCCGTTCCCCTTTTCTAAGCCCCGACCGATCCCCCTCCTTCCTCTCCCGTGCACCGAAACCTGACCCCCTTCCTCCACCTCCCTCTGCCGAGCCCCAGACCCCGCCCCCCTTCCCTCTGCCTCCCTCGGCCGTGCCCCCAAACCCATGCATCGTCCGTCCCGGACCCCCCTGGCCTGCCGCTAGTGACCCTCCCTCCTCCCCTTCCTTCCCCTCTTCCCAACGGCCAGCCCCAGCACCGGCCCAGCTCGGCCCCATTTCCCTGCGACGCCATGCCACCACCCCACCCTCCTCTGTCCTGCGGTGACCCGCGTGCAGCCCGGCCCGGTCCTCCTTCCCCGCTACCCACCGCCCGCGACCGCCCCTCCTCCCCTTTCCTCCCTCTTCCCGACGACCCAACCCCAGCACCACCCCTCCCGACCCCTTTCCCTTCTCTGCAACTCGACTCGGCATCACTCCCTCCCGATCCCCTTTTCCCCTTTCTCTGTAACCCGACCCCAGTCTCACCCATTTCTATCCCTCTGCCCTCTCCTCTCCTTTTTTATTTACCCAACTCGACCTTTCCCAATCGCCCCAGCCTCACCTTCGCCCCGTACCCAACTCGAGCCCACTCCTGTGCATCTGACACCACCCAGTATGCCCGTATGGCAGACCCAGACATCGATCACGGACTGATTCAAGATGACGATGGATACCTCGACATCAACTCTCCCTTTCTCGATTTCCAGTTCGACGAAGGAGAAAGCATGGAGGAATACGTGGACCGTATCACTTACACGGTTGCATGCGACACCGAGGTCCGCCTTGGCATCAGTGACTGGAACCGCCACTGGCATCCAGACGCGCCCGTACACCAGAACGTTGCAGCCCTCATACTGCTCGCACCGGTCCCACCACCGCTAGAGGATTCAGCACCAGCTCTACCACCGCCCGAGGACCTCGCACCCGCTCCACCGCCACAAGAGGCTCCTAAGGACAAGCCCGCTCCTCAGTAGGTAAGTTTTCTCTTCCCGGTAAATATTCGAAGGTAGCACCAATAATCAAGTCTCCTAGATTTTATCTATGCAACTTGCTGTCCACCGAAAATTATGAGCTGAGTGATTCTGCTAATCTATGTTCGTTATTAGCCCTTATATTGCCTGTGGAACCCTACTAATAACCAGGTACCTATTATTCGATTAAGTAGGAATGGAATAACTGCCTGCGTGCTTGTAAGGCTTTTGTTAAACCCATTAGTCACACTATCTGTTTGAATTAATTTCCTATTTAAGCTCGTGGCCACTTGGTGAACCCTGTTAATGCTCAATGAATATTGAATTCCCTGTTAACACACACTATTCCATATCATTTTGGTATCAGAGCATGGTCGTAGCTAGCTCATTCGCATTCAGCACCTGGTCTCGTATCTTGCATTCATCTGATTAGTTCTTGTGCATTAAGGTAAAGAGAAAAAAAATTAGCATCATATTTTTGGATTGTCGTTGCATGCCAACCCGTAGAGGTAGGCCATACCTGTTAGGAGAGTCTAGCGAGTCGAACAATTGCAATTTGGATCCCGAGGCTTTGACTAGAGCACTTGCTGAGTTGACCCAAGGTATAACCGCCATGACCCAAAATCTC
Organism: Chamaelirium japonicum; assembly: GCA_947650365.1. Taxonomy (NCBI): domain Eukaryota; kingdom Viridiplantae; phylum Streptophyta; class Magnoliopsida; order Liliales; family Melanthiaceae; genus Chamaelirium; species Chamaelirium japonicum. Next base: position 69,496,652 of record OX393558.1, on the reverse strand, counting down.
ACCGCATATCAGTGTGACACTAATGCCCGATTAGACCGGATGGAACAAGTGCGGGCCAATCCGCATGCTAAATTTCCTGATCCCCCTCATGGGCCCCCGGCCAACTGGCCAAATAATCAGGACCCCGATGAGCAGTACCTTCGGAGTATCAGGTTAGAGGTACCCTCTTTTGATGGTAGGCATGATCCCCAATTTTTCTTGGACTGGCTCCAGTCCATGGATCGTTATTTTGTGTGGTACCCTTTAACTAAGGTTAGGAAGGTCCGTTTCGTAGCCATGAAGCTCAGCGGACCCGCGAGCTAATACTGGACCAATATGAAAGCTTTGAGAGTCACACGAACCCAGGACCCTATTGATACTTGGGTCGCCATAAAGAATGAGCTAAAGGGTAAGTATGTGTCCCCGTCCTACCAAGCATGACTGTTAGACCAGTGGAACCAATTTACCCAAGGTAGCAAGTCAGCTAAGGACTATGTTTCCAAATTTGATGAGTTCCTCACTCGCTGCAACGTCCTTGGGACCGAGACACATGTCCAAGTCCTTTCCCGTTTTCGGTCTGGTCTGAGAGAAGACCTGAGGAATGAGCTCCTTGCCAGAGATGCCACAGAATTGGAAAGAGCCTATGCTTTAGTACAAGACTTCGACGCCTCTAGGTCTAGTCACTCCTACAAGCATCAGGACTCTAGGAGCTACCTCGCTAGACCCTCCCCTAGCAATCAAACCTACCCCAACTCATCCCAACCAAAGCCTAGCATTCCCAATAAGAATTTTGAGAGGGACGCCCGAGAAAAGAGTGTCGAGCGAGACTTCTCCAATGTCAGCCCTCTCACAAAGTGTTACAAGTGTCAAGGGTACAGCCACGTAGCTACCAACTGCCCCAGCCTGTCAGAGTCAACATTGTTGATGGCAATCCTATTGAACCGGTAGAGCCCGGAGGGGCAGAATTTGTCTACCAAATAGAAGAAGAAGATGGAGACTTTGATGGCAATACCATTCTGAGTTGCCTTAGGCAAATATCATCTCCCACCATGTTAGTTATTAGGTGCGTCCTATCTCAACCCAAGGAACAAGATGACTGGAGACGCACCACTATTTTTTACAGGTTCACCATAATTGGGGATAAGAACTGTAAGGTCATTATTGACAGCAGTAGTTGCATCAATGCCGTGTCATCAACTGTAATCTCCAAGACTGGCCTCAAGGCCGTTCCCCACCCTCATCCCTATCAAGTGTCCTGGATTAACTCCATTGCCATGGAGGTCAAGCAGAGATGTCTAGTGCCCATAAATTTCAACATCTACTAGGATAAAATCTTGTGTGATGTCCTGACCATGAATGTTGGCCAAGTCATTTTGGGAAGACCTTGGCTCGTCGATAACGATGTTCTTATTTATGGATGCTCGAACATGTGTATGTTTGAACATAAGGGCAAGAAAGTCAAATTGATCCCCTCCCCACCCAAGAGTGCTCAAGCTGAGCAAAAGTCTGCCCCGGCTAAGAAAGCCAAGAGCGTAAGTTTCATCAGTGCCAAAGAATTGAGTCATGAAGTAGAAAAAGGAGCCCCCATCATTCTCCTGGTAGCAAGGGAGACCCCTAAGGACTCCAGCCAATCGATCCCTCCCGAGGTCACCCCTGTGCATAAGGAGTTTGCTGATATTTTCCTAAAAGATCTCCCAGACCAACTGCCCCCGATGCGCGACATATAACATGCTACTGATTTGGTCCTTGGGGTAAGTCTTCCAAACTTGCTGTATTATCGAATGAACCCTACTGAACACGCGGAGTTGAAGAGGCAGGTTGACGAACTCCTACAAAAGGGTTTCATTAAAGAGAGTATGAGCCCTTGCACGGTCCCCGCCTTACTGATGCCTAAGAAAGATGGATCATGGCTTATGTGTATAGACAGTCACACCATCAACAAAATAACAATCAAGTATCGTTTCCCTATTCCGTGACTGGACGATATGCTAGATATGATGTCCAGAGCTACCATCTTCTCCAAGATTGACCTGAAGAGTGGTTATCACCAGATTCGTATCCGTTATGGCGACAAGTGGAAGGCTGCGTTCAAAACTAAGGATGGGCTATATGAGAGATGGTTATGCCCTTTGGGCTGACCAACACCCCGAGTAACTTTATGAGGGTTATGACGCAAGTACTCCGACCATTTATGGGTAAATTCCTTGTGGTGTATTTTGATAACATACTTATCTACAGTCAATCTCGAGCGCAACACTTAGACCACCTGCGTCAAGTCTGTACCGTACTGAGAAAAGAAGAGTTATATGCTAATCCGAAGAAGTGCACGTTTCTCACAACTCAAGTCCACTTCTTAGGGTTTGTTGTCACTACCAAGGGAGTCTCTACGGACCCCAAAAAAGTCAGAGCGATCGAAGAGTGGCCCGAGCCCAAGAACATTCGTGATGTTAGAAGTTTTCATGGGCTCGCCACCTTTTACTGTCGGTTCATCAAAGGGTTCAGCACCATCATGGCCCCAGTGACTGATTATTTAAACAAGGGTGGATTCACTTGGTCAAGTGCCACTACTAGAGCGTTCATTCAAATTAAGAAAAGAATGGTTGAGGCCCCTGTCATGTGTCTTCCTGATTTTTCTAAGGTTTTTGAAGTGGCTTGCGATGCATCTGGGCTCAGGATAGGTGGAGTCCTTTCCCATGAAGGCCACTCAGTTGGCTAATTTAGCGAGAAGCTAAATGACACTCGACAGAGGTACTCTACCTATGATAAGGAGTTCTATGCGGTGATCCAATCACTTCGTCATTGGTGCCATTACCTTTTACCGTAAAAATTCTTCATTTTTTCTGATCATGAGGCCCTCCGACATATTTACTCCAAGAAGAGATTGAATGCACGACATGGTTGGTGATTACACCTTTAGTGTACGACATAAAGCGGGAGTTGACAATAAAGCTACTGACGTGCTCAGCCGCCGTGTGTTCGTACTCTCCAAATTAACTGTGGCAGTTGATGGGTTCATGAAGCTAAAAGTTAAGTATGTGTCATGTCCTGATTTTGGAGAAATTGATGGCTATATCATGCACGATGGATATCTGTTTCGAGGACGACGGTTGTGCATCCCACGAATATCCTTACGCGAGTTTCTCGTATGGGAGTTGCACGCTGGAGGTCTTGCCGGACACTTTGGAAATGAGAAGACCATCAAAGCAGTGGAATACCAGTTCTATTGGCCAAGTCTGAAGCGCGATGTTGCTAGGCACGTTGGTAGGTGTAATACTTGTCAGCTAGCCAAACAACAAAAATAAAACACTGGCTTGTACACCCCGTTACCGGTCTCAAATTGTCCATGGCAAGATATCAGCATAGATTTCGTACTGGGCCTTCCGAAGACTATGAGGAAACACGATCCGATTCTAGTCATCGTGGATCATTTCTCCAAAATGGCTCATTTCTTACCTTGCTCCAAAACGTCTAATGCTTTGAGAGTTGCTAAGATCTTCTTCGACGGTGTCGTCAAATTGCACGGTCTGCCTAAAACCATTGTTTCTGACAGGGATGTCATGTTCACCAGCTTTTTCTGGAAAACTCTGTGGCACAAGTTGGGCACTAAGCTCTAGTTTTCTACTGCTTTCCACCCATAAACCGATGGCCAAACCGAGGTAGTTAATCGAATTCTGAGAAACCTTTTGCGCACCTTGGTAGGTGAACATGTTGGAACTTGGGATCTAAAGTTTTCCATCACTGAATTTGCATACAATACATCTATCAATAGGACCACTGGTTTGAGTCCCCATGAGATTGTGCATGGGTTTAAGCCTAGGCAGCCTATAGATCTCATCCCTATGGTAGACTATCATCGAGTCTCTGAGTCAACATCTGCATTTGTATCGCATGTCCAAGAACTATACAGGGAAATCAAAAATAAGATTGCGTTGAGCAATGCTAACTATAAGCTACGAGCCGATCTTGGAAAAATATTTAAAATATTTAATGTTGACGATTATGTAATGGTCCAGATCTGTCCGAAACGGTTTCCCTCGGAAATTATTAAAAGTTGCATGCACGCAGTGTGGGTCCTTTCCAAATCTTAAAGAAATTGAATAACAGTGCCTATGTTATAGATCTTTCCAAAGATTTCGGCATCAGTTTCACCTTCAATATCGAGGACCTAATAGCCTACGGTCCTTATTTAAACCCTAGCAATCCTCTCATAGATGAGCCTTCCCATGACCCTACTTCTGAGAGCCCCTCCCTACCTCCACTTCCAGAAATCCCACCAAATTATACAGCAGATAAAATAGATAAAATTATGGATGATGAGATTGTCTCCAGTAAGGACGGTGGAACCCGACGGTATCTGATCCGTTGGAAAGGAAGACCCACTTCTGATGATACCTAGCTTGACCGCAGTGACCTTCAGCAGTTCGATCCTGACACATTGGAGCAGTACGAGAGCTTTACAAATTTTCACTCGACGGGTCGAGCTCTCTCCCACCTTGGGAGAATGATGGGGACATCAAGCCTCAGCCCTGGCGGGTGTACCAGCGCAGGAGGTGACACTTGATCAAGTGGTTCTGAGTCCAACCATGTTGACTATTTTTGCTTTATATTGAGTCAGGCCCACACTATTAGTGGGCTGCTATTTTGCTTATGGTACTTTTAGTCCCACCTCGATTAGTAGGCTAGTTTGTCTGTTTTTGTAAGCCTATTTATAGGTCTGTTATCTTTTGGTTCAACATGCAATGAATAAAAATTTTGCTTCTCCTTACAATTGTGAGAGAGCCAAGGTGAGGTATGTGAAACCCAAACCTAAACCTAGGTGTGGGAAACCCTAGGCCAACCTAGGTGTGTGAAACCCTAGTGGGACCCCATCCATTCCATTCCCCCCTTCCCCTTTTCTAAGCCCCGGCCGATCCCCCTCCTTCCTTTCCCGTGCACCCAAACCCGACCCCCTTCCTCCACCTCCCTCTGTCGAGCCCCAGAATCTAACCCCCTTCCCTCCGCCTCCCTCGGTCGTGCCCCCAGACCTGTGAGCCGTCTGGCCCGGACCCCCTACCCTGCCCTGCCGCCTGTGACCCTCCCTCCTCCCCTTTCCTCCCCTCTTCCCAGCGGCCAGCCCCAGCACCGCCCCAGCCCGGCCCCCTTTCCTTGCGATGCCACACCACCACCCCGCCTTCCTCTGTCCTGCAGCGACCCGCGTGCAGCCAGGCCTGGTCCTCCTTCCCCACCGCCCGCAACCTCCCCTCCTCCCCTTTCCTCCCTCTTCCCAGCGGCCCAACCCCGCACCACCCCTCCCGGCCCCTTTCCTTTCTCTGCAACCCGACCCGGCATCACCCCCTCCTGATCCCCTTTTCCACTTTCTCTGCAACCCGACCCTAGTCTCACCCGCTTCTATCCCTCTGCCCTCTCCTCTCCCTTTTCATTTACCCAACCCGACCTTTCCCAATCGCCCCGGCATCACATTTGCCCCGTACCCAACTCGAGCCCACTCCTATGCACCTGATACCACTCAGTATTCCCGCATGGCAGACCCAGACGTCGATCACAAACTGATTCAAGACGACGACGGATACCTCGACATCAACTCTTCCTTCCTCGATTTCCAGTTTGATGAAGGAGAAAGCGTGGAGGAATACGTGGACCGTATCACTTACACGGTTGCATACGACACCGAGGCCCGCCTCGGCATCAGTGACTGGCACCATCGCTTCCATCTGGACGCTCCCGTACACCATAATGTTGCAGCCCTTATACTGCTCGCACCGACCCCGCTGCCGCTAGAGGATCCAGCACCAGGTCCACCGCCGCCCGAGGACCTCGCACCCGCTCTACCGCTGTGGGGGAAAATCTTCGTGCCGACCCGAAGACTTCGCCGCACCAGTCAATTGAGGTTCTAGTCGAAGATCGTTGTTCGATCTATTGATTGAAGTTGATACTGTCAATATGCAAACAGATAGGAGATGCAATCAGAGAGTTGACGCGAGAGGTGTGATCTCGGAGTTCAGTCGAAGCCTACGTCTCCGTGCTATAGGGAGCAACCCGAATTCACTAACACTTGTATCGAAGTGATCTCGACAGGCCGAGTATCACTGAAATTCCTTTTATCTCTTTAAAGACAAGATAAGAAGAAGATCGAAGAGAGGAAGTGAAAAGATGGAAAATGAAATCCAGAGCTATGGTTTTTGAAAATCAGATCTCAGAAGTGGAAATCGGATCCACTTACATTCGAAGGGTTGCTATTTATAGGATTTTCTGGTGGCAAATGGCGGTTTCTGCTGTTGTATCTGGGGATCCTCCAGGTAAAGCTGGTAGGTCCCGCTATCGTCTCCTGGGGGATTCCCAGGCTTTTGGGCCCACCAGGCATGGCCGGTAGGTCCTACGATAGTCTTCGGGGGCCCACCAGGCAGGGCCGGTGGGTCCCGCTGTAGTCTTCGGGGGTCCACCAGGCAGGGCCGGTGGGTCCCGCTGTTGTCTTCCGGGGCCCACCAGGCAGGGCCGGTGGGTCCCGCTGTTTGCAAACTTCTTGCCAAAATTTGCACCCACAGTTACCCCCTCCAAGTTAGCTAAGAGGCACCTTGGCTGGCTTGGATTCGTGGTGCAAAGTTAACGATCCCCTGTTACACACGTAGAGGAGCTTTGTCGAGTGTTAGCGTCGAAATAAGATTAATTGGTCTTGTTCTGACTGATCGGTCAAACATGTCCGATCGGTCAATTTTGACCGATCGGTCAAGTCTGATCGATCGGTCAAATTCAACCGGTCAAGGTTGGAGTGATCGGTCAGAAAACACAGTTTTCTGACCGATCCAGTAGAAATTTGACTGATCGGTCAAGTCTGACCGATCGGTTAAATTCAACCGGTCGAGGTTGGCGGGATCGGGCAAAAAGCCAAGTTTTTTGCCTGATCCAGTAGAAAATCAACCGATCGGATGAATTTGACCGATCGGTCAAGTCTGACCGATCGGTTAAATTCAACCGGTCGAGGTTGGCGGGATCGGGCAAAAAGCCAAGTTTTTTTGCCTGATCCAGTAGAAAATTGACCGATCGGATGAATTTGACCGATCGGTCAAGTCTGACCGATCGGTTAAATTCAACCGGTCGAGGTTGGCGGGATCGGGCAAAAAGCCAAGTTTTTTGCCTGATCCAGTAGAAAATCGACCGATCGGATGAATTTGGCCGATCGGTCAAGTCTGACCGAACTGTTAAATTCAACCGGTCGAGGTTGGCGGGATCGGGCAAAAAGCCAAGTTTTTTTTGCCTGATCCAGTAGAAAATCGACCGATTGGATGAATTTGACCAATCGGTCAAGTCTGACCGATCGGTTAATTTCAACCGGTCGAGGTTGGCGGGATCGGGCAAAAAGCCAAGTTTTTTGCCTGATCTAGTAGAAAATCGACCGATCGGATGAATTTGACCGATCGGTCAAGTCTGACCGATCGGTTAATTTCAACCGGTCGAGGTTGATGGGATCGGGAAAAAAGCCAAGTTTTTTGCCTGATCCAGTAGAAAATCGACCGATCGGATGAATTTGATTGATCGGTCAAGTCTGACCGATCGATTAAATTCAACTGGTCGAGGTTAAGTTTCGAACCTGCCCAGTCGAGGTGGCAGAAGAGCCTATTTTTCTGTGAGGTCTTCGGGCAAAGTCTTGAGCGGTGATGGAGTTTGATTTTTTCTGCTTGAATCTTTGGTTCGTCTGGATCAGGGAGTCTTTTGAACCGGCAGTCCGGTTGGAATGGCGGTTCGCTTGGACCGGTGGTTCGTTTGGACCGGTGGTCCGACGCTTCGTCTGGTCCGACTGTTCGCCTGGTTTTGCGCTTGCTACGGATCAATGCCACATATTCCTGCAAAAACATGCGATTTGATATAGTGATGACACGTGTCCTCTCGATTTGCGTGCCAATTCTCTCAGGGTATATAAGTTTCTCTGGCTGTCATTTTTGCCTCACGCTTTTAGAAATTTTTCGAAGTCCAGATTCTTTGCTCTCGATTTCTCGCTTTCTGTTTTTCTCTCGATCGGTCGAATGGCATCCTCAAGCAGTTTGAAGAAGAATGTAGTTCCCTCTAAGAGGAAGGGGAAGGAGATTGTTGAAGACTCATCACCTCCAAAAGGTCACGGCAAGGGCAAGGCAGTGCTCGTGGAGTTGGGCGAACTGGGCAAGATGCATGTGGGAGTAGGATTTGCCTCTGCTCCATCAAGGCCAGAGCACATTCCAAAGGCGAAGTTTGTTTTGGGCCCCTTGATGTCACTGACGGAGGAACCCGCTTATATATACAACACCGGGGGCAAGTTCACAGACGTGAAGAGGGCGAAGTGGCAGAAGCTTTTGGCCTGCTTCACCGAGGGGAAGACCCGCAGTCTGCTTTTGGAATTGACAAGCGGACTATCTTCGCGAATTTTGCCAGTATGGAGCAGGTGATGGGGACGGTAGTCACCGTAGGTCAGCTGAACTGCGGGTTGCGTCTCCCACTGCCACCTTTTGCTGCGAGGTTGCTGAACACCTCAGGCCTCTGTCCCGGGCAGATTACTGGGAACGCTTGGAGGATTATCTACGCCTTCTGCCGCGTAGAGTCCGACTTCCAGGACGAGCTCAGGGAATGCTACTCTAGCATCCCTAATGGTGAAGAGGCCCGGATCGAGCTGGGGTACTTCTTCTACCATTACAAATGGGCATCAAGGAAAGACAACCCGTTCTTCAATTTGACCGGTGTGTCTGCCCTACGCCCGATCGTAGATACCGTCACCTCCGACAAGCTATATACTGACTGGCCGCTTTCGGTCTCCGGAGCTTGGACGCAGCTGTCAGTGCCCGAGACCCCCCGGAGTGATGTGCACAAGGAAATAAAGATATACTGTGCGGGGGATATCTACGCCTGGCCTTCAGAGCGAGTTGGTGCTATTGACAACTTGTTCTTGGAATTGACGTGTGGTACTCGATCGTTGAAGCAGTTTTCGAACTGCCCGGTCAGGTATGGCAACGCCAATCTCCTTCACCATTTGCAGGCCCGGTACGAGGATAACGAAGTCTTGTATTCCGATTATGAGGAGGATCCTCAATCGGGCAAGATTGTCAGAAAAATCCAGATGGAGAAGAAGTCGTACGGTGCGAGGCGTCGATTGCCCACCGCAGAAGAGAAGCTGGTGGTACGCCGCCAGGGTCAGGCAAAGAAGAGGAAAGTCCTCATCGAGCAGAAGGAAGATGAAGAAGAAAAGAAGAAAGAAGAAGAAGAAGGAGAAGAAGAAGAAGAAGAAGAAGAAAGAAGAGGAGGATGGAGGCGATGACAGTGGCGGGGACGGCGACGACGACGAAGACACCGAAGGTGATGAAGATGAGGATGGTGGGAACGGTGGAGGTGATGAGATCCCTCCTACTCCCACTGGATGAGACGGAGGACATGGGGGTGGAGAGGAAGAAATTCCTCCCACCCCCACTGTTGATGAAGAAGAGAAAAGGGGTGGTGAGGAAGAAATTCCTCCCACCCCCACTGGTGGTGAAGACTCGCAGCCGATCCCTATCCACGAGGCTAAGGCCCGTCATATGGAGGAGGTACTGGATGCAGAGGGTGACGGCCGGAAGGTGCAACCCGTTTACCTTTTTGAAGATTTGAAGAAGCACCCTGTGTGCCTGAAGATTAAATTTTCGGGGAGCGGTGGGGTTGGGAGCAACCCCACGCCCCTCGACCAAATACCTCCTGACATTCCTCATCTCGAAGGCACGACTACAAGCGAGGGTCTGGAGGTTGAGCAACCTCCACCCCCGTCGCGCTCTCTGGCTGAAGAGGTGGCTGCCATTATGGCTGGCCTCGAGCAAACGAGCGGGCAACAGAATGAAGGGGGGGTCTCACCTCCCCGGGGTGTTCCCTCTCCCATACATATGGAAAGAGAGCCGCGTGGGCAATGGGGCTCCCCAATCTCAACCGGAGCCAACCCCCACCAAGGAGAGGTCGACCCCCAAGGGTAAGAGCTTCGACCGTGGGAAGGGAAAGACATCTCAAGTCGATGCCACAGCTATCCTTACTAACTTCTTCTTCTTGATCGCCTTGTTTCTGATGCTCGAAATATTCTAACTCTTTGAACCTTTACTTGACTTGCAGGGACTCCTGCTGGCCCGACTTTGCTCTTGAAGGATTTGGGTGAGGTTGACATCAACCACCCAACTCCAATCATTCAGAAGCTCTGTAACCTCCCGGAGGCCTCGATCGAGGAAGCTTTCCATAGGCTTGAAGTGGTGGTAAGTGCATCAACTTGTCTTGACTTGAATTGAATTTTCTGAAATATTTCTAACACTTCTTGTTTATTCGCAGAACTCAGCGGTTCTGAAGTTTGGCACAAAGCTTTTCAAGAAGGTCGGAGAGCGAGGGGCTTCAACTGAAGTCTCTCGCCTGACGGCTGAATTGGAAGCTGCCCAGGAGGAGAAGGATAAGCTGAGGGAGCTTTTATCTTCCAAGAAGGAGGCCTTGAAGGCTAAGATCGAGGCCCTTCGCAATGAGAAGCTGGAGAGCAAGGGGTGGAAGGATGGCTATGAGGCTCGGGGTCATGAGCTCGAGTCTTTGAAGAATCGATTCTTCAAGATCGAGACCTTGTCCTATGAGCGTGCAATTAAGAATAAGGAGCTGAAGGAGCAACTTACTGCAAGGGATGCGGCCTTTGCTGCTAAGGAAGCCGCTTCTACTACCAAGGAGGAGGCTCTCAAAAAGGAGTTAGAGCATATGCGCGCTGAATGCGCGAGTTACAGGGAGACGGCCGAGAAGGCGGTGGAAGCACTCAGGGTCCATGCTAGCAGTGTTCGATCTTCCAAGGCTTCTGTGGCGAGCAAAGCTCGCGGTGGATCCGAAGGAGAGAAGTCGCGCGCTCCCAGTATGGCTAAACCCTGATGTATTTCTACCTTCTTTTTTGTTGTTGTACTTGTAAACTCTTGACATGTAAAAGCTCACTCTTGTACTTGAAATTTTTTGATAGTAAAGATCTTTTTGGTATTAGAAACTGAATATCTATTGTTGAATATCTTTGAATGTTCTGGATAGTATTGGAATATTTACATACACTTGAATGTAAGGGGCCAAGTCACAACTTGATCACCCAAACTGGTTAAGTAACATGAAGATTGAACTTGTTTGTATGTGAGGGGTCAAGTCACAACTTAAACACCCAAACCTGTTTAGATGATATCGAAATTGATTGAAATTGAAGTTCATTTAACATTTGTAAGTAAGGGGTAGTGTCGCAACACAAACCCCCAAACTTGTTAAATTGAACGGTAACTTGAAGGTTGCTTTGCATGACAACCCGAAACCGTTTTAACCTTTGCTTGCATGGGGTTGAGTCGCGACTCAAGCACCCAAATTTGTTAAATGACCTTGTAATTTGAATGTAGATAATTCGATACTGCCTCAGAACTTGAATTGAAAAAAGCTGAGCCTTTGAACACTTGAAAGAGAGTTTTATTCATCATGAAATTTACATCATGGATAGAACAATTTGAGGTGCCTAGAATTCCAAGCTCGTGGCAATCTATCCCCTTCTGGTGAGATCAGTCGATAAGATCCTTTGCCTCCTACTAATTCAACGATGTAGGGTCCTTCCCAGTTGGGAGCGAGTTTTCCGCTGCTGTGTTCTTTAGTGTTGTAGAAGACTGCTCTGAGGACTAGGCTGCCAATTGGGAAATGTCTTTTGTAGACCTTTTGATCGTAAGCTTGTTTGATCTTCTGTTGATACTTGGCCATACGAAGGGATGCTTGATCCTGTAGTTCTTCAGAAAAGTCCAAATCATCGACTCGAAGCTCTTCATTGATCCCTTCTTCAACTGCCCTGGTCTTCAGAGTACTTGATATATTTTTTGTTGGGAGTACCGCTTCCGATCCATATGTCAGATGAAAGGGTGAGAACCCTGTTGATCTTCTCGGAGTTATGCGATATCCCCAAAGGACTTCAGGTAGGACTTGTTCCCATAATCCTTTCTTATCGTTGAGTTTCTTCTTGAGTATACCAAGAATACCTCTATTGGAGGCTTCAGCTTGTCCATTGCATTGAGGGTATCTTGGAGTTGAATAAAAGAGCTTGATTCCGTTGTTCAGGCAGAACTCTCGGAATTTGTCGGAGTCGAATTGGGCTCCGTTGTCAGTAACTAGGGCTTGTGGGGTACCAAACCTTGAGAAGATATTGTGTCTAATGAATTTGATGACTTCATCATCAGTTTCTCGAAAGAGTGGCACTGCTTCAACCCACTTGGTGAAGTAATCTGTAGCTAGCAACAGATACTTCTTCTTGCTTGGAGTTGGTGGAAAGGGACCTAGGAAGTCCAACCCCCACTGATGGAAAGGCCATAGACTTGATAGGTGATGAAGCTCATCTGTAGGGAGATGGATAGCCCGAGCGTGTCGTTGGCATGGCTCGTATCTTTGAACCACTAGGTGTGCATCCCTTGCCATCGTAGGCCAGTAGTAACCTTGTAGTTTTGTCTTGGCTTCAAGAGATCTTCCTCCCGAATGATTCCCGCAGGCCCCAGAATGGATATCAATCAGGATTGCCTTTGCTTGTTCAGGGCCGATGCATTTGAGTAGCATTCCATTGTGAGATTTGAAGTATAGATCGTCTCCTTGAATGATATAGCATGGAAGCTTTCTTTGGAGTCTTCGGGCTTGATTTAGATCTTCTGGTATTTTGCCATGTTTGAAGAAGTCGAAGATTGACTGTCTCCAATCCTCAAGCTCACTTGTAGTCATAAGGTTCAATACCAGTTGATCTCCACCCTCAGATCTCTCAGTAGTAGCAATGATCTGTTGTTCGGGGGTGGTCTTGGGCATCTCTTGATAATCGATTTGTATTTGTCTTCCTCCGAGTGAGTCTCCAAGAACTGAGGCAGTATTGGCTAAAGCATCTGCTTCTCGATTTTTGGTTCTTGGAATCTGAACGAATTCAGTACTAGTAAAGTGTTGTTGAAGACGTCGTACTAGGGCCAAGTAGAGTTGCATTCTTTCTTCACGAGCTGTGTACTCCACGTTGATTTGCCTTATGATTAGCTGGGAGTCACTGTAAACAATGATTTGATCTACCCCCAAGGATTCAGCCATTTCAAGCCCGGAGACGAGTGCTTCGTATTCAGCTTCGTTGTTGGTGGCATTAAATCCGAGGAGAGTGGCCTTCTGAAGATGATCGAGTTCGGGGGATATCAAGACTATCCTAGTTCCCGAACCGATCGTACTTGAAGCTCCATCAGTATAGAGCTTCCATTGAAGAGTTGTGACTATATCCTGAAGACTTGGATCAGCTTTTGTTGCAAGATTGAACGGAGGATCAGTTTCATCTTCAAGGCGCATATCGACGTCTTCTTCCCAAGTTATGGGGTCTTCGACTGGAAAGTCAGCTAGAAAATCAGCAATTACCTGCCCCTTGATCGAGGTGCGAGGTTCGAATTGTATCCCCAGAGCACTCATTTCGATTACCCATTTGGTCATTCGACCTGCTCGACCAGCTTTGTCAACAATATCTTTGAGTGGGTGCTCTGAAATGACTGTGATCTGATGAGAGACAAAGTAGGGTTGGAGACGACGTGACGCAGTGAGTAAGGCTAGTATGACCTTCTCCGTCTTTGAATAACGAGTCTCAGCAGGGAGAAGTGTATGGCTAATGTAGTAGACAGGATGCTCGATGCCTTCTCTTCGGCTAACTAGGACTGCACTAATTGCTTGATCGGTGACGGCGAGATAGAACCATAAGTCTTCTTTTGGAAGTGGAGCCGTCAGGATAGGGGCTTGCACCAGATATTTCTTGATGTCTTGGAAAGCTTCTTCACAAATTAGACTCCATCCAGATGTATCCGCTTTTCTTAACTTGTCGAAGAGTGGTTTACACTTGTCGGAAGATTTTAAGATGAATCGATTAAGAGCTGCTAACCTCCCGGTGAGGTGTTGAACTTCCTTTCGATTTGTAGGTGAGGGCATATCTAGAATAGCTCGAATTTGATCTGGGTTGGCTTCAATGCCCCTCCTGGTCACAAGGTGACCTAGGAATTTGCCTGATTGTACTCCGAATGCACACTTAGCTGGATTGAGCTTCATATGATACTTTCGGAGGATTTAGAAAGTTTCAGTTAGATCGGATAGATGGTTTCCCCGACTGGAGCTTTTGGTAAGGAGATCGTCGACGTAGACTTCAACGTTGCGTCCAATCTGATCTTCAAACATCTTGGTGACCAGCCGTTGATAGGTAGATCCGGCATTTTTGAGGCTGAAAGGCATTACGTTGTAGCAATAGAGACCTCGGCTAGTCATGAAACATGTCTTTTCTTGATCGTCCGGATGAAGTGGTATTTGATTGTACCCAGAGTATCCATCCATGAAAGATAATAGCTCGTGGCCAGCAGTGGCATCGACGAGTCTATCTATCCTTGGCATGGGAAATGGATCTTTGGGGCAAGCCTTGTTGAGATTGGTGAAGTCGATGCACACTCTGACCTTCCCGTTCTTCTTTGGGACAGCAACTATATTGGAGATCCAAGTAGGATACTCTACTTCACAAATGAAGCCTGCCGTGAGTAGCTTACTGATCTCTTCTTGAACTGCAACTTGTAGTTCTAGTCGGATTGTGCGTGGCTTTTGTTTGACAGGTTTCACTTCTTCCTTGATTGCTAGGCGATGGCAAGCGTCATCTGGATTGATCCCAGGCATATCTTTGAAGCACCATGCGAAGACGTCGATGTTGGACTGAAGGAAGGATACCATGTCTCGCGCTTCTGCGTCGCTGAGACCGGTACCGATGAATGTTTGTCGAGAGAGATTTCCACTGCCGATATTGATAGGGACGATTTCTTTAATTGAATGTAAGGCTTCCCATTCGATTGGTGGGGGCTCGATCGGTGGAATCTCCTTTGATTGCTATTTGGAAGAAGGGCCAGCTTCATCTCATGGTCGCTTTGGAGGAGCAATATTGATCTTGCGATCCATTTTTACCGCAGCAGCTTCACAAGATCTTCCGGCTTGCTGATCGCCTCGTATGCAGACAATGCCTTCTCCAGTTGCAAATTTGAGAAGTTGATGGTGAGAAGAGGAGATGGCATTAATCTGATGGAGGAATGGTCGTCCGAGGATGGCATTGTAGCTGGACGTTCCTTCGACGATTGCAAACCTTACCGAGACTCGAGTCTCTCGGCTAAGGTCGAGAGTGAATCTCGACTCGCCCATCGTAATACTTTGCTCGCCGTTGAATCCTGTGATTACTATCGGGACGACGTCAAGGCTTGAGTACTTATGTCCCAGTCATTTGAAACAATTTGAGAACATAATGTCGATAGAGCTTCCAGTGTCGATGAGGATACGATTGACAGTGCTTCTATCAATGAGGAGTTTTAGGACCAGGGGGTCTCGATGTGGAGTATGAACTCCTTGAAGATCGGTATCATTGAAAATGATGGAGGGCCAAACCAATCCTTCGATAGGCTTCTCGATCCAGGTATCTTCCTTATTCGCCGCAGAACGCACGTGGAAGATGCGTCGAATTTGCCGATCCACTTCTTTCCCTGTCAGGGCTTGATTGTGCAATGTTCCATGGATGCCAAAGACGTTTGAATTTACGGTGATAGGTGATTGGTTGGAGGAGATTTGATGAACCCAGCAAGCTTCTTTCCCCTTTGCAGAGGTTCGACGTTGATCTTGTCCGCCTTTGACGAACTCTTGAAGGTGGCCTTCTCGCAGTAAGTCTTCAAGATGAAATTTTAGCCAATAGCACCGATCGGTAGAGTGGTCGTGACTTCGGTGGAAGTCGCAATAGACCGTTTTGTCAGTCGTGAATTTAGTGTTTGGCTGTAGAGGATTGGGCCTTCGAAGAAATTCTTCGTGTTGAATGCGGTCAAGAATCTGCTCGATCGGTGAATTCCACTCGGTGAAGGTGGTCTTCGTCGGAGATCGACGTCCGTTGTTCTTCGCCCGCTTTTTGGGAGGGGGGGCTGCTGCTTCAGCATTGTGGGCTTTGGCAGCATACTTTGGAGCTTCTCTCTCTGTAGGCCTTCACTTCGTTTCTCGCCCTTTTCGAGCGACTTGATCGTCCTCAACCTCAATCTCTCTCTGGATTCGATCAAACATTAAGCCCAGAGAAGGAGGGGGATTGCGGATGAAGTCATTGTAGATGTGTTGATCGAAGCGGAGTGAATTCTGGAAAGCCAACATGATAGCTTCATCATCTAGATGTCTCCCGGAGAGGGCGGCGTGCTCGTTGCGGAATCTCCTTGTGAAGCTGCGGAGACTCTCGTCGGCACCCATCCTCAACCGATAGAGGGAGTCGAGCTTTTTCTTCGGCTTCATGTTTAGTTGATAATGCTGTATGAAGTGACTGGCCAAAACATCGAATTGGGTGATGGATCCCGCTTGAAGGTTATGGTACCAATCAAGAAATGGCTCGTCGAGGCTTCCGACGAAGGTGCGGCAGAGCACGTTGTTCTCTTCTTCATGTGATGTCAAGGCTTGCTTGAAAGCGAGTATATGGAGAGTTGGATCTCCCTTGACACAATTGAATTTGGGGAGAGTGGGAGTTCTACATCCCCTTGGAAATGCTGATTCGAACAAGCTCCGATGGAGAGGTCCGACAGAGGAGTATCCGTCTCTACGACCATGCCCCCGACTTGGATGTAGATCGAGGGGTAATATCGAGAGGTCTTGTTCAGGCCTCTGAGTATCAGTGGGTTCGAGTCGGTGATGAAGGTCCAATCCGAGTTTACGCTGAAATGGAATAGATGGAGAAATTCTACTCTTTAAAGGAGCCCCTTTCATCTGGTGTCTCCTCGGTATGTCAGGCTTTGAAGGTGCCTTCCTGTCGCAGTTGCATCCAGAAGAGGATTGGGAGGACTCGTCATCAAGGCGATCCCAAACACTCTACTTCCATGGGGCAGCAGAGGGAGTTGGGTTGCGATGAATCCTATCGAGGGCATCAGTGCCCATTGACCTCCGTTGCTCGGAGTGTATTGATTGTCGTGGAAGATCGACCCTCTCGTTTGTCGAGGGGATAGGAAGAGCAACCCCAGCCTCGAGGCCGCCTTCTTGGGAGCATCCCTCTCAGCGGTGAGGGCGGTGTTCTATTTTGCCAATTGAAGCAATTGAAAGTCTATCGCCGAGATTTGATAGGTAGATGGAGGGTTCTCAGCAGGAGCAGGGGCAGTCTGCCCGATTGATTGATGAGGAGGGGTGATCGGTCGATCGACTGATCTCCCGCTTCCTGAGTGAACCCCCACATCGGGGACAGCAAGGGGCTGTCCGAAATTGAGCCTTTGACTCATTGAACGAGTCTCAGGATGAGGTTGACGAGTGTTACTTCCTTCTGGTTTACCCTGATGCTTCGTTCTCGCCATTTAGTAGAGAACGAAGGGTGCAACGAGAGTGCCGATGTCCGAACGGCTGTCTGCTCAACCGAAGGGGCGAGGAAGTTTGGCTATCAAGATCGGTTGTCTACTCAACCGATCTAATAGTCGTAGAGAGGACTTGGCTTTTCGTTTTGAATCCCACAGACGGCACCAAACTATGGGGGAAAATCTTCGTGCCGACCCGAAGACTTCGCCGCACCAGTCAATTGAGGTTCTAGTCGAAGATCGTTGTTCGATCTGTTGATTGAAGTTGATACTGTCAATATGCAAACAGATAGGAGATGCAATCAGAGAGTTGACGCGAGAGGTGTGATCTCGGAGTTCAGCCGAAGCCTACGTCTCCGTGCTATAGGGAGCAATCCGAAATTCACTAACACTTGTATCGAAGTGATCTCGACAGGCCGAGTATCACTGAAATTCCTTTTATCTCTTTAAAGACAAGATAAGAAGAAGATCGAATAGAGGAAGTGAAAAGATGGAAAATGAAATCCAGAGCTCTGGTTTTTGAAAATCAAATCTCAGAAGTGGAAATCGGATCCATTTACATTCGAAGGGTTGCTATTTATAGGATTTTCTGGTGGCAAATGGCGGTTTCTGCTGTTGTATCTGGGGATCCTCCAGATAAAGCTGGTGGGTCCCGCTATCGTCTCCTGGGGGATTCCCAGGCTTTTGGGCCCACCAGGCATGGCCGGTAGGTCCTACGATAGTCTTCGGGGGGCCACCAGGCAGGGCCGGTGGGTCCCGCTGTTGTCTTCGGGGGCCCACCAGGCAGGGCCGGTGGGTCCCGCTGTTTGCAGACTTCTTGCCAAAATTTGCACCCACAACCGCCACCAGAGGTTCCTGAGGACAAGCCCGCTCTCAGTATGTGAGTTTTCTCTTCCCGGTCAATATTCGAGGGTAGCACCAATAATCAAGTCTCCTAGATTTTATTTATGCAACCTGCTGTCCACCATAAATTGTGAGCTGAGTGATTCTGCTAATCCCTGTTCGTTATTAGCCCTGATATTGCCTGTGGAACCCTGCTGATAACCAGGTACCTGTTGTTCGATTAAGTAGGACTGGAATAACTACCTGCGTACTTGTAAGGCTTTTGTTAAACCCATTTATCACACTATCTGTTTGAACTAATTTCCTGTTTAAGCTCGTGGCCAATTGGTGAACCCTGTTAATACTCAACGAATATTGAATTCCCTGTTAACACACACTGTTCCACATCACCCACCTATAGTTAAAAAAACTATATTATGTCCCCTTCAATTCAGTTTGGGTTTTTTTGACTTGAACCCCCAACTTTATGTAAAAATTTGAGTTACAGCCGTATATTTCTAAAATTAGACTTTACACCGAATTAATATTTGATCGTGAGCAAACCGTTAAAAATGGGGGTGTAACTCAAATTTTGACATAAAAGTGGGGTTGTAAGTATAAAAACCCCACTTTTAAAGTGTCACTCACGCCTCACGGATGGTCAAGGGGTGGATTGGGTTTAAAGTCAAATTTTTCGAAAATGGGGGTGTAACTCAAATTTTGGTATAAAAGTGAGGTTGTAAGTAAAAAAACCTATTTAGTTTTGATAAGCTAAAAATTACCAAATGAGGAAATCAGGTAGTTAGTTGATAAAAGAGGTATTTTGCTTAACATTTTAAACTTTAGGGATCGATTTGGAACAAAATAAACTACAGGAGGGTTAATTGTTTTTGGTAAGGGGCAACCAACAGAAGAGAGAGAGAGAGAGAGAGAGAGAGAGAGAGATCGGGGGAAGAGAGAGACAAAAATTTTGGGCGGTGTGGAGAGAGAGAGAGAATCGGGGTTTGTTTAAGAGAGAGAAAGGGGGGGGAGAGAGAGCAGTGGGCCGGGCAATTGTATGGTACGCAGGATGTGCTGAAAATATTCCTAAGGGAGGGAGATAGTAAATAGTGAGAAGAGAGAGACTGAGAGAGAGATGCGGTGAGAGAGAGACATACCGGCGGGTAATGGATGAGAGAGAGAGAAAGAAAGAAAGAAAGAAGGGGAGAGAAAGAATCGAAGAGAGAGAATCGGGGAGAGAGATGATCCAGGGGGTATTGGAGAGAGAGAAAGAAGGGGAGAGAAAGAATCCGAGGAAGAGAGAGAGGGTGAGAATCGAGGTGGGTTAGAGAGAGAATCGGGGAGGGAGAAAGATCATCGGGCGGTATATAGTAAGAAAGAGAGAGTGAGAATCGAGGTGGGTTAGAGAGAGAGAATCGGGGAGGGAGAAAGATCATTGGGCGGTATAGAGTAAGAGAGAGAGAGAGAAAGAAAGAGAGAGATGTGAGAGAGATATGTACCCACTACGCAGATAACCCAGAGATTGAATGGGAGAGAGAGAGAAGAATCGGGGTGGGTTAGAGAAAGAGAATTGGGGAGGGAGAAAGATACGTACCCATTATGCATGGTTACATCACACCCTTTGGATGAATTCTATGCAGATAACCCAGAGATCGAGTGGGAGAGAGAGAGAATCAGGGTGGGTTAGAGAGAGAGAGAATTGGAGAGGGAGAAGGATACATACCCACTACGCACGATTACATCGCACCCTTCGGATGAATTGGGAAACGTCACCGCATCGATAAAAAAGAATCGTCTGAATATAGAGTCCAATGCATCACGCTCACAGATCGATCGAACGTTCCATGATAAATTACTTATCAATCGGTATGGAGAGAGAGAGAGAGAGAGAGAGAGAGAGAGAGATTTTGTGAGACAGATACGTACCCACTACGCAGATAACCCAGAGATCGAGTGGGAGAGAGAGAGGGAGGGAGGGAGAATCGGGGTGGATTAGAGAGAGAGAGAATTGGGGAGGACGCACTGTTACATCACACCCTTCGGATGAATTCTACTCAGATAATCCAGAGATCGAGTTGGAGAGAGAGAGAATCGAGGTGGGCTAGAAAGAGAATTGGGGAGGGACAATGATACGTACCCACTACTCATGATTACATCGCACCCTTCGGATGAATTGTGAAATGTCACTGCTTCGATAAAAAAGAATGGTCTGATCAATATAGAGTTTGATGCATCACACTTATAGATTGATCGGACGTTCCGTAATAAATTGCGTATCAATCAGACGGCCCAAAATCCAATTTTGTTTCTCTCCCGACCGTCCCGGTGTAGCACCAACCACCCATCGGAACTGTACATGTGAATTGGGGTCATTTATCACATCACATTAACCCAACAAACGGATACCAAAGAGCTTACCAAGTGTAAACAAAGTTAAATGATGCACGGTTTGTCTGTTTGTCTCCAATAAGCATCCCTAAATCTGAATGCCTCATGTTAGCTACAAGTGAAAAAAATACTACTAGAATATAAATTGAATTAGATTTAGTTTCTAATTAGATATAAATAATTAGGTGATATAAAAGTTTTCAACAAGATTATACCAATTCTATATTACTAGAAATATGATACTATGCTAATCATGCAATGGCTAATAAAAATGGGATTATGTTCTAATAAATATTTATATATTTATCTTACTAGAATAAAGTGATGATATATTAGATCTGTAGTTGCTAGTTGACTATAAACTAAGATTTCTAATTTGCAAA
The DNA here is from genome assembly GCA_947650365.1 of Chamaelirium japonicum. NCBI lineage: Eukaryota > Viridiplantae > Streptophyta > Magnoliopsida > Liliales > Melanthiaceae > Chamaelirium > Chamaelirium japonicum. The sequence continues at coordinate 69,475,753 of OX393558.1, read as the reverse complement.
ATAGAAATATCTAAAATATAGAGTTTAGATGGAGCCTGTTTGGTCAAAGCGCGCATGCGCTGTCCTAAAAGTCAATTGCCCCCTGCATGCGGGTCTGCCAACAATGACTAATAGAGATATGACGACCCAGTCGGTAGGCTCTCCCTCCCGTCGGCACGACATCGAGAGGGTGTATGGTATACCCCAACGTAGCTTTCAAGAACCCAGCAAATAGCAAAAATCGAAACACAAAAAGGGAATGAAAGAGACAGAGTTTTTGGTAGCAAAAAGCACAATTTGTTGTGTACAAACTCTATGGTCTTGGGTCTTTTATATAAGCCCAGCCCAAGATGTGTTGATGGCTGCCCATTTATTTGGATTTAATGAGCTTTTAACACCCAGTCATTAGATCTCATTTAGTATAAACGTTTATAGCCATTTATAACCGTTCGTTACACATGATGATTCTTGTTTTTAAAACACATAAAGAAAAAATTAATAATCTCCCACATATTTTAAAAAAAATCAAATATTATAAATATTAAAATATTAAAATATAAAAGAATTTGTTTGATTCCTTATACTATGTAATGGATGTAGGTACCTTTCAATTTGAACCTCCACTTAGTGAAAAGTATATCTGTTTATGGTACCTTTGTGGACTATGCCTTGAACCAAGACCGTGGTTCATGTCACCAGTGAGGATTAAAATGTCACTAATGAGATTCAAACTGTCAACTTCAAAATGTCACCGGTGAGGATTAAAATGTCACAAGTGATTTGCATCCAGCTAATGAGCAGCTGCCAATGGGGCACCTCTACATAAAGTTGGCAAACGAGTTAGCTATATAGCATTACTTATTTTTTACTCCGGTGGGGCTCAAACTGTTGCTCCAGATGCTCAGTGTGCTTCTATACCCTTCACTAAAGAGTAGGGAGTCATCCAATCAAAACTTTACACCCTACTACTATTCGTGCATATATGTACAGACTGCTCCCTTTCTCCTTATACATTAGGGAACATTCCAGATGCATGATTGAGCATTTGGAGCATCCCCTCGATGGAGCATAAATTTTTGGGACATTTGGACTCCCCCACCCCCCCCCCCCCCCCCCCCCACCCCCCCCCACACACACTCTCACTTGTTGTTGGTGACGCCTGCCGGAGAAGAAAGTGCAAGGGAGGAAGAGTTCATAGCCCCTCTTCGTTGCTGGTGGCACCAGCCGAAGAAGGAGGTGCAGGGAGAGATCGAACCCCTCCTCCCCGATCTATTGTGTCGATCCACCCATAGGGGTGGAACTCCTCCCGTTCGGTGTCAGTGTTGGCCTAGTTGCGGGGGAGGGATTGAACCCAGAGTTGCCGCTATCGGTCGCGGGGAGGGCATTCCTCCCCTCCTCATGGTGGGGCTCTGATTGGGTGAAGAAGGAGTAGGGGATCAATGTCATCCCTTCCTGCCTACCATACCCCTTTGATTTGGTGAAGAAGGAGTAGGGGTCAATGTCATCCTTTCCTACCTATCTTCCCCTTTTTCAGTGGCGGTCCCTCATGTGGGAGAATAGAGGCTCAAAGGGAGGAGGGGTCTAATTCATGGCCACCTCCTCCTATCTATCCCTGCTAGCCGATCCTGGTAGGGGGATAAAGAGACCTCTCTTCTTCAGATCTAGGGGATGAGCTAGCCAAACCCTAGCAACTCTCATCTTTTTCTTTTGAGCAGTTGATTTCAATCTTTCGATAATGGTTAACACATGTATCATAGTGGAGGGTAAAATGATCCGATCAGATTTCAAAGTTGTTAGCTAGCGATCGCTCAAAGACAAGTAACAGAATGGGAGAAAGTTTTTGTTTTTGGGTAGGAAACTAGAGGTTTTATTCATGGCGCCCCAGCCTACTGAAAAACATTATTATTAATCATCCACAAAAGCAATTTTGAAAATGTGAGAGAGGAGATGCAAATTAGAACCACACGATTGAAATTGTTGGGCTTGAGAGGAAGATACTTGTAGTCAGGTACAAAGGTATGTATCGACCATATTGGGGAAGGCTCCCCATCCGACAGGCGGTAGATTTCATCTAAAACGATGATTAGGGATATTGAGACTCTGCTCAGAGGATAGGATCCCTGAGGAGTTGTGAAAACAAAGATCCCAAAGGGATCACTCCCTCTAAAGAAGCATCCCTTCGAGTAGGTAAGTGAACCCGTGAGGCCTGTGATCGTAGTGCCAATAGCAGTCGTAGAATTGCCAATCGTGCCACCAAGTGTAGCCATAAGGTCCACCGAATCCGGTGGCAATCAATGGGATGGGTTGAACTCCAGCTCACCACCTCGAGTTGCATCAAAGACCAAGAAGTAGCCGATATCTAATAGAAAAATTGAGTCTTGTGGCACACTCGATCTTGAGGAGATTCTGCAGCTTTCAGACAATAGGGGGACTCCCCAGATCCCTGCAGTTCCAACTCATCAAAGTCTTCATTCATCCAGTGACAACTGTGCAACCGCAGTTGCCACCTTTTTGTGGTTAGACTTGAGTGAACTTCGATTAGAGCCAACCCCGGTTTGGTCCAAGTAAGCTGCAGAAAAGTTTCGTTTGCGAAATACAGGACCTGGATCCTCTTGAAACTCCGAGCCTATTGCAGCTTTGAATTTAGGATTATCTTTGATGAGTCACTCGGATTTGGAAGTTCTAGGAGGAGGGATCTGATCATTAAATAACTTAGGAGATCGAGCTTATTGCCAACATCGATATTGTTCTATATATGAGCTGGAATGCAGGAATCCAGATCAGACTTGTTGAACTTGGATTGAGGACCAGGTAATGGAAAGCTATTAGGACTTGCCGAAACGGGGCCACAACCAGAGCCCAAAATTTCCTGATCTTGCATCATGAGAGAGATCCCACATGGATCTGCATCGTCGCCTCTTTAAGGCACTTGGAATACCCACCATAAAAATATTTAGAAATAGTACCCTTTATGGGTCTACAAGTTGGTGCAGGATATCACATCATTAAGATTGCCCGCTGATTTACCAATCGTGGGTGTATTTGGGGACCCATTAATTGCTACCTTTTTTCTGGTGGAGTAGTGTTGTGAACAATTGGCACATTAACTAGCTCACAATCTTCAAAAGAATTGTCATCTACGATCCCCTTGCCATGCATGCCTCTTGGAGGTGACACTTCAGCCCTAAGGTCCACCGCAGCTTGATGATGGCCACCGATGAGTGGTGGCCGACCCACCATCAGAGTCTTCCCCGGACAAGGAGGAGTTTTGCACGTAGGTTCGATGGGAACGCTTATGGTTAAGGGCAAAGATAGGTTCTGTGTATCTGAGCTGAAGAATGACTTCTAACTCCCGACGAACCGCTTCATTAGTTTCTTTCTCCAGGTGATGAAGAGCGTTCTCTCTCATCGAGCAATTCATGGGCCCATGACCCATTGTGCCGCAGGTCTCACAATATCTAGGAAGCCTTTCTTATTTCAACCATATTTCAACGGCCTTGCCGTAGTTCTTCAAATCAACTCTCACCTTCTCCAATAGTGGGCGGTGTACATGTGGGTGCAAAATTTGGCCAAAGCTCTGAGACGAGACCCATCAGCCCCGCCTGGGGTCCCACAAAGACGACGACGTAATGCACTAGCCCTGTCTAGAAGTCCACAAAGACACTGGTGAGGTCCACCAACCATGCCTAGAGCTTATCGAAACGATAGCAAAAACCACCTCGGACCCCGAAACTTTTCCAAACCTCTATAAATAGCAAACCAGATAAATATTCCATATGGATCTTTTGATTTCCAGATCAAATTTTTAAAATTCCAGAGCTCTGACATCCTTTTCCTTCTTCTAAGACAAGTGACACTCGGCCTGTCGAGGTCACTACATTTCAAGTGTTAGTGAATTTAGGTATCACCTTATAGCACAGAGACGTAGGCTTCGGCTGAACTTCGAAACCACATCGTTGTCTACTCTTCTCAACTCTATCCCTCAACTACTTCAAAGCACAAGTCTAACGCTCGAACCAAGCCTTCGAATCGATTGACTGTTGGGTGGAGTCCTTGGGTCAGCACGAGGATCATCCCCCACAGTACATTGAGCCGGACTTCAAATCGAGCGAAAGAACTCCATTGATTTTTTGCACCTAACTCGAGAGGTTTGAGGATCCCAATCTCGTTTGCTATTCTTTCTACTGATTCCTTGGTCATATAACCCCTTGGAAGCTTGTGGGCTTGGATCCATATCTCAAGTTCGCCAAAGGTATACTCATGTGGCTGAAGGTGATGGACACAACTGAGTTAGGATCACTAGGTCTCTATTGAAATACCACGGGCCTTCCCTCCATATTTTCTCAAAGATCTAGGGGGATTTGAATTCGAAGAGAAAAGTGGCTTCATAGAAATCCATAATCTTGACCTTGCCAAAGATCGACCAAGCCTTTTTTATTGATTCTTTGAAAAAAAATTGCTTTCACCGCCCATCTGTAAGAATTCTCCCCACTAGCGAGGACTCCACGAATCCATCTTTTCTTTTTTCGGAATGCCCACAGAAAGTCGAGCCTTCAATCTTAGTAGTCTTGAACTTTTGCAACAGATCCTCCACTAAGATTGGTCATGGGGAGAGATCTAAAAAGGGAGTAGAGAGGATTCGGGGAGTGAAGAAAGGGTAAAAGATGATGAAAGCATAGGGGAGAAAGGAGGGGGGAGGGCTCGCTCTCGTGGGCGAGAGAAAAAGGAGAATAACGATGGCTCAGGGGAGAAAGTTAAATTTGTAGATAACGAGGGTGACTCAAATACCGATATAAAAACAGCAAGTTTTTAAAAAAAAGCATAAAAAATAATGTATTTATAAAAAAAAGTACAACACTTCTTAAATTATTGAAAAATGTCTTACCCGTCTATTGTATAGGCGATTCATTAATCTTTTGTTTTTTTTTTAACCCTGCCTGTTGTATAGGCGGGTACCTTATTTTTTTAAAAAAAAAAAATTTACCCAGCCCGTGGTAGGGTAGCTTATTTAAAAAAAAATTACCCCGCCTGTGGTACAGGCGGATAAAGGTTTCAAAGGATAAATTACACTTTGCCCCCTTGATGTTTAGCTCAAAAACACTTAACCCCTCTGTAGTTTATTTTATTCCAAACTGCACCCTAAAGTTTGAAATGTTAGCACAATACTCCTTTTTGTCAACTACTTAATTTCCTTATCTTGTAATTTTTATCTGATAAAAATTACATTGAAGGGGGCAAAATGTAGTTTAAAAACTATAGGGGGGTTAAGTGTTTTTGAGCCAATCTTCAGAGGGGGCAAAGTATAATTTACTCTTTTTGAACCAATGGGAGGGGGGCTTAAGTGTAATTTTTCCATCTATACAACCAGCGGAATTTTTTTTTAATTTTTCTAAAGAGGGCTACCGACCTATACAACAGACGGAATAAAAAAAAAAATTAAATAAGCTACCTGCCTGTACAATAAGCGGGGTTAAAAAATTATAAAAAAAACTAAAGAATCATCTATACAATCTTTTTCAATAATTTAAAAAGTTTTGTACCATTTTTTATAAATATATTATTTTTATGTTTTTTTTTAAGAAATTGTTGATATAAAAATTGGGGGTAAGTGAAAATGACCCCAAATATTTTTGAGTGCATGGGCATTCGGACCCATGGGCGGATCTAATAGTTGGCTCGGCCGGGCTATAGCCCGACCGAGTTTTGAGAAAAAATAACCCATATTATTATATTATTAAGTACATGTCTCAGTCCGCTTCAACCAAGACCTCAGCCCGCATCAACCCAGCGAGGCCCTTGGCCCCTCGCGACACGTACGTGAATCGTTATCGCCTCTGAGTCCTCACGAAATATGAATCGCCGGCAAAAACACTTAACCCCTTGTAGACACACAAATTGTGTCTAACCCGAACCCGACTCGCATGCACCAATTCGGGGGCGAACCCGACACGCACTCGGATCCGGACCCAACTCGCATGCACCAATTCGGAGGCGAACCCGACACGCACTCGGATCCGGACCCGACTCGCATGCACCAATTCGGAGGCGAACCCGACACGCACTCGGACCCGAACCCGACACGCACTCGGACCGGACCCGCACCAAACAAAGGTCGGGTGGGCCCATCCTCAAGTGGGGCCAACTCGGTCCCCCTTCTAGAGACCCGAGCCCCCTACCTGCGTGTAGGGGGTGGCCGGTCATGCAAGGAAAAGAAAAGAAGGAAAGGAAAGAAAGGAAAGAAAATAAAGGAAAGAAAAGAAGAAAAAGGAAAGAAGAATCGCCATGCGTGGGGGGAGGTTGCGTATGACGTCTGCATAAGCGTGGATCTGCGCCGATCCCTCGATCCGACGGATAAGAAACGAAGCTGGGTCGCCATCAACTTTATGTGCAAGAATCAAATAAATCCAAAAAGGGCTGAGCCATAATTACCCCACCAGAAAAGGAAAGCAAATAAAGGCTTATTCCCCTCTTCAATTGAAGAATAAATCTTGGGTAGTTATGGGAGAGATATTAAAGGGATTCAAATTAAACTTCACATATCTCTCCCCTCCCCCCTTCACCTATAAATAGAGGGGGAGGGGGAAGGCTCAAGAGGTTAATCGAAGTTGGAGCTGAAGAGAAGGCAAAGGAGCTCTGTAGAAGAGGAGACACGCTCTTCATCAACCCAAGGCTTCATAAGGCACAGGCAAGCCTATCCCTTCAGGACCGGCTTAGTCCATTGAAAGCCCTCATCAAAGTGAAGACCCTTGCACAAGAAGATCAAGCCTTCGACACCGTGCACGAAGAAGAAAGCTCAGAGAAGAAGAAGCCTTCGACTCCGAAGACGCCAGAAGCAAAGGCCGGAAAGGAAGATCGGAGTGGCACTACCCCGTCGGCTCCAACAAACCTTCAACTCCGATCAAGCCCAAAGGCCCAGAGAAGAAGACTGAAGCGTCATCACCATGCCCCCTTCGACAAACGCCCACTCCATCCACGAAGAAGAAAGCTTGGAGAGGAACACCCGAAGCGTCGCTACACCCGTCGTCTTCAAAGCAAAGCCGACGCTACAACCGTCGCTCAGAGATCGGTGCTACCCCCATCGTCTTCAAAAGAAGCCTTCGACTCCGATCACGCCAAAGAAGCCAAAAGAAGAAGAGAAGTCAAGCCGACGCCATAACCGTCGTGGAAGCCAGAAGAAAAAGAAGTCTTGAAGCAGTAGTTATCGCCGTTCGAGAGAAAGATCAAGTCAACGCCGAAGCAAAAGCCCAGGTAAGAACCCAAAGCAATAGCCCCGGTAAAGCCCGTGCCAAAGCAACGCAAGTGCCAAAGCCAAGCAACTACGCCGGTCAAGAGCAAAGCACCGCACGTTCTAGCCGATACGACGTGAAATCCAGAAGAACTAAAGTATCGCAAGCCTCTATCCATCTACGTTCAAGCGCAAGCGCCAAAGCAAAGCAAGAGCTAGAGTCACGCCAAAGCAAAGCCAAAGCCAAAGCCGGCCAAAAGCATGATCGACGTCGTGAACCGATGATCAAGGACGCCGAGGTCTAGCAAGGATCAAGGAAGACACGAAGATCAAGGAATAAAGTCGAAAACCTCTAGCTAAGAAAGCACGAAGCACGGAAGGGACGAAAGCGACGGCGGATATTCCTTAACCTCTCAAAAATCTTCACCCTGTAAAGACCTCTGTCCTTGGCAACCCCTTCAGAGCTCTCGCACGAATACCACGTGGAGACGTGGATCAAAGGGACCTTTTAGAGGATCTCTCCCACAATCGCCTGATCGAATATTCGCCATACCCGGCTCACCACCCCTGAGTCCCCGGGTCCCGGTAAATCTTCGTGTGTTTGCAATAAAGACGACCCGGATCTTTTTCTACACATACAGATTTCTGGCATGCCTGGTAGGACTTTCTCTCCTTTCTTCCATACGTCTGAGAAGTTGCTTCAAGTTCGCCATGGCCGGGACAAACAACAATGCGTTTGCTCCAAGCCTCTCACCAATCACCGAGTCTCCGCTACTCCGACATAGTGATCCAGCAAACCTGGAGGGAAACGTTCCCTCGATGGTACGTGTCTACACTCAGCGTACTCGAACTTTCGCGGACATCTTCACGCCAGAAACTACTGCCAAAGATGCTCGCCAAAGCACCGACGAGACCTTGGTGCATGAAGAAACGAGCCTCGATCCTGTAATTCATGTCTAGAAGTTTGGGGAGGACCAGCCCCAACCCTGAGCCCATTCGGGTACTCCAGCTAACATTGTACCTCTGCTGCAGGGGACAAATGTTCATCATCAAACAGAAGCGAGTCGGCACAACTACGTCTTCGACGATGACTGCGAGGATCCAGGCATGCAACATCGAGACATCCTCCATCACTATCCTCCGTCCGTTCTTCAGCTCCAAGTCATGCAAATGGGTGAGCACATGGCACAAATCACCCAGATGATGGAGGAGAAGGACCGTCACATCAACACCCTGCTTCAAAGGCTAAGTGCGAGGGATGCTACAGCATTCAGTCAACCCCCAGCTTCTCCAGTAGTCGCTCCAGCTCCGTCTTCAACTCCCGCTCCTATAGAGGTTGTTCCAACAGTTCTAGCGACTACTCCAGCACTGTCCTCGGTTCCCATCCCGGTAGAAAATACCAGTCTCGATGGCCACACAACCTCCGGCGACAGCAACAATGAACGCCCAGCAAATACAAGCGTTGGTGGCCGACATGATGCGTTCCCACGGTGGTAGTCTTCCTCCGGTCACGGCGGCATACTCGAAGCCTTACACCGCAAAGATCCAGCAGCTACGCTTCCTTACCGGGTTCTAGCCACCAAAGTTCCAACACTTCGACGGAAAAGGGAATCCAAGGCAGCACGTGGCCCACTTCATCGAACTTGCAACAACACAGGTACATACGGCGACGAGATGGTGAAGCAGTTCGTTCGCACCCTCAAAGGTAACGTGTTCGACTGTTATGTGGACCTTCCTCCAGGATCTATTGATAGCTAGGATCAAATGAAGAGGGAGTTCCTCAACCACTTCTACAGCACCAGACGCATCGTTAGCATGACCGAGCTTACTGCTGTCAAGCAAAGAAAGGATGAGCCGGTAATCGACTACATCGACCGATGGAGGAACCTCGTGCTAAATTCACGAGACCGCTTGTCTGAAGACTCGGCTATCGAGATGTGCACCCAAGGCATGCACTGGGGCCTGCTCTACATCCTCAAAGGGATCAAGCCTCGTTTTTTCGAAGAACTCACAACTCGGGCTCACGACATAGAACTCAGTCTAGCAAATCGCGGAGACTCAAAGAGCAAGGACTTCTTGAAGGTGGAAAGGAAGGACAAGCCGCCGGCACCGAAACCAAAGCAAGTCAACGTTGCTGACGTCACTTCAACCTCCAAGCCACTCAAGATCGGTGGCAAGCTGAATCAAGGAAAAGGAGCAGCCATACCGCCGCCTCCACCTCAAAGACAAAGGATGACTCTCGAGGAGCTCGAAGCAAAAAAATATCCCTTCCAGGACTCGAAAGTCTCCTCCATGTTCGACCAGTTGCTGCAGGAGAAGATAATAGAGCTTCCTCCTTCAAAGAGACCCGAGCAAATGCATCGCATCGACGACCCTCTCTTCTGCAAAAACCACCGAGTGGTAAGTCATCCCATCGAGAGATGCATTGTCTTCAAAGAAAGAATCATGGCGCTCGCAAAGTACGGAAAGATAAAGATCGACTCCGGGGAGGTCGCTATAGCAAACATGACATCCATCACCTTCGGTTCCTTCCCATCGATACTCGTTGTTGCACGACAAAGAACACCCAAATTGCGCATCAACCGTCAAAGACCAATCACGAAGTCAGCTTCCCAACTGAAAGTTTCAAAGCAACGGCAACGTGCTCCTGCGCTCGCTGAGGAGGAAACGTCATTGCCCCAGGGGCAATCATCACTCACGTCAGCACCTCCCCCAAACAAAGCCATGTCTCAACGTGCTCTCCAAAAGAGATACGAGCAAGGAGATCCAGAAGTCGGTCTGCTGGAACAGCCTTGGGAAAGTTCGACTATTACGTCCTCTACTCAACGCCTCCATCCGTTTCGATCGAAGAAATCAAGCCCACCGGCTGGGGATCGAAAGACGAGCCAACAGAGCCTCCAAAAGTACAAGTTTCTCCAACCAATAAAGAACCCGCAGCTGTCGCTTCCGACCATCACCTTAGCAGGGGAGAATCCACCGATGAAGACACATGGGTCATGCTACCCCGGAGACGAAGGCCACGGCAGGCAAAGCAACACAAGTGAGACCGGGTGATGAGGAAACTTTCCGAACGAAGAACTTACAAGAAGAAAAGCAAAGCTCTAGGAAGAAGGGCGTTCAAAGTGCCGCCAACAAATCCAAATGACCTCCTCCAGCAAAGCCTTCCGGAACCAGAAACGTTACAAGAATTCCTCCCAGCTGATCAGCACATCAGGGTCTCTATTTGCATGGTCGAAGTTCATAAAATGCCGGAAGAAAAAGGCAAAATCGAGACTTCTGAGGAAGGCGACTCCACCGATGAAAGAGACAACTCCGACAAAAAGGGCACTGCCTCTCATGACGAGTCAATCCTGCACTTTCCGCTCATAGAAGCTTTGCACCTTTCGAAGAAAGCTCGCCTAACAATGGCTGCAGCCTTGGCAGATCCAGACAACTACAAGAAGAAGAGGAAGGATGGCGAGAAGGGCAAGACTGCGGCCTCATGCGACGCAACGATAACCATCTTAGATGAAGACTTGCAACTCAGAGCACGATTGCACAACCGGCCTGTCTATGTCTCAAGATACATCAAGGAGAAGCCGGTAAACCAAATCTTGTTAGACTGTGGCTCCGCCGTCAATATCATACCCATCCTAACAATGAGGTAACTCGGCATCACCGCTGACCAGCTATCACACAGCCAGCTGGTCATTCAAGGACTCAACCAGGACGGGCAGTCCACCATTGGAATTATACGTTTGAAGCTTTCGATAGGCTCGCTCGACACAACGGTCCTCTTCCATGTCATTGATTGCCAGACATCATACCGCCTCCTGTTGGAAAGACCCTGGCTACATGAGAACGGTGTTATAGTATCCACCTAGCACCAGTGCCTCAAGTACTACGAGGAAGGCATGGAGAAGTACATCGTCGCTGATGATAAGCCATTCAATAAAGCTGAAGCACACCTTGCCGATGCCAAGTTCTACCAAGCAAAAGACCTTGTCGCGGAAGTCCTTCCAGCTAAAACACCTCGAACTCAAAAAGCTGAAGAAATCGGACGGGATAAAACTCCTCCACCTGCAAATCCAATGCGACTTTCCGGCAAGGCAATACTCGAGGTCAAAGAAGCATCAAAATCAAGACAAAGGATGCGCATAAACTACAAGTCGAGATCTATGCAACATACTTCCTTGCCCGTTCAAGCGACGTCAGTCCCGCGCCTCACACCTCAATGGCTTTGTAAACCCGAGCGACCGCCTTCTACTTCGACAAGAGAGCCGGTCCTGTATTGCCCGAAAGGTTTTGGGACACCCACCGATCTCAAAAAAAAAAAAAAAGAGCCGATCCTGCCATTATCGGAGGCCAATGTCATCACTCTGCAAGAAATGACGTTATTGTGGGGGATCTTCGTGCCGATCAGAAACTCCGCCCAACTAGTCAATTGAAGTTAAGTCAAAGGTCTTTGATCGATCTGTTGGCTGGGAGGTAAATTCGAAGGTTGATGTCTTGGTATCTTCAAGTTTGGATTTTCGATATGCAAACAGAGAGAAGGTTGACACAAGGTGTGATCTTGGAGTTCAGCCGAAGCCTACGTCTCTGTTCTATAGGGAGCAACCTGAATTCACTAACTATTTTCTCGGAGTGACCTTGATAGGCCAAGTGTCACTGATATCTTCGAAAAGAAGATCGGATAGATTGGAATATCGAAAGGTAAGGACTCTAGAGCTCAGGGTTTTTTGGGTTCTGGTTTCTGATCTCAGATTTTGATCTCTGAAATTTTTTTCTTTTATCATATTTGAAGGCTTTGCTATTTATAGCAAACTTTGGAAGGAAATCCGAGGCAAATGGCGGTTTTTGCCATAATATCTGGGGATCCTCCAGGCAGGGCCGGTGGGTCCTACTGTCGTCTCTGGAGATTCCCTAGGCAGCGCTGGTGGGTCCCGCTGTCGTCTCTGTGGGCCTCTCAGGTAGGGCCGGTAGGTCCCGCTGTTGTCTTTGTGGACCCCTCAGGCAGGGCCGGTGGGTCCCGTTGTCGTCTCTGTGGACCCCTCAGGCAGGTCCGGTGGGTCCCGCTGTTGTCTCTGTAGACCCCTCAAGCAGGGCTGGTGGGTTCCGCTGTAGTCTATGTGGACCCCTCAGGCAGGGCTAGTGGGTCCCGCTGTTTGTGAAGCTTCCAGTCAAAATTTGCACCCACAGTTACCCCCTCCAAGTTAGCTATGGGTTGTGCTTGCTGACTTGGATCCCAGGTGCAAAACCCAATCCTCCTACCAAAGGTTGGCGATGTTGAGGTCTTGGAGATCATTGCTGAGTGAAAGGACCCTAATATGTGTAAAGGAGATTAAACCGTCGATAGTTTTCAATAGAAAAGTTAAATCCATCTGGTCTATCAAATTTGACCGATCGGTGTCGAATTTGACCGATCGGTCAAATTTGATGGATCTGTTGAATTTGACCGATCGGTTGAATTTGACCGATCGGTCAAATTTATCCGATCGGTCAAATTCAACCGGTTGGAATTGAGGCAATTGGCCAAAAATCACGATTTTTTGCCAGATCCAATAGAAAATTGACCGATCGGTCGAATTTGTCCGATCGGTCAAAAGTGACCGATCGATTGATTTTGTCCGATCGGTCAAAAGTGACCGATCAGTTAATTTCAACCGGTTGGAGTTGAGGCGATCGAGCAAAAAATATGGTTTTTTGCCAGATCCAGTAGAAAATCGACCGATCGGTCGAATTTGTCTGATCGGTCAAAAGTGACCGATCGGTTGAATTTGACCGATCGATTGAATTTGACCGATCGGTCGAATTTGTCCGATCGGTTAAATTCAACTTGTTGGAGTTGAGGCGATCGGGCAAAAAACACGATTTTTTGCCAGATCCAGTAGAAAATCGACCGATCGGTTAAATTTGTCCGATCGATCAAAAGTACCGATCGGTTAAATTCAACCAGTTGGAGTTGAGGCGATCGATCAAAAAATACTGTTTTTTGCCAGATCTAGTAGAAAATCGATCGATCGGTTGAATTTGTACGATCGGTCAAAAGTGACCGATTGGTTAAATTCAATCGGTTGGAGTTGAGACGGTCGGGCAAAAAACACGGTTTTTTGCCAGATGCAGTAGAAAATTGATCGATCAGTCGAATTTGTCCGATCGGTCAAAAGTGACCGATCGACTGAATTTGACCGATTAGTTGAATTTCACCGATCGGTTGAATTTGACCGATCGATCGAATTTATCCGATCGGTCAAATTCAACCAATTAGTTAAATTCAACCGGTTGGAGTTGAGGCGATCGGGCAAAAAATCTGATTTTTTGCCAGATCCAATAGAAAATCGACCAATCGGTTGAATTTGTCCGATCGGTCAAAAGTGACCGATCGGTTAAATTCAACCGGTTGGAGTTGAGGCGATCGGTCAAAAAACTATTTTTTGCCAGATCTAGTAGAAAATCAACCGATCGGTTGAATTTGTCCGATCGATCAAAAGTGACCGATCCGTTAAATTCAACCGGTTGGAGTTGAGGCGATCGGATAAAAAACACGATTTTTTGCCAAATTCAGTAGAAAATCGACCGATCGGTTGAATTTGTCCGAATGGTCAAAAGTAATCGATCGGTTAAATTCAACCGGTAGGAGTTGAGGCGATCGAGCAAAAAACACGGTTTTTTACCAGATTCAGTAGAAAATCAACCGATCGGTTGAATTTGTCCGATCAGTCAAAAGTGATCGATCGGTTAAATTCAACCGGTGGGAGTTGAGGCGATCGGGCAAAAAACACAATTTTTTTGCCAGATTCAGTAAAAAACCGATCGATCGGTTGAATTTGTCCGATCGGTCAAAAGTGATCGATCGGTTAAATTCAACCGGTGGGAATTAAGGCAATCGAGCAAAAAACACAGGTTTTTGCCAGATTTAGTAGAAAATCGACCGATCGGTTCAATTTGTCTGATCGGTCAAAAGTGACAGATCGGTTAAATTCAACCGGTGGCAGTTGAGGCGATCGAGCAAAAAACATGGTTTTTTGCCAGATTCTATTGAAAACTGATCGATCGGTTGAATTTATACAATCGGTCAAAAGTGACCGATCGGCTAAATCCAACCGATGGGAGTTAAGGCGATCGGGAAAAAAACACGATTTTTTGCCAGATTCAGTAGAAATTCAACCGGTGGGAGTTGAGGTGATCGGGCAAAAAACACGGTTTTTTACCAGATCTAGTAGAAAATTGACCGATCGATCGAATTTGTCCGATAGGTCAAAAGTAACAAATTGATTAAATTCAACCGGTAGGAGTTGAGGTGATCGAGCAAAAAACACGATTTTTTACCAGATTCAGTTAAAAATCAACTGATCGGTTGAATTTATCCGATCAGTCAAAAGTGACCGATCGATTAAATTCAACCGGTGGGAGTTGAGGCGATCGGCAAAAAACACGGTTTTTTGCCAGATCTAATAGAAAATCGATCGATCGGTCGAATTTGTCCGATCGGTCGAAAGTGACTAATCGGTTAAATTCAACCACTGGGAGTTGAGGCGATCGGGCAAAAAACACGATTTTTTGCCAGATCCGTTGGTAATTCGCCCGGTCGTCTGCCTGTCGAACAGGCAAAGTCTTGTACAGCGATCGGTCGAAATTGCCCGATCGGTCAGAAAAGTTGAGTTGAAGTTCTGCGGCTCGATGCTTTGTCTGGGTGACGTTTCACTTGGCCCGATGCTTCGCCTAGCCCGACGCTTTGCCTGGTCCAACATTTCGCCTGGTCCGACGTTTCGCCTGGTACGCGCCACGTAGCATTGGATCTGGAGGTGCCACATGGCACTTTTGAAAACACGGCAGCAATTTCGAGACACCACATGGCGCCTCGCTTTTCCCACCAACTTTTTCGGGCTTATAAGTTTCGCTTCGTCAATCATTTTTCTCCCCGTGCTATCAAAAAATTTTCTGGGTCTCCGGCTTTTGCTCCAGAGTTTTCGTTCTCTGCTCCTGGGTTTTTTGTCAATCGGTTGCAATGGCATCTTCAGGCAGTGCGAAGAATATCGTCCCATCTTCCGGCAGCGTGAAAAACGTCGTCCTGTCCAAGATGAGGGCTTCTGAGAAGGGGAAAGAGAGGGTTGATACTTCGCCCAAGGTCATAGGTAGAGTCAAGGGCAAAGGTGCTCTGGGTGTTCTCGGCCAAAGGCACTTGGGAGTGGGGTTTGCTTCTGCGCCTTCCCAGCCGGAGTATATCCCCAAGGCGGACTTTGTGCTGGGGCCGCTGAGGCAGTTAGAGGAGGAGCCAGTGTTCGAATTTGGCACTGGTAAGAAGACCACTGAGGCTAAGAGGGCCAAGTGGGAGAAGCTGCTCAGCTGCTTCACTGAAGGTGCCCACCGTCCTACCCTCGCTGGAGTTCAGTCCGCTTTCGGGATCGACAAGCGGGTTGTCTTCACTGAGGTTGCCAACAAGGAGCAGATCATGGGGACGATCGTCACAATCGGCCAACTGAACTACTTAGTCTGCCGCTGCCGATGTTTGCTGCTCGAGTGTTGAACACTTCGGGCCTTTGCCCCGGGCAGCTGACGGGGAATGCGTTGAGGATCATCTACGCGTTCTGCAGGGTAGAGTCTGACAACCAAGAGGAGCTGAGAGCCTGCTACTCCAGCATTCCTGAAGGTGAACCTGCCAGGATAGAATTGGGCTACTTCTTCTACCACTACAAGTGGGTGTCGAGGAAGGATAGCCCCTTCTTCTACCTCCATGGCATCTCTACCCTCCGCCCGATCACTGACACAGTCCCGTTTGACAAGCTATACACAGACTGGCCAATCTCCGTCTGGGGAGCATGGACTCCCTTCTCTGTGCCTGAGACTCCTCGTACTCAGGTACATAGGGAGGTTGATAAATACGCCCCTGGAGGGGAATTGTGCTGGTCGTCCGATCGGGTTGGTGCGATCGACAATCTCTTCTTAGAGTTGACCTGCAGCACCAGATCGTGGAAGTAGTTTTCAAACTGCCCGGTCCGGCACGGCAATGCGAACCTGATACATCGACTGATGGTTCGATATGAAGACAACGATGCCCTATACTCCGACTACGAGGAGGATCCAGAGACAGGCAGGTTGGTCCGATATATCCGGGCCGAGAAGAAGGTGTACGGGGCGAGGCGGCGCTCGGGCCCAACTGAGGAGAAGTTGGTGATGACCAGGCGTGGCCAGGTCAAGAAGAGGAGGGTAATAAAGAAGGTAGAGAACGAGAAGGAGAAAGAAGAGGAAGAAGAGGAGGAGGAAGGTGGAGGTGATGGAGGAGTAGAAGAAAGTAGAAGTGAGGGAGGAAGGGAAGAAGAGAGTGGGAGCGAAGAAGAAGAAGAAGAAAAAGAAGATGACGATGAAGAGGAAAAACAAAGCAAAGGAGGGGAAGAAGAGGAAGATGGAGGAGGTGATGATGTTCCTCTTACCCCTCCCGGGGCTGGAAAAATCCTCATCGACGAGGCAAGGCCCTTCGGATGGAGGACGTTATGGATGCGACGGGCGACGGTAAGAAGGTTCCGCCTGCCTATCACTTCGAGACTTTGGTGCGCCCATGCGCATCAAAGTCAGATATTCAGGGAGCGATGGGGTTGGTAGCAACCCCATGCCCCTCAATCAGATACCCCCGGGTGGCCTTCATCAAGAAGGGGCCTCAACAAAGCGGGGGGATAGAGGTCGTGCAGCCAGGGTTAGCGCCTCGACTGACTACGGCTCAGATGGCAGAGGAGACTGCCGCATTAGTGGCCTCTCTTAAAGGGGTTGGTGAGCAGCGCGAGGAAGGGGAGATTTCTCCTCCTCGAGACATTCCTTCTCCTTTATGAAGGGAGAAAGGAAGTCGAGGGGAGGTCGGGATGCCCCAACCGATCCCTGTCGTATCCCCTGTGAGGGAGAGATCGACCCCCAGGGGTAAGAACTCCGATCGGGGGAAAGGACAGGCAGAAACATCCCGGGGGGTCTCTGCAGGTATGTCTTCGCTAACTCTATCTCTTCACTGTATTTGATGTTTGAAGTTTCTAAGTTCTTGCTCTGTCTGCAGATGCCCCTACTGGTCCTCCTCCGGTGATGAGAGATTTGGGTGAGGTTGACATCAACAACCCGACAAGGGTGCTAAGGAAGTTGTGAAACCTTCCCGACGCGCCTCTGGAAGAAGCCTTCGGCAGGCTCGAAGTTGTGGTAAGTGCATCGACTTGACTTGGGCTCTGAATTGTAATTCTTCGATATGCTCCTGACTTGCTCTCTGTTGTTGGTAGAACTCAACCGTGTTGAAGCTCACCAGCAGGCTCTTCAAGAAGGCCGGTGAGCGGGGGGCTTCGGCAGAAGTCACCTGCTTAAACGCCCTCCTGGAGGCCTCAAATGAAGAGAAGGAGAAGCTAAAGGCAGCTCTGCTGCCAGTAAGAAGGATGTTCGTTAGGAACACCAGGAGAAAAAGAACTTGAATGCCTTCTACGTCGATCTAGACAATGAGTTCCGCGACTTGAAGAATAGGTTCTTCAGGATGGAGACTACGGCCTTCAATCGATTGACGGAGATCAATGAGCTGAAAGCGGAGCTTGCTACGAAGGAGGAAGCTTTCGCGGCTAAGGAGGAGGCGTATAGGAAGGAGCTGGAGCAGATGTGCCTTGACAGCAAGATTTACAGGTCAACTACGGAGAAGGCAATAGAGGCCCTCAGGCAGGCTCACGCTAGTGGCATCCAATCCTCCAAGGCATCTACAGCGAGCAAGTCTCATGGTGGATCTGAGGGAGATAGGTCACGTGCTCAGAGTGTAGCGAAGCCTTGATGTACTCTTTTTCTTTCTTTGCACTTGTAACTTGTATCTCTCGAAAATTGTATCTGCAAGCTTTGAGTAATAGAAAAGACTTGTTTTGCCTGTTTGAAATGGTATATATCTTCTGTGTTGAATGTCATGGATGTTAATGTTTTGAATGGAATGTTTGAATATGCTTAACATCTGCCTGTAAGGGATCGAGTCACAACTCGATCACCCGAATCTTGTTAATTGAATTGATAGTAAAGAGTTGCATGACCCAAACTATTGAACATTTGCCTGTAAGGGGTCGTGTCACAACGCGAACACCCAAACTTATTAAATGATATGGAAATTGAAGGTTGTGATGTCTCACAACCCGAAACCGTTTAACATCTACCTGTAAGGGGTCGTGTCGCAACACAAGCTCCCAAACTTGTTAAACGACCTGGTAATTGAAGGTTGTGCTGTCTCACAATCCGAAAGCGTTTAACATCTGCCTGTAAGGGGTCGTGTCGTAACACGAGCTTCCAAACTTGTTAAATGACCTCGTAATTGAAGGTTGTACTGTCTCACAACCTAAAATCATTTAACATCTGCCTATAAGGGGTCGTGTCGCACACGAGCTCCCAAACTTGTTAAACAACCTGGTAATTGAAGGTTGTGCTGTCTCATAACCTGAAATCATTTAACATCTATCTGTAAGGGGTCGTGTCGCAACACAAGTTCCCAAACTTGTTAAACGACCTGGTAATTGAAGGTTGTGCTGTCTCACAGCTTGAAGTCGCTTGAGAATTGGAGTGAGCAAGATTGACATTGAAAGCAATCTTCATTCAGTTTGACGTTTACATCAAGGATAGAACATTTTGAGATATCTAGCATTCCAAGCTCGTGGCAGTCTATCTCCTTCTGGCGAGATCAGGCGATAGGACCCGTTTGCCTCCCATGGATTCGACGATGTAAGGTCCTTCCCAGTTGGGAGCCAGTTTCTCGCTACCTCGTTCTCTCGTGTTGGAGAAGACCGCTCTAAGAACCAAGCTTCCGATAGGGAAGTGCCTTTAATAACCTTCAGATCATAGGCTCGTTTGATCTTCTGTTGGTAATTGGCAATGCGGATGATTGCTTGATCATGCAACTCTTCTGAGAAGTCGAGGTCATCAGTATAATGTTCATCATTTATCTCTTCTTCGATTGCTCTGATCTTCAGAGTGTTAGAAATGGCCTCCATTGGGAGAACTGCTTCTGATCCATAGGTCAGGCAAAAGGGTGAGAACCCAGTCGATCTTCTTGGAGTAGTTCGATAACCCCATAAGACTTCTGGTAGGATTTTCTCCCATAGTCTTTTTTATCATCAAGTTTCTTCTTGAGTAGACCAAGGATGGCTCTGTTGGAAGCTTCGGCTTGTCTATTACACTAAGGGTACCTCGGTGTTGAGTATAAGAGTTTGATCCCGTGGTTCAGACAAAAGTCTCGAAATTTATCGGAATCAAATTGAGCTCCATTGTCAGCAATCAGGACTTGTGGCGTGCCAAACCTTGAGAAGATATTATGTCTGATGAACTTGATGACCTCATCGTCAATCTCTCGGAAGAGCGGCGTCGCTTCCACCCACTTGGTGAAGTAATCTGTGGCTAACAGCAGATACTTCTTCTTGCTTGGTGTTGGTGGGAAAGGACCCAAGAAGTCCAACCCCCATTGATGGAAAGGCCACGAACTCGTTAATGGATGGAGCTCATCTGCTGGGAGATGGATAGCTCGAGCATGTCGTTAACAAGACTCGCATCTTTGAATTACTTAGTGAGCATCTCTTGCCATAGTTTGCAAGTAGTAACCTTGTAGATTTGTCTTGGCTTCGAGAGATCTTCCGCCTGAATGATTCCCGCAGGCTCCGGAGTGAATGTCGATTAGAATCGCCTTTGCTTTCAGGGGACTAATACATTTGAGTAGCATCCCACTGTGTGATCTGAAATAGAGATCCGCTTCTTGGAGGCTGTAGCATGGAAGAGTCCTTTGGAGTCTTCTGGTTTGGATTGGATCTTCTGGCATTTTGCATTGTTTGAAGAAGTCAAAGATTGGCTGTCTCCAATCTTCGACTTCGTGTGCCATGGTAAGATTGAAGGTTGGCTGTCTCCAATCCCCAGATCTTTCAGTAGTAGCAATGATCTGCTGCTCGATGGTAGTCTTCGGCAACTCTTGACAGTCGATATGTATTCGCCTTTCTCCGAGTGAGTCCCCGAGCACCGAAGCAGCATTAGATAGGGCATCTGCTTCTCGATTTTCCGCTCTCGGGACTTGAATGAACTCGGTGCTAGCGAAACATTGTTGGTGATGTCGCACTAGAGCTAAGTAATGTTGTATCCTCTCTTCTCACGCTGTGTACTCCCCGTTGATCTGCCTTATTATCAGCTGGGAGTCGCTGTAGATGGTGAGTCGATCTACCCCTAAGGATTCAGCAATCTCTAATCCAGAAATGAGCACCTCATATTCTGCTTCGTTGTTGGTGGTATTAAACCCGAGGAGAATAGCCTTTTGAAGATGATCGAGTTCGGGGGATATTAGGACTATCCCAATTCCCAAAGCGATCACACTTAAAGCCCCATCGGTGTAGAATTTCCATCGGGTTGACGAGGTAGTGGGAGCCTCAAGGCTCGGAGTGTGAGTCTTTGGAACAGGAATAAGAGGAGGTTCATCTCCATCTTCAAGGCGCATATCAACGTCTTCCTCCCAAGTGATGGAATCTTTCACGGGGAAGTCGGCAAGGAAATCAACGACTACCTGCCCTTTTAGAGAAGTATGAGGTTTGAATTGAATCCCAAGGGCACTCATCTCGATCACCCATTTTGTCATTCGACCCGCTCGACCAGTCTTATCAAGGATGTCTTTGAGTGGGTGCTCTGAGACAACTGTTATTGGATGAGAGACGAAGTAGGGTCGTAAGCGTCATGACACCGTAAGTAAGGTCAGTGTGACCTTCTAGATCTTTGAATAGCGAGTCTCTATCGGAAGAAGGGTGTGGCTGATGTAGTAGACTGGGCATTTTGCACCTTCTCTTCTGCTTACTAAGACCGCACTAATGGCTTGATCGGTTACGGTGAGGTAGAGCCAGAAATCTTCCTTCGCGAGTGGAGTTGCCAAGATAGAAGCTCACGTGATCTGTATTCGCCTTTCTCCGAGCGAGTCCCCGAGCACCGAAGCAGCATTAGCTAGGGCATCTGCTTCTTGATTTTCCGCTCTCGGGACTTGAATGAACTCGGTGCTAGCGAAACATTGTTGGTGATGTCACACCAGAGCTAAGTAATGTTGCATCCTCTCTTCTCGCGCTGTGTATTCCCCGTTGATCTGCCTTATTATCAGCTGGGAGTCACTGTAGGTGGTGAGTCGATCTACCCCCAGGGATTCAGCAATCTCTAATCTGGAAATGAGTGCCTCATATTCTGCTTCGTTGTTGGTGGCATTGAACCCGAGGAGAATAGCATTTTGAAGATGATCGAGTTCGGGGGATATTAGGACTATCCCAATTCCCGAACCTTTCGCATTTGAAGCCCCATCGGTGTAGAGTTTCCATCGGGTTGACGAGGTAGTGGGAGCCTCAAGGCTCAAAGTGTGGGTCTTTGGAACGGGAATAAGAGGAGGTTCATCTACATCTTCGAGGCGCATATCAATGTCTTCCTCCCAAGTGATGGAATCTTCCACGGGAAAGTCAGTAAGGAAATCAGCGACTACCTGCCGTTTTAGAGAAGTGCGAGATTCGAATTGAATCCCAAGGGCACTCATCTCGATCACCCATTTTGTCATTCGACCCGCTCGACCAGTCTTATCAAGGATGTCTTTAAGTAGGTGCTCCAAGACAACTGTTATTGGATGAGAGACGAAGTAGGGTCGTAGGCGTCATGACGCCGTAAGTAAGGCCAGTGTGACCTTCTCGATCTTTGAATAACGAGTCTTTGTCTGAAGAAGGGTGTGACTGATGTAGTAGACTGGGCGTTCTGCACCTTCTCTTCTGCTTACAAAGACCGCACTAATGGTTTGATCGATTACGGCGAGGTAGAGCCAGAGATCTTCCTTCGCGAGTAGAGCTGCCAAGATAGGAGCTCATGTGAGATAGTTCATGACGTCTTGGAAGGCTTACTCGCAAATGAGACTCCACCCGGAGGTGTCCGTCTTCCGTAATTTGTCGAAGAGCTGCTTGCATTTGTCGGAAGATTTTGAGATGAATCGGTTGAGAGCAGACAATCTTCCAAAGAGGCGTTGCACTTCGTTCCAATTAGTAGGCGATGACATATCGAGGATTGCTCGAATTTGGTCGGGGTTGGCTTCGATGCCTCTTCTGGTCACAAGGTAACCCAGGAATTTATCCGATTGAACTCCGAAGGCACATTTAGCTAGGTTGAGCTTCATGCAGTACTTTTGGAGGATTTGAAACGTCTCTGCCAGATCGGAGAGGTGGCTCTCCCGATTGGAGCTTTTGCTGAGAATATCATCGACATAGACTTCGACGTTGCGGCCGATCTGTTCTTCGAACATCTTCGTGACCAGACTTTGATACGTTGATCCAGCATTCTTGAAGCCGAAGGACATCACATTGTAGCAGTAGAGGCCACGGTCTGTCACGAAGAAAGTCTTCTCCTGATCGTCCGGATACAGGGGGATTTGGTTATACCCGGAGTATCCATCCATGAACGATAGGATCTCATGGCCAGCAGTGGCGTCGATGAGTCTGTCTATCCATGGCATGGGGAATGGGTCTTTAGGGCACGCCTTATTGAGGTTGGTGAAGTCGATGCAGACTCTAACCTTCCCATTCTTTTTAGGGACCATGATGATGTTGGAGATCCAAGTTGGGTACTCTACTTCATGGATGAAGCTTACTGTGAGTAACTTACTGATCTCCCCTTGAACTGCAGTTTGGCGTTCTGGCCGAATTGCTCGAGGTTTCTGCTTGACGGGCTTCGCTCCTTCTTTGATGGTGAGTCGATGACATGCGTCATTCGGGTTAATCCCGGGCATGTCTTCAAAACACCAGGCGAAGACGTCAATGTTGGATTGAAGGAAGGATACCATGTCTCGTGCTTCTGCGTCGCTGAGACCAATACCCATGAAAGTCTCTCGAGGGAGATCGCCACTGCCAATGTTTATTGGAATGATTTCTTCGATTAAAGGTGAGGTCTCCCACTCGATTGGTGGAGGTTCGGTCAGTGGGATCTCCTTTGGTTGCTATCTTGAAGAAGTACTCGCTTCCTCTCTCGGGCGCTTTGGTGGTGCCATGTCTACTTGACGGTCTGTTTTTGCAACAACTGCTTCACAAGATCGCCCTGCTTGTTGATCTCCTCGGATGCAGACGATACCTTCTCCTGTTGCAAACTTGAGGAGTTGATGGTAGTAGGAGGAGATGGCGTTGATCTGATGGAGGAATGGTCGCCCAAGGATGATGTTGTAGTTGGACGTTCCTTCGACGATGGCGAATCTCACAGAGACTCGAGTTTCCCGACTTAAGTCCAGGGTGAATCTTGATTCACCCATGGTCATGCTCTGCTCCCCATTAAAGCCCATGATCACGGTTGGGATGACTTCGAGGCTTGAATATTTGTGTCCCAGACGCTTGAAGCAAACTAAGAACGTGATGTCGATGGAGCTTCCGGTGTCGATGAGGATGCGGTTGACGGTGCTCCCATCGATGATGAGCCGTAGGACTAGGGGATCCCGATGTTGAAGATAATTGAAGGCTAGGCTAGGCCTTTGATAGGTTTCTCGATTCAGGTATCTTCTTTGTTCGCTGCGGAGCGAACATTGAAGATGTGCCGCACTTGCCTATCGACTTCTTTTCTAGTAAGCATTTGGTTGTGCATGCCCCATGGATACCGTAGGTATTAGCTTGCATAGTAATGGATGATTGACCGGTAGAGATTTGATGGATCCAGCAAGCTTCCTTCCCCTTCGCAGAAGGTCGGCGTTGATCTTGCCCCCTTTGACGAACTCCTAGAGATGGCCTTTACATAGCAAGTCCTCTAGATGAGACCTTAGTCGGTAGCATCGATCTGTAGAATGGCCATGGCTGCGATGAAAATCACAGTAGACCATTTTATCAGCGGTGACCTTGGTATCTGGCTGTAGTGGATTCGACATTCGAAGAAACTCCTCGTGTTGAATCTAATCGAGGATCTGTTCGATCGAGAGGATCCAATCAGTGGATGTTGTCTTCTTTGGAGGCGATCTGCGACAATCATTCCTTGGCCGCTTTGACGGAGGGGGTACTACCGCTTCTGCATTGTGAGCCTTGGCAGTATGCTTTGGCTCTTCCCTCTCGGTAGGTCGCCGTCTTATTTCACGTCCCTTCTGAGCGACTTGATCATCTTCGACTTCGATCTCCCTCTGGATTTGATCGAACATCGAGCCTAGAGAAGGCAGGGGGTTGCGAATGAAATCGTTACATATATGCAGATCGAATCAGAGAGCATTTTGGAAGGCCAACATGATGGCCTCGTCATCCAAGTGTCGCCTAGAGAGAGCGGCGTGTTCGTTGTGGAATCTTCGCATGAAGCTTTGAAGACTCTCATCAGCTCCCATCCTCAGCCAGTAGAGGGAATCGAGCTTCTTCTCCGGTTTCAGGTTCAGTTGGTTATGCTGCATGAAGTGGTTTGCCAGTACTCCGAACTGAGTGATAGACCCAGCACGGAGGTTGTGGTACCAATCGAGAGATGGTTCATCCAGGCTCCCGGCAAAGGTGTGGCAGAGCATGTTGTTTTCTTCTTCGTGCCGCGTTAGAGCTTGCTTGAATGCAAGGATGTGGAGGGTAGGATCCCCTTTGAGACCGTTAAACTTTGGGAGAGTAGGAGTTCTCTAGCCTCTCGGGAAGGATGATTGAAAAAAACTTCAATATAGGGGTCCAGCGGAAGAGTACCCCTCTCTGCGTCCATATCCTTGATATGGATGCAGATCGAGTAGCAAGATCGAAAGGTCTTGTCCACACCCTTGAGTAGTTGCTGGATGAATCTGGTGACGAAGATCAATATCAGCTTCACGTTGGAGTAGGAGAGATGGAGAAGCTCTACTCTTCAATGACGCTTCCTTCATCTAATGCCTCACTCATAAATTGGGCTTTGACTGTGCCTGCCTGACACAGTTACAACCCGAGGATGATTGAGAGAACTCATCATCGATACGATCCCAGACACTCTGCTTCCATGGAGCTGTAGAGGGGGTGGGGTTGCGATGAACTTTCTGGGGGGCAGCAGTTCCCATTGATCTTTGTAGTTCAGAGTGAATCGATTGTCGAGGTGGATTGACTCTCTCGTTGAATGAATGAATGGGGAGGACAACCCCGGCATCAGAAGCTGCCATCTTGAGGGCGTCACTTTCAACTGTGAGCATGGTGTTCTGCTTAGCCAGCTGTAGCAGCTGAAAGTCGAGCGTCGAGATCTGGTAGGTGGACGGAGGGTCCTCAGCAGGAGTACTGGCAGTTTGCCCAATCGACTGTCGGAGAGGTGGGGGGATCAGTCGATCGACCGATCTTCCACTTCCTGAACGAGCTACCACCTCGAGAACAGTAAGAGGCTGTCCGAAGTTGAGTCGCTGGCTCATTGATCGAGTCTCAAGACGAGTTTGACAAGTGTTGCTTCCCTCTGGATGATCCTAATATTTTGTCTTCACCATTTGGGGAAAGCGAATGAAGCAACCAGATTGTCGGTGTCCTAACGATTGTTTGCTCAACCGAGGGGGCCAGGAAGTTTGGTTATCTAGGTCAGTTGTCTGCTCAACCGATCTGATACTTGTTGTAGAGCGAACTCAGCTTTTCGAACGTGATCCCACAGACGGTGCCAAACTGTGGGGGATAATCTTTGTGCCGATCCGAAAACTCTGCCCAACTAGTCAATTGAAGTTGAGTCGAAGGTCTTTGATCGATCTGTTAGCTGGTAGGTAGATTCGAAGGTTGATGTCTTGGTATCTTTGAGTTTGGATTTTCGATATGCAAATAGAGAGAAGGTTGACACAAGGTGTGGTCTCGGAGTTCAGCCGAAGCCTACGTCTCCGTGCTATAGGGAGCAACCCAAATTCACTAACTCTTTTCTCGGAGTGACCTCGACAGGCCGAGCGTCACTGATCTCTTCGAAAAGAAGATCAGATGGATTGGAAAATCGAAAGGTAAGGATTCCAGAGCTCTGGGTTTGTTGGGTTCTAGTTTCTGATCTCAGATTTCGATCTCTGAAATTTTTTTCTTTTATCATATTTGAAGGCTTTGCTATTTATAGAAAACTTTGGAAGGAAATCCAGGGCAAATGGCGGTTTTTACCGTTGTATCTGGGGATCTGCCAGGCAGGGCCGGTGGGTCCCGCTGTCATCTCTGGGGATTCCCTAGGCAGGGCTGGTGGGTCCCGCTGTCGTCTCTGTGGGCCCCTCAGGCAGGGCCGGTGGGTCCCACTGTTCTCTCTATGGACCCCTCAGGCAGGGCTGGTGGGTCCCGCTGTCGTCTCTGTGGACCCCTCAGGCAGGGCTAGTGGGTCCCGCTATTTGTGAAGTCTCCAGTCAAAATTTGCACCCACAGTTGTCATTACCTAGTCTGACGCAAGCTTCAAACCCGATCGGACCTGGCGGATCTACCGACATCAATCGACTCGAATTCAAGCCAAAAGGGAGTTGGGGGCAAAACGCCGCCAAATTGCTGTTCAAAGCCGGCTACAACAAAGAAAGCGCTATGCAAATGGGTGCACTTCCCCCAGCGGCAATGCCACATAGGATGACCAAGACTCAAGCTCGTCTGTTTCAAAGCGGCGAACAAATTCTCCCCAATCACCGAGGCATCGACTCCAGTCTAACTTCGGTGGTCGTCAAGATTACAACGAACAAGACCTTCACCTCCAACTACATTGAGGTGAAGATTTTAGACGAAGCAGCTGAAGAATCGATAATATCCGATGCACGCTCCATCTACGTCGGCCGTCCCGATAGCAAAAGAAGACAACAACGAGCTCGATGCCAAGCCATACTCCAGAAGCAAAACAAAAGCAGTCAAAGTCGGTCGAATCTAAAGCATACGTCCGTGTTTGAAAGGCTCGGGCCAATCAAGCAACCAAAGAAGAGGTCGGTGTTCGATCGTTTGGGAATGCCAGTCAAGGACATCATTTCAACACCCGCCCACCCACCCACCCAAGGCGGCCGTCAATCATATCTCTGTTATAGCAACTGACAACGATGATACTTCTACTTCGGACGATGAATTCCAAGACGACCCCCCGGTCCTCGAAGAAGGGAGGTAGTCCACCGTTGATGACTTGAAGAAAATCAACCTGGGCACAGAAACGGAGCCTCGGCCTACATTTGTCAGCACACTTTTGACTCCGAAAGAAGAAGCTGCATACATCAAACTGCTTTAGGAATATAGAGATGTCTTTGCATGGTCCTACAAGTGTTACGATCTAAACTAATCCTAAATTAAGGGGTTAATTTGATCTAAATTATAACTCGCAAGTGCACGAATCGCTTGTAGGAGCGGTGCGTATTACGAGGTCGATCCCATAGGGATTGCTAATGAGGCAACTATCTAATCTAAGGTTATTAATCTATCTACCTAAGTTACTTAATGAGCAATGTTGTTGATTTGATTCGATGAGATTGTGAAAAAGTAAACTAATTAAGATTAAAGTATGCAAATTAACTAATTAAGGTAATATGGTGCAGTGTGGAAGTTCAGATATGGATATGATATTCTAAGCCATAGAATCCGCACATGTAGCGATCTAAACCGTATTTTTATATGATTTCCAAGATTCTCACGGAGATGCGAAGTCAATCTCTCTCCACGGAAGGTATTCAATAAGAAGAACAATTAGGGTGAACTATTGTAGCGATCTTTCTCGCTTCATAGGAACAAGATGGAGTAATTCTCCGTAAAATTCGTAGTGATAACAAAAGCCAAGACTATGTAATGATTCCCCGTAAAACTTTCCGTAATAACGAAGAATAAAACTATGAAATCGACTTCTGTAAAACCCTGATAATAACGGAGCATAAATCGGACTTAATGCATGCAATTCCTATCAAGCTTTCATGAGATAAATAAGATCACAGTATTTCATTGAACGAATAAAAATATGAAAATAGCACATAAAAACAGAGTTTAGATCTGACTACAGGGCTTCATCTAGGTCTTAGAATAGGGTGGTTAGCCTCGGATGGCCATGCGTGTGTTGATGACGGATGCTTCTTTGAAGATGACGAACCCGGCGACGATTGCGACGTGGATGGAGCTCGGCTTGGCTTGGAGACGGTTGCGTGGCTCGGAGATGATGAAGAGGGTGAAGATGGCCTTCGGTTTGGTCGTCTAAAGCTCCAGTGGTGATGAAGATGGAGATGGTGGTGAGTGTTCTGATATGTGGTAGATGGAAGATGTGGGTTGTAAATCAAAGTAGATGGCAGCCCCCTCCCCTCGGTTCGTCCAAAGCTAGCCCCCTTATATAGGATAGAGAGAGAGAAAAAGAGAGAGCTGTGACTTGGTTGAGCGTTCGTATTTGCATGGGTCGCGTTAGAGAGATAAGGAAAGATGGAGAGAGTATCGGACTCAGCTACAGCTGGGTTTCCGGTTTGGGCTTTAGAGAGAGAGTCCCAGAACTGGGCGGTTGTGATGGGTTTCTCGGGTAGGAGAGAGCTGAGCCGCTGGTGCTGATCGTACGGCTGCATGTGCCATGCACGGGTGCATGCATGGGCTTGGATGGCTGTGATGTATTTGAGAGGTGAGAAAGAAACGGGAGAGAGAGAGACTTTCGGGCTGTTTAAGGAAAGAGAGGGAGAGAAGTTAGGCAGAGGATCCCGGAGAGAGATAGATGCTCGGGCTGCTAAGGAAAGAGAGGGAGAGAAGTCCGGTAGTGTTCGGTTGGGATCCGGGGCTGATAAGGAAAGAGGGACGAGAGAGACGTGCGGACTAGAGAGAGAATAAGGAAAGAAAGAGAGTAACGTTCAGTTGAGTTAGAGAGAAGATCCCGGAGAGAGAAGTTCGGTTGCTGCTGGTCCTGCATGCCATCGGACGGCTGGGATGATGGGATGCTGGGATCGGTGGGTTCGGGTATGAAGGGACACGGGCCGGCTGCTGATTGGGCTGAGAGAAAGAGAGTGCTGTTTTAAAGGAAGATATTGGGTGAGCTCCGGTGCACTTGCATGCATGGAAGGATGGGGATCGGACGGCTGGGATTAAATGGAAAGGAGAGGTGGGTGCAATGGGGTTTTGATGGAATGAACGTGCATGAGTAATGCATGCATGGGATTGTTGGATCGGACGACGGTGATTAATGAGATGAAAGGCTGGGTGCAATGGGGTCACGGGAAGGCTTGGTCACCCACTTATCATCATCCGCATTCATCATCGGTCCTTCAGAAATGTTCGCGTACGGTCTGTACAGCTTCCATCGCATTGCCGTGAGAATATCCATTGCTTGATCATACCGCTCTTGAACTGACTGCATCGATAACCGGATCAATTCCCTGAAAATCACACATGAAATGACGTCCATAAGATTCCAATATGCGATTATCGATAAAAGAAATAATTTGGATTATTAGACAGTATAACTATCATGCATGATGTGTATGAGAGCGAACCAATATGCCGTTGGATTCGTACGAAAGTCTACTATATCATGGTGCAAAGAAACTCATGCAGTTTACGTGTAGTATGAAAGTTTTACGTAGCAAACTGATGATATATGCATAATACTACAAGGATAATTCGCACAAATTGGCCGCTCAACACACCCCCAAACTTAAATCTTGCTCGTCCTCGAGTAAGAAAAGAAAAATAAACAAAGTAAATGACAAAATAAAAACTTCTAACTCACTTTCGCAGGAATCGCGACTGCACTTAGCACGTGCAGCAAGCCTTTAAACCCCTGGGTTACCCCAGTGGACGAGTTTCGTCTCGTGAGGGTTTGCAGTGAATCTACCCATAAAATTCAAATTTTTTTGTTTATTTTTTTATTTTTAATATAAATAAGAAATAAGAAAAGTCGGTTTCATAGAATAATTAAAAAGTACTCAAAAATAGAATTTCTAAGGCACAAGACTCACAAGGTATCTAGCCCAAGCTTCGGTTTTCGAAGTAAGCACTTTAGGTTCTAACTATTAGTTTCCCGTTAGAAAAGATCAAGGTCAACTATGCTCGAGTGCACGGTGCTGTCTGGGCAAAACACAAATGGGGGTTTGGTTCTCTACATTCATAGCATTCTAACAGTCTCCTAGAACGGTCAAAGTCGACCTTAGAACCTGAGTCAAAACCAGCTAATCTAGACAGGCTAGTGAGAGTTGTGGATATTCACTTTAATACCTTTCGGCTTTATATGTGATATTCCAGTTTCCCCACATTATTTATAGCGACGGCTTTCACACTATTTTCTTTTCTTTTTTTTTTTCTTTTTTTTTCGGTCTCATTTTTTTTCTGGATCTAATTATATATCCCTTCCTAACTTGTACCATGCTAGCTGCACTCTATGCCCATGACACGCTGCCAACGCTCTCATGAGTTAGGTAGCCATCCTCATGTTGCCTTTA
Source organism: Chamaelirium japonicum (assembly GCA_947650365.1). Classification (NCBI taxonomy): domain Eukaryota; kingdom Viridiplantae; phylum Streptophyta; class Magnoliopsida; order Liliales; family Melanthiaceae; genus Chamaelirium; species Chamaelirium japonicum. The sequence goes on along the minus strand of OX393558.1, from coordinate 69,445,289 downwards.
TATTTGATTCACTCTGCATCCATAGGATCATTCTCATAACCCTATCGACCAGGCTTCACTCATATTAGGGCATACAGGTTAAGACTTTTATATAATTAGGTCCTAGACCATGCTAATAGGTAGCCCTTTCTGCTATACCTTAGAATTCACTGGTGATATATGGTAGTACTTTTTCTTTTTTTCTTTTTACCAAGTGAACCAGATCCGCATGGTTCATCAGGACTCCAAGTGACTATTAGGTGATATGAAAGCTTTGAATCTAGACCCTAGAGGTATAAGCCAGATGTGAAGTGAAAAGTCAAGTCTAGTTTGTTTTGACAATCTCTAAAAGGCTACTAAGGGTCAGAACCATATTAGACATACTTTTTCTAGCTGATCCTTGGACTCTATACCTTGATTACCAAGTACCTTATAGTCCTATTCGAGTACGATAAAATTAGACTATAAAATCTAAAATAAAGGTAAAATATAAATATAATATTTTTTTTTTTGAAAAGAACTAAAAGGACTGCAAAAGTAATACGATAAGAAACTAAAGTATGAAAAATAAAAATAAAAACATGCAAATGCAAATGCCTATAGATTTCTATACGGACGCTGTAGTTTTGGTAGGGGACTACAGACTAGACACACATACACGAAAATGTATGTGCCGAGCTGTCCCACTACAGCGTGAGTTGATGCATTATTATTAAAAAAACAATTTTTTTTTTTTGGTTTTTTTTTTTTTTTAAATTCAAAATTAGAACAGAAAAATTTTGTAGAAATTAGATGCATATAGGATTTTATAAAAATATACATCACACCCCCAAACTTAAATTAGACATTGTCCTCAATGTATGAATTATACATGCTCAGGAATGAGATGATAGCATTATATGAAAGCATTTTTGAAGGACATATATATAAAATGAAAGTACGAAGTTTTAAGGATGGATAATACCTTAAAAGTGCTTTGTATGATAGCTTCCTGCAAAATGTCAGTGCCAAAAAGAAAGAAAAAAAAAACAAAGCGACTAAACAGACTAATAAAGAGGAGCAGATGCAAATAAATAAAGAAAAAAATAACTGCTATAATACAAATATGTTTTTCAGTAGATGGAATTTTTAAAAAGAAAAGAGAGTAGTCATCAATTGAGAAATTATATTCTATAGTATATTTCGGGCATGTTTCTGCATGACTATCCATTCTTCTGTTAGGATTCATCCTATATTGTTCTTCCTGATTTTTCTTTTCAAATTGAACAATATAAGATTCATTATTATACTCCATAATCTGCCATGTATCATCTATATTATCTTTGAGAAGTTCGCATAATTGGATTTTTTGATTTTTGATATACTGAGGAAAAATTAAATGAGAAAATATATATTCATCACCCAAATATGTATGTTGAAACTCAGATGGCAGAATTTGTAGGTCACTGTATGATTTTTCAATAATGGATGGATAGACAATCATGATATCATTTATTTCAAGATTCATTGATAGAGCATTGGTTTTTTTAGCAAACATATCATCATCAATGTCATAAGGAAGATCATGGGTGTCATCAAATATAATATTGGTCAGATCATAGTTCGGTTCACCATAATTTTTTAAGCATGCCTCCAATAGATCATTAAAAGATGATTGAAGAATCTTGTTCTCGATAAGATTATCGATCATATTCATCTTATTATCATTAGTAACATTTAAACTAGAAGGGAGAACATTACTTTCATCATCATCATAGGGGGGAGCATAGGCTTCTTCATCAATTATACTATCTATAATGTCATCATTGATGACGTCAATATTGGATGGAAGATCATTAGTATCCTTAAAAATCATATCCGTATTAATGTCTTCAATATTAATTGGATAATCTTCCAAAGGATTAAGAAAATCAGATTCGGTAAGTTCATCTTCTATAGGGATGTCCATCTTGGTCTCCTCATAGGCTCCATTATCTACTGAGATGCTAATTATATTCTCATAATCCTCATAATCTTCATCGGAGTTAGACTCAGGTTCAATTTGATCTCGAAGTATTGCTTCCTTAATAACATTAAAATGTGATTCAATTCTTTCGAAAGCATTTATTTGCTCTTGTATATTGCTTTGATAGTTCTGCATAAGTTGATTGCGCATAGACATTTGTAGTATATCTTCAAGAGTCTCCTTATTTGGTGGCTTATAATCATAAGGAAAATCTTGAAAATTATTTGCAGGTGATTCATTTTTCCAACTATAGTCTTGATGATTTTGCCAACAAGAATTTTGATAATATTGCCTATTTGGATCTTGAAAATTTTGCCATCTAGAATCATGATAATTTTGCCATCTAGGATCATGTGTGTCATAGCATGGTGAATTATATTGTATATGGCCATGTAAACTCCTAATTGGTGAATTTCTTTCAGGGTATTCTATTTCAGTTGAAAAGTTTATAGAATCCTGATGTCTGGTGGTTCTTGTTATGTTCATATACTCCTTTAGGGTCATTTCTTGGGGTGAATGTGAGTTAGCCATTACTGTTGAAAATGGATCTTGATATTTTGTTGACCTTGTAAGATTCATATATTCTTCTAGGGTCATTGTTTGGTTAGTCATTTTGGTTAAAGATTAAGAAACTGATATACTCTAAAAATTAATCTAACAAAACTGATAAAACTAACTAAGGCAAGTAAGGAATAACCAAAATTCGAAAGCTCCGTTGCAATCCCCGGCAACGGCGCCAAAAACTTGATGCGATCTAAACTAATCCTAAATTAAGGGGTTAATTTGATCTAAATTATAACTCGCAAGTGCACGAATCGCTTGTAGGAGCGGTGCGTATTACGAGGTCGATCCCACAGGGATTGCTAATGAGGCAACTATCTAATCTAAGGTTATTAATCTATCTACCTAAGTTACTTAATGAGCAATGTTGTTGATTTGATTCGATGAGATTGTGAAAAAGTAAACTAATTAAGATTAAAGTATGCAAATTAACTAATTAAGGTAATGTGGTGCAGTGTGGAAGTTCAGATATGGATATGATATTCTAAGCCATAGAATCCGCACATGTAGCGATCTAAACCGTATTTTTATATGATTTCCAAGATTCTCACGGAGATGCGAAGTCAATCTCTCTCCGCGGAAGGTATTCAATAAGAAGCACAATTAGGGTGAACTATTGTAGCGATCTTTCTCGCTTCATAGGAACAAGATGGAGTAATTCTCCGTAAAATTCATAGTGATAACAAAAGCCAAGACTATGTAATGATTCCCCGTAAAACTTTCCGTAATAACGAAGAATAAAACTATGAAATCGACTTCTGTAAAACCCTGATAATAACGGAGCATAAATCGGACTTAATGCATGCAATTCCTATCAAGCTTTCATGAGATAAATAAGATCACAGTATTTCATTGAACGAATAAAAATATGAAAATAGCACATAAAAACAGAGTTTAGATCTGACTACAGGGCTTCATCCAGGTCTTAGAATAGGGTGGTTAGCCTCGGATGGCCATGCGTGTGTTGATGACGGATGCTTCTTTGAAGATGACGAACCCGGCGACGATTGCGACGTGGATGGAGCTCGGCTTGGCTTGGAGACGGTTGCGTGGCTCGGAGATGATGAAGAGGGTAAAGATGGCCTTCGGTTCGGTCGTCTAAAGCTCCGGTGGTGATGAAGATGGAGATGGTGGTGAGTGTTCTGATATGTGGTAGATGGAAGATGTGGGTTGTAAATCAAAGTAGATGGCAGCCCCCTCCCCTCGGTTCGTCCAAAGCTAGCCCCCTTATATAGGATAGAGAGAGAGAAAAAGAGAGAGCTGTGACTTGGTTGAGCGTTCGTATTTGCATGGGTCGGGTTAGAGAGATAAGGAAAGATGGAGAGAGTATCGGACTCAGCTACAGCTGGGTTTCCGGTTTGGGCTTTAGAGAGAGAGTCCCGGAACTGGGTGGTTGTGATGGGTTTCTCGGGTAGGAGAGAGCTGAGCCGCTGGTGCTGATCGTACGGCTGCATGTGCCATGCACGGGTGCATGCATGGGCTTGGATGGCTGTGATGTATTTGAGAGGTGAGAAAGAAACGGGAGAGAGAGAGACTTTCGGGCTGTTTAAGGAAAGAGAGGGAGAGAAGTTAGGCAGAGGATCCCGGAGAGAGATAGATGCTCGGGCTGCTAAGGAAAGAGAGGGAGAGAAGTCCGGTAGTGTTCGGTTGGGATCCGGGGCTGATAAGGAAAGAGGAACGAGAGAGACGTGCGGACTAGAGAGAGAATAAGGAAAGAAAGAGAGTAACGTTCAGTTGAGTTAGAGAGAAGATCCCGGAGAGAGAAGTTCGGTTGCTGCTGGTCCTGCATGCCATCGGACGGCTGGGATGATGGGATGCTGGGATCGGTGGGTTCGGGTATGAAGGGACACGGGGCGGCTGCTGATTGGGCTGAGAGAAAGAGAGTGCTATTTTAAAGGAAGATATTGGGTGAGCTCCGGTGCACTTGCATGCATGGAAGGATGGGGATCGGACGGCTGGGATTAAATGGAAAGGAGAGGTGGGTGCAATGGGGTTTTGATGGAATGAACGTGCATGAGTAATGCATGCATGGGATTGTTGGATCGGACGACGGTGATTAATGAGATGAAAGGCTGGGTGCAATGGGGTCACGTGGAAGGCTTGGTCACCCACTTATCATCATCCGCATTCATCATCGGTCCTTCAGAAATGTTCGCGTACGGTCTGTACAGCTTCCATCGCATTGCCGTGAGAATATCCATTACTTGATCATACCGCTCTTGAACTGACTGCATCGATAACCGGATCAATTCCCTGAAAATCACACATGAAATGACGTCCATAAGATTCCAATATGCGATTATCGATAAAAGAAATAATTTGGATTATTAGACAGTATAACTATCATGCATGATGTGTATGAGAGCGAACCAATATGCCGTTGGGTTCGTACGAAAGTCTACTATATCATGGTGCAAAGAAACTCATGCAGTTTACGTGTAGTATGAAAGTTTTACGTAGCAAACTGATGATATATGCATAATACTACAAGGATAATTCGCACAAATTGGCCGCTCAACAACAAGGAGATGCTGGGTCTCGATCCTAAAATCGCAGTGCACCAGCTCAGCATCAAACATGGAGCTAGCGTCATCAAACAAGGACAAAGACGCTACCGGTTGAAACTGGTACCCCAAATAGAAGGCGAAGTAAATAAGCTAATTGAAACCAACTTCATCCGAGAAGTCAAGTACCCGACATGGATCTCCAGTGTCATTCCAGTCAAAAAGAAGAATGGCCAAATCAGAGTGTGCGTGGACTTCAGAGACTTGAACAACGCACGTTCGAAGGATGACTTTCCATTGCCAATCACAGAGCTAATGGTAGACGCGATGACAGGCCATGAGGTGCTAACTTTCATGGACGGATCCTCAGGCTACAACCAGATCCGGATGGCACCCAAAGACAAAGAGCTCACAGCATTCTGAACACCAAAGGAAATCTACTACTACAAAGTTATGCCATTCGGCTTGAAAAATACGGGAGCAACCTACCAACGAGCCATGCAGAGAATCTTCGATGATATTCTTCATCAAAACGTGGAGTGTTACGTCGACGACCTTGTTGTAAAGTCTAAGAAGAAGTCAACACATCTGCAAGATCTCGAGCAGATCTTCAAACGGCTTCGAAGGTACCAACTCTGCATGAATCCACTCAAGTGCGCATTTGGAGTCTCCTCAGGCAAATTTCTCGGCTTCGTCGTACAATATCGAGGTATCGAGATAGATCAATCCAAAATTGATACTATCATCAACATGCCCGCACCAAAGACCGTGCGAGACCTCAGAGGTCTCCAAGGGTATCTGGCGTATATCCGAAGATTTATCGCCAACCTAACTGGGAAGTGCCGCCCATTCAGTCGCCTCATAAAGAAAGGAGCGTTGTTCAAATGGGATGATGCTTGCTAAGAAGCTCTCCAAAATATCAAAAGCTATCTACTGAAGCCGCCAGTTCTATTAGCGCCAGTTCAAGGAAAGCCGTTAATCCTCTACATTAGTGCCCAGGAACAATCCTTGGGGGTACTCCTGGCTCAAGACAACGAGCTAGGCAAAGAGACAACATGCTACTACTTGAGTTGTACTCTCGTTGGCGCAGAGCTAAATTTCTCCCCGATCAAGAAGGTCTGCCTGGCACTCATTTTCGCTACAAAAAAGTTGTGACACTATATGCTGGCTCATACCGTCAGACTCATCTCGAAGGCCGACCCCCTCAAATACATCATATCAAACCCAGTGCTCTCTGGACGTTTGGCGAAGTGTGCACTACTACTCCTCGAGTTTGACATCAACTTCGTGCCACAGAAGGCAGTCAAAGGGCAAGCTCTCGCGGACTTCCTCGCAGAGTATCCCCTCCCGGCAGAATGGGAACTATCAGAAGATCTCCCAGACAAAGAAGGCTTCTCCATCGACATCGCTCCCCCTGGAAAATGTTCTTTAACGGCACAGCAAGACAAGACATAGCTAGAGCAGGGGTTATCTTCGTCACTCCAAATGACGAGATACTCCCCTTCTCGTTTCTACTATCGGAACCATGCTCCAACAATGTGGCGGAATATCAAGCTCTACTCATCGGCCTCGAACTCGCCAATGATATAAATCTTCAGGGACTCGAGATTTTCGGTGACTTTCAGCTCGTCATCCAGCAAGTCTTGGGGGCATACGAAGTCAACAAAGAAGACCTAGTGCCACTCCATGCACGAGCTTTGGAACTCCTCGGCAAACTCGAGGCTGCTTCTATTCAGCATGTCTCCAGAAACCTCAACTAGCAGGCCGATGCATTCACGAACTTGGCGACTACACTCCCGTTTCTAAAAGAACGCCAGCTCGTCGTCCCCGTCTGCAGAAGGATAGTGGTTAGAAAAGAAGACAGCCCTGTTAAGATTCTAGTTCAAGCTAACACGGTGCATGTCCTCGAAATTGAAGAGCAAGACTGGAGGCAACTCTTTGTGGATTATCTCATCCATGGTAAACTCCCCGACGATCCATAGTGCAAGATCGACATTCGTCAGTAGTCTCTGAAGTTCTACCACTTAAACAATGAGCTGTACCGTCGAAGTTACGATGGCACGCTCCTGAGGTGCCTCGTGAAGAAAGTGGCAGAAGCAGCACTAGAAGAAGTACACATTGGAATCTGTGGCTCGCACCAGTCCGGTCCAAAGCTCCATTTCCGTGTCAGGAGGATGGGCTATTACTGGACCACCATGATTAAAAACAGTTTGGAGTTCGCAAAGAAATGTCACGCTTGCCAGCTACATGGTGACTACATCCGTCAACCGCCAGAGCCTTTACACCAGACAATCGCATCATGGCCCTTCGACGGATGGGGACTCGACATCGTCGGTCCCCTGCCCAAATCATCCAAATAACATCTTTACATCCTGGCAGCAATGGACTACTTCTCCAAATGAACTGAAGCAATACCCCTACGAAAAGTTACGAGACACTTCATCATCAGCTTCATCCAGAACGATATCATCTTCCGATACGGAATCCCTCGCTACATCGTAACGGACAACGAAAAGCAATTCAAAAATACTATTGTCAGCCAGTTCTGCTCCAAGTACGACATCAAGCAAAAATGTTCAACAATGTATAATGCTCCAGCCAACGGTCTGGCAGAAGCCTTCAATAAGACACTTTGCAAGCTTCTAGAGAAGATCGTCTCAAAGGCAAAGAAAGACTAGCATGAATACATGGGCGAAGCACTATGGGCCTACCGCACATCCTTTCGCACTCCAACTCAAGCAACTCCATACTCCCTCATCTATGGGGTAGAAGCCGTTCTTCCACTCGAGCTCCAAATCCCATCACTTAGGGTAGCCATCCAAGAAGGCCTCACCAGTAACGATAATGCCCAGCTCCGCCTAGCAGAATTAGAGGCACTGGATGAAACGTGCCTCCAAGCTCAGCAACGTTTGGAGTGTTATCAGTCAAGGTTGACTCGCACCTTTAACAAGAAGATCCGCCCTCGATCCATCCAAACAGGAGAACTGGTGCTGGCAGTCAAACGCCCCTTCATTCTCTCGCATCGAGTAGGAAAAAAGTTCGACGCCAAATGGGATGGACCGTATGCCGTTAAAGAAGTCTACTCCAACGGTGCTTACCTCCTCACCATGCCAGAAGGGCTCACACTCGGCCCTATCAACGGCAAGTACCTCAAAAGATACTATGCCTAAAGCAAGGCCACACTCCTTGTCAAAAAAAAAATATCAACTACGTGTGACTTGATCTCTCTTAGGGGGGTACGTAGGCAGCCTGAGAAGTTACTTCAGGTTCAATCCGACAAAAAGAAAAAGCCAACAATGATCTGTACAAATGATTTACGAAATATGATGATATTATTAGATATTCAAGGGAAGATAGTATATGGCATAAGTTCTAAAGAAAAACTACAATGCAAAATGACAAGATAAGAAACAGCTAGAAGAAAGTATCCAAAGCTCGAAGGCGGCACAGTAACTCCTCTCAGTGGCCTCCACTCGCTGCAGCTCCAAAGGATGTGCGGCCAAAAGCTCGCGACGGGTTGACATGTCTGATTACTGCTTCAAGAAGATCGACTTCATAGCCCTCTCCGCAGTCTCAGCTCGCTCCAAACAAGACTCTGCCTTCTGAAATGAGACGCGCACCGATTCTACCTTCTTCTGCACCTTCGTCAGACTAGAAGCGGCCTCCGTAAGCTGGTGCTTCGACTGACACAAACTCGCCTCGGTAGCCGCCAACTTAGAAGGAGTACTCCCCTCCAGTAGAGCCCACCGGGAACGATAAGCCTCACGGTCAGTCACGAGCAAATTCTTCTGTGCGACAAAAGAAGAACTATCCACCTTGAACTCCTCCAGGCTCATACAGAACTCGGCACCATCAGTAGACCACCAGTCTTGGAGGGCACCAAAACCCGCGTCTTGAAAAGACTCCAGCGTCGATCTGATGTACTACCGACAACTTACAAGAAGAAACTCCAAAACTCTGCTCCTTGGCCTTAAACTCGGGCGGGGTGCCTCAGAGTACATGGGCAAAACCTTTCCCTCCACTGCGGTCACCACGAGAGTTGCCTTCGCCGACGAGGTCAGCAAAACTGGGGGAACTGCCGCCACTGTTGCAACAATCGTCTTCTCCACCAAGCTCGAGAGGACGGCAATCAGGGAATGCCACCTGTCGACACTCGAAACTTCGGCCTCCTCGTGAAAAGACAAAGCCTTGATGTTAATGCAATCTAGATCGATATAGCCACTAGGAAAGTTCTCCCCACAAAGCCCGAGAAGGTCCAAATCATTTGGAGGAACGTCTAGCCCGCACTTCCCAGGCACTTCCTGTGCGGCCCTAGTAGACGAATGCCCGTGAGATGCCTTCGAAGAGTTTGCCTCACACTCCACTACTACAATGGAATCTGCCTAAAAGAAATATGCTACTCAACATGATGGAACCCCCTGTAGTCGGAAAGAAAGCAAAACAAGAAGAACTTCATGCATACCTGCAAGGTCGGATGAAGCTGCCCCAGACGGAGGGATCACCTCATCTCCTAAAAGGCCGGGCTCCTCGGCATCCTCAACCGGACAAGGAACCCTTGAAGTCACCCCGCGGGGAATGCACACCTTTCGTCTCTTGGACGGGGCACTCTCAATAGCTGTCTTCAAAAGAACTCCCCTCCATTGAATACCTTACTCGGGCCACAGACTTGATAGGCCTCACAAAGGAACACAGTGGAGGCCTCTTCATTTGGGCAATCTTTCGCATCGGGTGAGCTAAAGGTGCCAGGGACCTGTACTCGCCTCTGAACCAGAAGTCAAACCAAGAAGAATGGCGAACTCGGTCCGACTGATCCCGCGCTGTGATAATGGCGTACACCTTGAACAAGAGAAGGTAGGAGCTCGAGGCAAAGCTACTATCTAGCAAATCCTTCAAAGTTGGCACATCTTCTTGGTAGTAGTTCTGCACCTTGAGGCATCCAGAAATGATGTGGACGTCACGGAGGGAGATTCCTATTTCTACCGCTCCAGTGAGAAAAATGTTGGTATCCGAGCACCAGAGTTCGCAGAGAGCTCGGCACATCCCCTCAGGATGACTGTACTCTCGGCGAGCTGGCGCTAAGAACTTAGCCAACGGCTTCATCTCAGGTTCTGCCCCGAAGACTTCTGACAGCTCGCTCATCCACTCGCGAAAGCCGCAGAGGTATTGGACATCCCCCCGAGGCTAGGAGTCGACCCCCATCGGGTCAAGCAGAAGCAAATCTTCGAAGCCACTATCGGTGTGGGCATGAAGTCTTCAGCACAGTGGTGAAAAGGCAGACTCAAGCTTGGGCGAAGGAGCTTCATGGAAATCGCCTTGTCGGTGTAAATTTCTCGCTCAACTTCGGCATCCCGTAAGTCACGTCGGCAACTCCATCCTCTATGATGCGCTCATGGATAAGAATTCGAAGCATCGACAGAAGGTCTTCTCTCCTCGAAGTGCGGTAGTAGTATACCCGAGTAAGGGGAAAGCGAAGGTACTTACTCCCATCGGAGAAGCCCTTAGTTATCCATCCCGGTGAAGTCAAACCCTCGAAAGCCCGGATCCTGAAAAGACACAAGGAGAAGCAAGTTGAGTCAAGACAAGCAAAAAAAAAAAGGGCCCGCAGCCCCCCTCTCCTATTCGAACTCACGCAAGGGAGGGCCCACAGCCCCCTCCCTCATCTTCAAAAAAAAAGAGCAGCCAATGACCGGGGCCCGCAGCCCCCTTCCCATCAAAACCCACACAAGGGGGGGCCCGCAGCCCCCTCTCCCCCAATCAGAACCAGACAACACAAGGAGGGGGGGCGCAGCCCTCCTTCTTCTCCTACTCGGTCGGGGAGCCCAACCAAGTCGGAGCCATGCATCGACCTCGCCACCAGCCCAGTGCGCATCCCGTCGCCGACCGCCGCCACTGTGCCCCGCGCCGCAGTCCACGCGTAGCCCGCCGGCCTGCATCGCCGCCCCGTGCCGCAGTCCGCGCGCAGCCGCTCGCCTGCGCCGCAGCCCCGCGCCGCTCTGGCCTTCGCGCCCGCCTGCGCCCCGGCCTCCGCGCGTGCCACTTGCGCCACAGGCCACCGCCGCCTGCACCCCGGCCTCCCCGTGCGCCGCCTGTGCCCTGTGCCGCCACCCGACTGCGCCACCACACCGCAGCCCGCGTGCTACGCACCGACCGCCACTGCTGCTGATGCCTCCGTGAACCAGAGAAGAAAGATGAAGAAGAAGAACGAAAAAGAAAAGAAAAAAAAAAGAGAAAAGAAGAAGAAGAAGGCGGCGAAGGCGATCGACACCTCAGCCGCGCTCCTCCGTCCTCCTCGCCACAATCGTCGTCACCCCACCACTTCGAGCCCGCCTTCGCAACGATCTTCAAGTTGCACACCATCGCCGCCGCCGCCGACGAAAGAGTCGACACCAGAAAGACGGAGCAAGTCACGTGTAATCCCAAGCAGCACTCTTCCGACGCAGGTCTCCAAGAGCCAGCAGAGCCTTCGCAAGGACAAAGTGTTGGATGAAAGGGGTAGTGGTCCACAAAAGGAATCAAGGACAAATGTTGTACGTTTCCCGCATACACAAGGGTTACGCGTTTTTCGCCGGCGCACTTGACCTTGAGGGGGCATTTGTAGACACACAAATTGTGTCTAACCTGAACCCGACTCGCATGCACCAATTCGGGGGCAAACCCGACACACACTCGAATCCGGACCCGACTCGCATGCACCAATTCGGAGGCGAACCCGACACGCACTCGGATCAGGACCCGACTCGCATGCACCAATTCGGAGGTGAACCCGACACGCACTCGGACCCGAACCCGACACGCACTCAGACCGGACTCGAACCAAACAAAGGTCGGGTGGGCCCATCCTCAAATGGGACCCACCCGGCCCCCCTTCTAGAGACCCGAGCCCCCTACCTGCGGGTAGGGGGTGGCCGACCATGCAAGGAAAAGAAAAGAAAGAAAGAAAGGAAAGGAAAGAAAAGAAAGAAAGAAAAAAAAAAGGAAAGAAAAGAAACGAAAGAAAAGAAGAAAAATAAAAGAAGAACCGCCATGTGCGGGGGGAGATTGCGTATGACGTCTGCATAAGCGTGGATCTGCGCCGATCACTCAATCCAATGGACAAGAAACAAAGCCGGATCGCCATTGACTTTATGTGCAAGAATCAAATAAATCCAAAAATGGTTGAGCCATAATTACCCCGCCAGAAAAGGAAAGTAAATAAAGGTTTATTCCCCTCCTCAATTGAAGAATAAATCTTGGGTAGTTATGGGAGAGATATTAAAGAGATTCAAATTAAACTTCCCATATCTCTCCCCTCCCCCCTTCACCTATAAATAGAGGGGGAGGGGGAAGGCTCAAGAGGTCGATCAAAGTTAGAGCTGAAGAGAAGGCGAAGAAGCTCTGCAGAAGAGGAGACGTGCTCTTCATCGACCCAAGGCTTCACGAGGCACAAGCAAGCCTATCCCTTCGAGACCGGCTTAGTCCATTGAAAGCCCTCATCAAAGTGAAGACCCTTGCATAAGGAGATCAAGCCTTCGACTCCGTGCACGAAGAAGAAAGCTCGGAGAAGAAGAAGCCTTCGACTCCGAAGACGCTAGAAGCAAAGGCCGGAGAGGAAGATCGGAGCGGCACTACCCCATCGGCTCCAACAAACCTTCAACTCCGATCAAGCCCAAAGGCTCAGAGAAGAAGACCGAAGCGTCATCACCACGTCGCCTTTGACAAACGCCCGCTCCATCCACGAAAAAGAAAGCTTGGAGAGGAACACCCGAAGCGTCGCTACACCTATCGTCTTCAAAGCAAAGCCAATGCTACAACCGTCGCTCGGAAATCGGTGCTACCCCCGCCGTCTTCAAAAGAAGCTTTCGACTCCAATCACGTCAAAGAAGCCCGGAGAAGAAGAGAAGTCAAGCCGACGCCATAGCCGTCGTGGAAGCTAGAAGAATAAAGAAGTCTTGAAGCAGTAGTCATCGCCGTTCGAGAAGAATATCAAGTCAACGTCGAAGCAAACGCCAACACAAAAAGCCAAAGCAAAAGCCCTGGTAAAGCCCGTGCCAAAGCAACGCAAGTGCCAAAGCCAAGCAACTATGCCAGTCACGAGCAAAGCACCGCATATTCTAGGCGATACGGCGCGAAGTCCGAAAAAATCAAAGCATCGCAAGCCTCTACTCGTCTACGTTCAAGCGCAAGCGCCAAAGCAAAGCAAGAGCCAGAGCCACGCCAAAGCAAAGCCAAAGCCAAAGCCGACGTCAAAAGCACGATCAACACCGCGAACCGACGATCAAGGACGCCGAAGTCTAGCAAGGATCGAGGAAGACACGAAGACTAAGGAACGAAGCCGAAATCCCCTAGCCGAGAAAGCTGCTCGCGCACCCCCCACCACCACCACCACCACCACGAGGTTGTCACATAGCATGTTCAAGTAGAGCATCGCTCCCCTGGGGCCCGGGCCTGTCAATTGGAAACGTGGCAGTACCATTTTGAAAAGTTTAAATACTTAAACGGCTCCTTGACTTTACGACCAGTCCCTCTTCCGAGGAAAAATCCTGGAGATAAAGGTCGCAGCAGCAGAGCCACGAGTCGGAGTTCTCTCCCGGCCGGCTCCTTTCCACACAAAATCTAGGGTTTTATGCTCATCTCTACCATCTATAAGCCATTTATTTCCTTGCCAACCCGGTTTCCATGGATCCCAACCCCAACAGCAACAGCAGCAGCAGCAGCACAGATAAGAAGCAAATGGAAGTGGTGTTAGTGATCCCAGGAGAAGAGGCAGCAACAGTAATGGATTCGGCTGAGAATCCCCCTACCACTGCTGTCAGAGACCCAAAGCTTGATCCCTTGGAAGACCCCACCAACCCTAAACCACCCAGGTCCCCCGAGATCCTCAAGTCCAGCCAGAGCCCGAAGAAGCCGCCCAGGCCACCCCAGCCCGAGGTCCTCCTCCGCCGCCGATCGATCCCGAGCTCCTCCGCCTTCTCAAAGCCCGAGCAGAATCCGAAAGTCGCCGCGGTGGTGCAGACTTAGGATCCTGATCGAGTGGTTGGTTCTGGTTTGTGCTATGGGTTGTATGGTTGCGAGCCTGACGGTTCGCAGATTGCAGAGCTTTGTGATCTGGGGTCTGGAGATCTGGAAATGGTGCCTCATGGTGACCGTAATCTGCTGCGGCCGATTGGTCACTCAGTGGTTCACCACTCTTCTCGTCTTCTTGATTGAAAGGAATTTCCTTCTCAAGAAGAAAGTGCTATACTTCGTGTACGGGCTAAAGAACAGTGTCCAGATCTGCATTTGGTTGGGTCTGATCATCATGTCTTGGTCTCTGCTCTTCAATCGTGGAGTCCAGAGGTCGGCCAAGACTGAAAAAGTTCTCAATTTTGTCTCGCGGGCTCTAGCGTCGCTTCTGTTGGGGTCGGTGATATGGCTGGTGAAGACCCTGTTGGTGAAGATATTAGCCTCGTCCTTCCAGATGAACCGATTCTTCGACCGAATCCAGGAGTCCATATTTCATCAGTATGTGCTGCAGACCCTCTCAGGGCCTCCAGCAATGGAGTTGGCCGAGAATGTTGGGAGAACCAAGAGCACGGGGCGGCTGAGCTTTAGGAGCATGCGGAAGGGGAAGGGGAAGGGGAAAGGGAAAGGAGGGGAAGATCAGGGGGTGATCGACGTGGCGAAGCTTCATAGGATGAGTCAGGAGAAGGTATCAGCTTGGACGATGAAGGGCCTGATTAATGTGATCAGGAGCTCAGGCCTCACTACGATTTCAAGTTCGATCGATGAGACTAGTTTTGACGAGGGGAAAGATCAGAGAGATAGGGAAATAAGTAGCGAGTGGGAGGCAAAGGCCGTGGCTTACCAGATTTTTAAGAATGTTGCCAAGCCTGGCTACAAGTGACAGATCAGATCTTCGAATTCTTTTCCTTAATAATTTCCTTTTACATGTTTGTATTTCTTTGATGTGATTTTCTTTGCCTTGGGGAGTACGTAGGTATATTGAAGAGGAGGATCTCCTAAGGTTTCTGAGCAAGGAGGAGGTGGATATTGTGCTTCCCTTGTTTGAAGGTGCTGCAGAGACTGGAAAGATTAAGAAGTCGGCATTAAAGATTTGGGTGGTACGTAATTACTCGTTTACCTAGCTTATTGTTGCAAGTTGTGCTTAATTTGATCCAACATTTGAGAAACTATGTATTTCGGTTAATTAACTTAGTTTACTGAGCTAAAATGATGGATGTAGATGCATTTGTATAAAATACGAACATGGATTTGGAATCTCACCAAGGTACGTCATCTGTGAGATTTCCTTTATCCCAAAACCCAGGTATTGAGATGAGGTCTCAACATACATCTAAGGATCGTTTCCGCCCTCTACTTTACCGAGGTGGGACTAACCTTAGCTTCTAACACTCCCCCTCCCGTGCAGGCCAATCTTTTTGTGGTTCTTGTCACGTGGATGATAGATGTGTGGGGACCACACCCGGCAGGTGAGTGCACGGTTAGGCTCTGATGCCATGTGAGATTTTTTTAATCCCAAAACCCAAGTGTTGAAATGAGGTCTCAACATACATATAAGGATCGTTTCCGCCCTCTACTTTACCGAGGTGGGACTAACCTTCCAACATCATCATAGTCTACCTTTATCCAAATCTCTTCATCCATCCTAACCGAGAATTCCATGTTTTTGTGGATATATTGTTTCTAGGTGAAGGCCTACCTCGATCGAAAATCTCTTTCTCATTCCTTGAATGACACAAAAACAGCAGTCAACCAACTGCACAAAGTTGCAAGCAGCGTTGTCATCATCGTGATCATAATTGTCGCTCTGTTTCTGATGGGCGTTGCAACGACGCAAGTACTCGTGTTCATCTCATCGCAACTCCTCGTGGTGGTCTTCATGTTTGGAAACACCTGCAAAACCGCATTTGAAGCCATCATTTTCGTATTTATAATGCACCCTTTTGATGTTGGCGACCGTTGTGTTGTTGATGGAATTCAGGTAACTCTCAGCTATTGCCTTTCTAATTTTCGGATAATCGTTAATTACTGGTGAGCGTATTTTTTGGGTTAGCTCCTAATCTTTTGCAGATGACCGTAGAAGAGATGAATATATTGACAATGGTGTTTTTAAGATTCGACAATGAGAAGATCTATTATCCAAATGCTGTGCTATCGACAAAAGCTATAAGCAACTTCTACCGAAGCCCGGACATGAGTGATTCTATTGAGTTCTCTGTCGACTTTAAAACTTCTGTGGAGTGCATCGGCACTTTAAAAGCTAGGATCAAAATGTAAGCCGCAGATCTCATTTGTTGTAGCATAAGATCTGAAATGCCGACTATCGTTAATCCATAATCCAAATCAATTTCAGGTACATAGAGAGCAAACCAAACCACTGGCATCCTACTCACGGCATAGTGGTTGTTTGGGAGATTTTTCACTGGTCCGTGCTGACTGCCTGCAAGACAAAGAAAAATCGTGAGAACGGCTGGCTCCCTTAGGAGCACAGACCCTCCGACGCTCAAGTCAGTCTCACGTGCACAACGGCGAGCTGTAGTAGGGAAAATGGTTTCGAACCTGTACTCTGGAGCTTGGGGGTGGGCATTTATAGACATTGGCGACCTATGGTGGCCCGACACGTGGAGATTCTTTCCAGAGCCTTCTAGACCCCCACGTTCTGGCTCGCGTGGGTCTCTGACGATCCTTGGAACTCGCGCCCCTGACATTCTTTGTCGTCAAGCTTGTCAGGCGGTTTGAGTGGGGGAGAGCATCTTTCTTGTCGCTGCCGGATGACTATTCTAGAATGTTCAAGTCTGGGAGATCTCCAAACTGACTCAGGCGGGCTTCCATGGACGCTTGTCCACGTAGCTTCTGTGGGGTTTCGACACCTAGTAGCCCTTCATGCATTGTGGGCGACCTCCGGTGGGAAGCCAGGGCGAGCTCGCCCCCCCGTCGCTCCGCCTTCTCTTCCACATTTATCAAGAGTCGGACCTCGCAGGAGCGACCTCTTCGATAAGCAGGGGAGTCTTGGTGAGCTTGGGGCGAGCTCCTGAGCGAGCATGGGCGAGCTCCTGTGCGAGCATGGGCGATCTCCTGCGCAAGCTGGGGGCGTCTGCGGTGCCTGTATCTTTGTATGCATGATGGTCTAACTCCCGCTACCACTACCAGCGAACTCCCACGCGAGCTTTGGCGAGCTTTTATGCGAGCTTGGGCGAGCTCCTGAGCGAGCTTGGGCGAGCTCTTGAGCGAGCTGGATCGAGCTCCTGAGCGAGCTTGGCGAGCTCCTGAGCGAGCTTGGGCGAGCTCCGGAGCGAGCTTGGGCGAGCTCCGGAGCGAGCTTGATCGAGCTCGTGAGCGAGCTTGGCGAGCTCCTGAGCGAGCTTGGGCGAGCTCCGGAGCGAGCTTGATCGAGCTCTTGAGCGAGCTTGGGAGAGCTCCTGAGCGAGCTCTTTGCCTAAGGCCCCTTCATCCCAATGTGGATCTCGCTCCCTGTCAAGATGATTTGATGAGCACGGGGGGGGGGGGGGGGGGGGGGGGGGGGGGGGGGGCGAGTTCCCCATCCCTTGGAATCCTGGGGTCTATGAGATCCGCAGACAAGGGCGAGCTGGTGTCGAGAGCGCGGAGCTAGGGGCGGGCTCTGTGTGTTCGACACACCATGAGCTATCAGAATATCGGAGAGAAGAACAGCAGGAGGTCTGATCTTGTTCTCGAGCTGAAGAAGATGTTTGAAGAACTCTCGATCCGCTATCACCTTCTGCCTCAACAAGTTCAACTCGCGTACACTGGCTCAACACCACTACCTATGACCATAATGTAAGGTGATGCAATCTGAAGACCATGGTGCCTTACGAAATTAGATGTGAAATGTGACATCGATCATCTCTGCATATTTTGCGAACCGTGCCGCATTCAACCAATCTTTAAATAGGTTGAATTGTGCACGGACTTGTGACCACCGCTGTGTAGCGCAGTTGGCAGTGGTACCATCGTTCTGGGCTCTTTCTTTCCCATGTTCGATTTCTGCTCTTCCTATCGTGTGGTGCTTCCCCGCTCGGTCTACAGTATTCAGCTCGTGTGGTGTGTTCTTTCCGATTGTGTGTGGCATGCTCTACTTGGTGAGGCAACTTCCTCCTGGTGTGCGGCCTTCTCCGCTCCTGCTGGTGTGGTGGTTCCTGTTGGCCGTGGGTCTGTGGCGATGTCATTTTGTGCCATGTTGTGGCATCTATGTGGTCTCGTTTGGGCCCTAACTGTGTACCAAAGTAAAAAAAGTCTTGTTGGAGGTTGATATAAATTTGGCAATAATGAGTACTTTACATTGGATATCTTGGGATACACAACTATCACACCCGGTCCCCGCCCCCCCCACCGGTCCATAGCACTCACATGATAACAGTTGATACTCTCAACCACATGATTCGTTTCTGGTGCACGCTCCAGAGTTTTGTCCCACATGGACAAGAAGAGGAGAGGTGATCTATAGTTAAATTTTTCGCTGAAGAGACTTAGGGGCCATTTGGCTGTTAGGAAGTAGGAGAAGTGCTGAAAGTGGAAGAAGTGCTCTACTCAGTGAGGCACTTCGGCAGCCACTTACGTTGAAACAAACGGCCCCTTAAGTCCGCTCCCTCCGTTGGAATTAAACAGGAGCCCACATTGGACTGGTCCGTGACTTCAGCCCAACCAAAACTGGGTCTGGCATTCAACTCGGACAAAGCCCAGACTAGGCAGCCCTTGAATTTAATCAAAGGCAGTCAGTAGTAAAAGCATGAATATACCTAACTGGACTGATTCACACAACTAATCAAGTTTTCAAGGGTTAATGTATACAAATGTCTGTAAAAAGTGGAAGTGAAAAGTAGTTTTCTGAACAAGACTTAAAAAAAACTGTGACTCAATCTGCATGTTGAGGCAGGTATCTGTTGCATCGCATTTATTCTAACAATTCCTTCACTCTGCCAAAATTCGGCCCACAATGCTGACTGTAGCACAGGCATCATCATCTGCTGTAAACACCACGCTCCCAGTCTTGCACAGAAAGCTTCAAGATCAAATCCAACAGGAATCTGCTCTCCATGGTGGGATTCACTTTCTCCACCTTGACAACTGTGGGGGAAAATCTTCGTGCCGACCCGAAGACTCTCGCAGCACCAGTCAATTGAAATAGAAGTTGACGTCGAAGATCGTTGGTCGATCTACTGATTGGAGTTAAAGCCTTTTGATATGTCAATAGAATGAGATATGCAATCAGAGAGATTGTGACACGAGATGTGATCTCGGAGTTCAGCCGAAGCCTACGTCTCCGTGCTATAGGGAGCAACCCGAATTCACTAACACTTCAGTTGAAGTGACCTCGACAGGCCGAGTGTCACTGAAAACCCTCTGATCTCTTCGAAGGAGAAAAGAAGATCAAAGAGAGATGGTAGATCGGAGGTTGGAAATCCCAGAGCTCTGGTTTTAGAACTGAGAGTTCGATCTGAGATTCGATCCTTTTACATTCGAAGGCTCTGCTATTTATAGGATTCCCGGGGAGGAATTCCGGGGCAAATGGCGGTTTTCTGCTGTCGTATCTGGGGATTCTCCAGGTAAAGCTAGCGGGCCCCGCTACCGTCTTTTGGGGGATTCCACAGGCTCATAGGCCTACCGGGCAGAGCCGGTGGGTCCCGCGGTGACCTCGTGGGTCCACCAGGCAGGGCCGGTGGGTCCCGTGGTAGTCTTCGTGGGCCCACCAGGCAGGGCCGGTGGGTCCCGTGGTAGTCTTCGTGGGCCCACCAGGCAGGGCCGGTGGGTCCCGCTGTAGTCTCCGGGGGCCCACCAGGCAGGGCCGGTGAGTCCCGCTGTGGTACTCGGGGGCCCACCAGGCAGGGCCGGTGGGTCCCGCTGTTGTCTTCGGGGGCCCACCAGGCAGGGCCGGTGGGTCCTGCTGTAGTACTCGGGGGCCCACCAGGCAGGGCCGGTGGGTCCCGCTGTTGTCTTCGGGGGCCCACCAGGCAGGGCCGGTGGGTCCCGTGGTAGTCTTCGTGGGCCCACCAGGCAGGGCCGGTGGGTCCCGCTGTTGTCTTCGGGGGCCCACCAGGCAGGGCCGGTGGGTCCCGCTGTAGTCTCCGGGGGCCCACCAGGCAGGGCCGGTGGGTCCCGCTGTGGTACTCGGGGGCCCACCAGGCAGGGCCGGTGGGTCCCGCTGTTGTCTTCGGGGGCCCACCAGGCAGGGCCGGTGGGTCCCGCTGTGGTACTCGGGGGCCCACCAGACAGGGCCGGTGGGTCCCGCTGTTGTCTTCGGGGGCCCACCAGGCAGGGGCGGTGGGTCCCGCTGTAGTCTCCGGGGGCCCACCAGGCAGGGCCGGTGGGTCCCGCTGTGGTACTCGGGGGCCCACCAGGCAGGGCCGGTGGGTCCCGCTGTTGTCTTCGGGGGCCCACCAGGCAGGGCCGGTGGGTCCCGCTGTGGTACTCGGGGGCCCACCAGGCAGGGCCGGTGGGTCCCGCTGTTGTCTTCGGGGGCCCACCAGGCAGGGCCGGTGGGTCCTGCTGTAGTACTCGGGGGCCCACCAGGCAGGGCCGGTGGGTCCCGCTGTTGTCTTCGGGGGCCCACCAGGCAGGGGCGGTGGGTCCCGCTGTAGTCTCCGGGGGCCCACCAGGCAGGGCCGGTGGGTCCCGCTGTGGTACTCGGGGGCCCACCAGGCAGGGCCGGTGGGTCCCGCTGCTTGCAGATTTCTTACCAAAATTTGCACCCACAGTTACCCCCTCCAAGTTAGCTAAGAGGCCACCTTGGCTGGCTTGGATTCGTGGTGCAAAGCTAACGACCCCCTGTCAAACACGTAGAGGAGCTTTGTCGAGTGTTAGCGAAAAAATAGACTGATCGGTCAAATTTGACCGATCGGTCAAATTTTGACTGATCGGACAAATTTGACCGATCGGTCAAATTTTGACCGATCGGTCAAATTTTGACCGATCGGTCAAAATTCAACCGGTCAAGGATCAGGTGATCGGTCAAAAAACATGGTTTTTTGACCGATCTAGTAGAGATTTTGACCGATCGGTCAAAGTGATCGGTCAAATTTGATCGGTCAAATTTGATCGATCAAATTTGATCGATCAAATTTGATCGGTCAAGAGTGATCGGTCAAAAGTGATCGGCCAAAAGTGATCGGTCAAATTTTGACCGATCAACGGAAGACCCTCTGTCAGGGTCGCGGATTAGATCGGATGGACTAGATCGAAGAGGGGAGGATGGCCTCGACCCACGATTGTTGAAATTTGAGGATGCTGTAGGGGAGTTGTCGGATTTGGATGTCGATCAGGTTGAGGGAGGGAGGAGGTTTGATTGCAGCTATAGATGATCCATTGAGAGAAGAAGGTTGATTGATCGGGAGGAGGTTTATTGATCGGGTGCAAATCACCGATCGGGTACAAATCTCCGATCAGGTGCAAATCTCTGATCAGGTGCAAATCGCCGATCAGGTGCAAATCGCCGATCAGGTGCAAATCTCCGATCAGGTGCAAATCACCGATCAGGTGCAAATCGCCGATCAGGTGCACATCTCCGATCAGGTGCAAATCGCCGATCGGGTGAATTTCACCGATCGGACAAAAAACAGCCGGTCAAGAAATGGTTGATCGGTCAAAAATGCACTCCTAGCCCCAGATCCAGTGTGTTTTTCGCCGATCAGATGGAAGATGATCGGGAGAATTTCGCCGATCGGGTGAAATTTCACCGATCGGACAAAAAACAGCCGGTCAAGAAATGGTTGATCGGCAAAATACCCACGTTTCGCTTTAGATTTAGTGTGTTTTTCGCCGATCAGATGGATAACGAAGGGGAAGAAAGGGGTCGAGGATCGCCGATCGGGCGAATTTGACCGATCGGTCAATTTTGACCGATCGGGCAAATTCGACTGATCGGAGCATCGATCGGGTGAATTTGCACTAAATTTGGAGAAAAAACCCCCTTTTTGACCGATCGCTGAAATCTTGACCGGCTGAATTATGCCCGATCGGTCGCCGGCTGCCGATCTGAGGCGGAGTGCTGTTCTTGGTGCAGTGGGAGATGGCGATTGGTAGTGGGACTTCGATCCGTCGGTTGCCGGGGAGTTGCGGCCAATCGGTGATGAGATCGGGAGCGGCGGAGCTGAGGTTGGAGCTGAGGGAGACGAGGGGCTTAGAGCTCCTCTGCTTTGTTGATCTGAGTGGAGCACGGGTTGGTTGATCACGGGTGGCTCACGGGTTGGTTGATCACGGGTTGTGACAGCTCAAACCCGACTGTGCAGTCACGGGTTCTCACTGCCCAAAACTTTCACAAGGGCTGCTCTGACTTCACTGTTCAGTCACGGGACTGCTGCCATACTCTTTTGAAGAGAGTAAATGCTGGCTGTTTGATCGGGCCTCAACTGCTGCTCACTTTTGTGAAGAGAGTCACGGGCTTGTTGATTTAAGTGCTGAATTCGGTGCAAGTGCTGAATTCGGTGCTTGCTGTTTTATCAAATGGAGGGAGTATAGGTTGGTAGCCCATGTGCTGTTGGCAATCCAAGTGTGGCAGCCCATGTGCTGTTGGCAATCCAAGTGAAAGCCATGTAAACATTTAGTGTATATACCACGCGTGCTCCCAACCCGGCACACCATGGTCGTTCGATTTGAATTGTTTTTGATCAAACACCATACAACCAAAAGGCATTTCAAATGGACTGAACACCCAGATCGGTCAAGTGGGATTTCCTCTTTCTAGTTGGAGGAATCTTTTGTACTGAAATTGGGTCCCGCTACCAATGCGAATCCCGCTCGTTGATGACATGCTACCGGGATTGTGGAATTAATAGACCAAGCTCCCGTCATTTGCGAGCATGGATAATGTCTGTTAATGTAGCGCTCCTGGATGTTGTGATAAGATCCTTATCACAGTTGTTGGTGCCTGCTAACTTTAGAAAAGCAATTGAATGTTTGGGTATTCTGAATAGAATTCGAATGCCTTGCTAATGAATAGTGTTGAGGCCACGAGCGAAGACTTTGATTGAATGTCGAGACTCAGGTCTCGGACTTTGCTGCCACGTGCCAAGGTTGCAAGCTTGGACTTTCGACCAAATGTCAAGATGTCGGTCTCGGACTTTGCTATCAAACACTAGGACTAAATTTGGAGTTTGTTCGAATGCTGCGGTTCATGTCTCAGACTTTGCCCTTGAATGGTTGATGAGTTTTCGCCTTTGTTAATCGGCTTTTGAATCTTAGGACGATCTGCAACGTCGGAAGATTTTTGAGGGTTGGTCGGAAGATCACGCGACTCCTGGGTGATAGTCGTCTCGTCGTTGATGCTGGCTATGAAAGATTGTAGATTCACCCCCTCATCGATGGTGGACTTCCAGAACGAGTCTTCCTCGAGCATGAGAGCGCGTGATGCTTGATTTTTGCCGATCGGATAAGTTTGTCCGATCGGTAAAAATTATCCGGTCAAGGTTCGAGTGATCGGCAAAAAACCTTGGTTTTTTGCCAGATCCAGTAGAAATTTGACCGATCAAATGATTTTTGCCGATCGGACAAGTTTGTCCGATCGGTAAAAATTATCCGGTCAAGGTTCGAGTGATCGGCAAAAAACCTTGGTTTTTTACCAGATCCAGTAGAAATTTGACCGATCGAATAATTTTTGCCGATCGGACAAGTTTGTCCGATCGGTAAAAATTATCCGGTCAAGGTTCGAGTGATCGGCAAAAAACCTTGGTTTTTTGCCAGATCCAGTAGAAATTTGACCGATCGAAGGATTTTTGTCGATCGGACAAGTTTGTCCGATCGGTAAAAATTATCCGGTCAAGGTTCGAGTGATCGGCAAAAAACACTCTTATGAGTGTTGAGTGGTAAGTTTGAGAGATGTCCTGCCTCTGGAGTGACATTGGCTGAATGCTGCTCGACGCGTTTGACCTTGATCTTCATGTCGAGATGTGTTGGGGCTGAGAGCTTGTCTTTGGACTTTGCTGCACGTCGAGGCAGCGAAGGTGTCTCGGATTATGTATCTGAGAGTTGATATTCTGGATAGAATAGAATGATTGAATAGGTTTAACATTTGCACATAAGGGGTCGTGTCGCAACACGAGGCCCCAAACTTGTTAGACGACCTGGTAGCTTGAAATTGAGAGTTGTGTTGTTTCACAACCCGAAACCGTTTAACATTTGCACGTAAAGGGTCGTGTCGCAACACGAGACCCTAAACTTGTTAAACGACCTGGTAGCTTGAAATTGAGAGTTGTGTTGTTTCACAACCCAAAACCGTTTAACATTTGCACGTAAAGGGTCGTGTCGCAACACGAGGCCCTAAACTTGTTAAACGACCTGGTAGCTTGAAATTGAGAGTTGTGCTGTTTCACAACCCGAAACCGTTTAACATTTGTACGTAAAGGGTCGTGTCGCAACACGAGGCCCTAAACTTGTTAAACGACCTGGTAGCTTGAAGGTTGAGTTGGCTCAACTTGAATTTGCTTGAAGGTTTGAAACTGAATGTTGCGCTGTCTCATAACTCAGAATTTGAACGGACAAGTAGACGTTTGAGAGCAATCTTTATTCAGCATAGAAATTACATCAGAGACGGAAATCTATCTCTTTTTGGCGAAATCAGTCGATAAGATCCTTTGCTTGCGATAGATTCGACGGTGTAGGCTCCTTCCCAGTTGGGAGTTAGTTTCCCGCTGCTCCTCTCTTGTATTGGAAAAGACTGCTCTGAGTACCGGGCTTTTGATAGGAAATTGTCTTGGCAACCCTCTGGTCATAGGCTCGCTTGATCTTCTTTTGGTAGTTCGCAATACGAATGATCGCCTGATCTCGCAGTTCTTCGGAGAAGTCAAGATCGTTTATTCCTTTTTCGACTGCTCTGGTCGTCAAAGTGTTAATAGCCTTGTAGCTTCGTCTTGGCTTCGAGAGACTTTCCTCTGGGATGATTTCCACAGGATCCAGAGTGGACGTTGATTGGAATCGCCTTTGCTTGTGTGGGGCCAACACATTTGAGCAGTGTCCCATTGTGTGACCTGAAGTAGAGATTTGCATCTTGAATACTGTAGTATGGAAGTTTTCTTTGAAGTCTCTTCTGGCTTGAGTTGAATCTTCTGTATTCGGCCTTCTTTGAAGAAGTCGAAGATTAGCTATCTCCAATCTTCGAGTTCGTGCGTCATAGTAAGATTGAAGGTTGGGAGTCTCCAACCCCTAGACCTATCTGTGGAGGCGATAATTTGTTGCTCGATGGTAACTTTAGGCGACTCTTGATAGTCGATTTGTATTTACCTAGATAAGCGCTTCGGACTTTGCATTCGATTGTCAAGGCTGTCTCCTTGAGGTTCGCCGAATGTCGAGGCAATGAGTGCACCTCAAACTTTGCATTTGAATGCCAAGGCTGTCTCCTTGGGCTTCGCCGAATGCCGAGGCAGCGAGTGTGCCTCGGACTTTGCATTCGAGTGCCAAGGCTGTCTCCTTGGGCTTCGCCGAATGTCGAGGCAATGAGTGCACCTCAAACTTTGCATTTGAATGCCAAGGCTGTCTCCTTGGGCTTCGCCGAATGCTGAGGCAGCGAGTGTGCCTCGGACTTTGCATTCGAGTGCCAAGGCTGTCTCCTTGGGCTTCGCCGAATGCCGAGGCAGCGAGTGTGCTTCGGACTTTGCAGATATGTAACATATACCTTTGCCTATCACCTCGTTGTAGTCTTCAAGTGAGCCCTTTCGTTTCGAACCTTACCCCCAATGTAGGGATTGGAGGATAGTCAAACTTGAAAGGCTTAGGATATCGATGGGAGATATCGACGATGGATTGTCTAGAAGGAGCAGATTGTTGGATTGAAGTTCAGCCGCCAACTCATTGAGCGAGTCTCGACTGATGTCACTCTGAGTAACTTCCCTCTGGATGATCCTGATAGAGTCTTCGCCATTCAGTGAAAGCGGAGGAAGCAACCAGATCGCTCGTGTCCATTTGGTTGTCTGCTCAACCGAGGGAGCTGAGAAGTTTGACTTTGAAGATCAGTTGTCTGCTCAACCGGTCCGATGTTGTCGTCGTGTCTGCTCAACCGGTCCGATGTTGTCGTCGAGCACATTGAGCTTTTTGAACGAATCCCACAGACGGCGCCAAACTGTGGGGGAAAATCTTCGTGCCGACCCGAAGACTCTCGCAGCACCAGTCAATTGAAATAGAAGTTGACGTCGAAGATCGTTGGTCGATCTACTGATTGGAGTTAAAGCCTTTTGATATGTCAATAGAATGAGATATGCAATCAGAGAGATTGTGACACGAGATGTGATCTCGGAGTTCAGCCGAAGTCTACATCTCCGTGCTATAGGGAGCAACCCGAATTCACTAACACTTCAGTTGAAGTGACCTCGACAGGCCGAGTGTCACTGAAAACCCTCTGATCTCTTCGAAGGAGAAAAGAAGATCAAAGAGAGATAGTAGATCGGAGGTTGGAAATCCCAGAGCTCTAGTTTTAGAACTGAGAGTTCGATCTGAGATTCGATCCTTTTACATTCGAAGGCTCTGCTATTTATAGGATTCCCGGGGAGGAATTCCGGGGCAAATGGCGGTTTTCTGCTGTCGTATCTGGGGATTCTCCAGGTAAAGCTAGCAGGCCCCGCTACCGTCTTTTGGGGGATTCCACAGGCTCGTAGGCCTACCGGGCGGAGCCGGTGGGTCCCGCGGTGATCCTCGTGGGTCCACCAGGCAGGGCCGGTGGGTCCCGTGGTAGTCTTCGTGGGCCCACCAGGCAGGGCCGGTGGGTCCCGTGGTAGTCTTCGTGGGCCCACCAGGCAGGGCCGGTGGGTCCCGCTGTAGTCTCCGGGGGCCCACCAGGCAGGGCCGGTGGGTCCCGCTGTGGTACTCGGGGGCCCACCAGGCAGGGCCGGTGGGTCCCGCTGTTGTCTTCGGGGGCCCACCAGGCAGGGCCGGTGGGTCCTGCTGTAGTACTCGGGGGCCCACCAGGCAGGGCCGGTGGGTCCCGCTGTTGTCTTCGGGGGCCCACCAGGCAGGGCCGGTGGGTCCCGTGGTAGTCTTCGTGGGCCCACCAGGCAGGGCCGGTGGGTCCCGCTGTTGTCTTCGGGGGCCCACCAGGCAGGGCCGGTGGGTCCCGCTGTAGTCTCCGGGGGCCCACCAGGCAGGGCCGGTGGGTCCCGCTGTGGTACTCGGGGGCCCACCAGGCAGGGCCGGTGGGTCCCGCTGTTGTCTTCGGGGGCCCACCAGGCAGGGCCGGTGGGTCCCGCTGTGGTACTCGGGGGCCCACCAGGCAGGGCCGGTGGGTCCCGCTGTTGTCTTCGGGGGCCCACCAGGCAGGGGCGGTGGGTCCCGCTGTAGTCTCCGGGGGCCCACCAGGCAGGGCCGGTGGGTCCCGCTGTGGTACTCGGGGGCCCACCAGGCAGGGCCGGTGGGTCCCGCTGTTGTCTTCGGGGGCCCACCAGGCAGGGCCGGTGGGTCCCGCTGTGGTACTCGGGGGCCCACCAGGCAGGGCCGGTGGGTCCCGCTGTTGTCTTCGGGGGCCCACCAGGCAGGGCCGGTGGGTCCTGCTGTAGTACTCGGGGGCCCACCAGGCAGGGCCGGTGGGTCCCGCTGTTGTCTTCGGGGGCCCACCAGGCAGGGGCGGTGGGTCCCGCTGTAGTCTCCGGGGGCCCACCAGGCAGGGCCGGTGGGTCCCGCTGTGGTACTCGGGGGTCCACCAGGCAGGGCCGGTGGGTCCCGCTGCTTGCAGATTTCTTACCAAAATTTGCACCCACAACAACCGTGATCTTCACCCGCTGCTCGTCCCCGTAGAGCTCTTCCTTGATCTTGAGCCTAAATAGATACTGCTTAAAGAGGCTCCTGCGCACGATTTCGCCAAACCTAACATCATCACCCGATTCGTCAAATTTAAGACTGGACAGCACCTTTGCGGAGCAGCCCAGGATCTCCTCCCAAGACTCCTGGAAGGCCGTCACCCACGTCAACCCTGTGTGGTCTTACACCTGGGCCTGAAGAAGGTACCTGTATCATACTCTTCGAACTCTCTGGTGCACCGATCACAGCACCAGTGTCCGTTGTCCAGCTTCGTCACCTTCTTACTGCACTGTCGATCGCCGATCATATTGGGGCAAGCCGTGTAGCAGAAATTGTTTCCAGATTCTTTCCAGAGTCTTCTAGACCCCCACGTTCTGGTTCGCGTGGGTCTCTGACGATCCTTGGAACTCGCGCCCCTGACATTCTTTGTCGTCAAGCCTGCCAGGCGGTTTAAGTGGGGGAGAGCATCTTTCTTGTCGCTGCCGGGTGGCTATTCTGGAATGTTCAAGTCTGGGAGATCTCCAAACTGACTCAGGCGGGCTTCCATGGACGCTTGTCCACGTAGCTTCTGTGGGGTTTCGATACCTGGTAGCCCTTCATGCATTGTGGGCGACCTCCGGTGGGAAGCCAGGGCGAGCTCGCCCCCCCGTCGCTCCGCCTTCTCTTCCACATTTATCAAGAGTCGGACCTCGCAGGGGAGTCTTGGCGAGCTTGGGGCGAGCTCCTGAGCGAGCTTGGGCGAGCTCCTGAGCGAGCATGGGCGAGCTCCTGTGCGAGCATGGGCGATCTCCTGCGCAAGCTGGGGGCGTCTGCGGTGCCTGTATCTTTGTATGCATGACGGTCTAACTCCCGCTGCCACTACCAGCGAACTCCCACGCGAGCTTTGGCGAGCTTTTATGCGAGCTTGGGCGAGCTCCTGAGCGAGCTTGGGCGAGCTCCTGAGCGAGCTGGATCGAGCTCCTGAGCGAGCTTGGCGAGCTCCGGAGCGAGCTTGGGCGAGATCCGGAGCGAGCTTGGGCGAGCTCCGGAGCGAGCTTGATCGAGCTCTTGAGCGAGCTTGGCGAGCTCCTGAACGAGCTTGGGAGAGCTCCTGAGCGAGCTCTTTGCCTAAGGCCCCTTCAGCCCAATGTGGATCTCGCTCCCTGTCAAGATGATTTGATGAGCACGGGGGGGGGGGAGCTCCTGGGCGAGTTCCCCATCCCTTGGAATCCTGGGGTCTTTGAGATCCGCAGACAAGGGCGAGCTGGTGTCGAGCGCGCGGAGCTAGGGGCGGGCTCTGTCGGGCTAAGAGGTGCGATCATACGGATAAGGGCTTCAACTCCTGGACGGATTTCAGCTACCCCCAACATTACCCCCTCCTAAGGGAGCGACCAAGGAGACTTTGACGCTTGCTCAGGAGTCTTATTGCACACGACGGTCGGATTGGGAGTACCAGTCATTGGCGACCTCCACCCTGTGGGCTGCGGGCACCTGTCGTGGGCGGTCTACGCCGAGAGCTTTGACTGCCAGTATTTCACAAACGCTGGGCGAGCCGGGAGCGTCAGCCACGAGCGATCTCCTTCCGGCGCGAGCTCATCACACGCGGTCAGGGTCTGCCTCGGGCGAGCTGCGGGCACCAGCCGTGGGCGATCTGCGTCGAGAGTTTTGACTCACAGTATTTCACAAACGCTGGGCAGGCCGGGAGCGTCAGCCACGAGCGATCTCCTCCCGGCGCGAGCTCATCACACGCGGTCAGGGTCTGCCTCGGGCGAGCTGCGGGCACCAGCCGTGGGCGATCTGCGTCGAGAGTTTTGACTCCCAGTATTTCACAAACGCTGGGCGGGCCGGGAGCGTTAGCCACGAGCGATCTCCTCCCGGCGCGAGCTCATCACACGCGGTCAGGGTCTGCCTCGGGCGAGCTGCGGGCGTCAGCCGTGGGCGATCTGCATCGAGAGTTTTGACTCCCAGTATTTCACAAACGCTGGGCGGGCCGGGAGCGTCAGCCACGAGCGATCTCCTTCCGGCGCGAGCTCATCACACGCGGTCAGGGTCTGCCTCGGGCGAGCTGCGGGCACCAGCCGTGGGCGATCTGCGTCGAGAGTTTTGACTCCCAGTATTTCACAAACGCTGGGTGGGCCGGGAGCGTCAGCCACGAGCGATCTCCTTCCGGCGCGAGCTCATCACACGCGGTCAGGGTCTGCCTCGAGCGAGCTGCGGGCACCAGCCGTGGGCGATCTTGTGGCTTGGGTTTCGCACCAGATCTCCAGCGGTCGTTTCATCTTAAATGCGGTGCGAGGCTCGATGTTGATAAAATGAATCTCATCATGAGATCCCGACAGCGCGAGACACGTGTCTCCTTCCCATTCGCCTCCCTCTCTGTCAGCTAAAGACAGCGTCGGCGCCGGCGCAGCCCTTTCCACGCGTGGTCCACGTGGCATTTCCTGATTGGAGAAAGACGAGCTGTCGCTTCAACCGTCGGCGTGTCGCCTCGTTGGGCGCGCTCGAGTATTAATTGCGGCCCGATTCACCTGTCTTTCACTCGCCTATAAATAGGGGATGGGGGGCGATTTTTACCGCTGCGTGAAAACAGCTCTCCCTTTCTCCTTTGCTTTCAGCTCGCAGCTCGCTAGCGCCCTCTCGCTCTTATGGCTTCCTCTGCTTCCGCTTCTTCTTCAGCTGCTGCTGCTGCTGCGTCCTCCCGAGAGGGGCCTCTCAATGTCGCCCCTATCTCGGTGTGAGCTCCGGGCTCAGGGGAAGAGGCACCTCTGAAGGAGCCCGCAGTCGTTTGGTTCAATGACATCGGGGGTGCGCCCATCCCCGATAGTCTGCGAACCGCGGTGGGCATTCCCCAAGAGCTCACCATTCTTCCTCTTCCGAGCTCCGGGAGGTCGCTCTCGGGGACCGTGGTCTCCGTGGGACAGATATGGTCAGGGCTCCGGCTGCCCCTGAACCATCTGGCCAGCGAGCTCCTGGAACTGGCGGGCTTATGCCCCGCCCAGCTTCCGGGAAACTCGTGGGGGATCCTCTATGGGCTTGCTCGCATCGAGGAAGCCCTAAACGTGAGGATCCCCCTAGCCTACCTCCTGAAGAAGTGGTTCCTCAAATCGGGACCCGTCTTCAGCGAGGTAGACTGTGGTCAGTTCTACCTCACGGGCCGCTTCGTCGAGGTGCTTCCGTTCACCGCCATCGAGAACAAGGACCGGTACTGGAAAGCGTACCCGTTCGTGATCGACGGCGAATGGCGAGGTCCTCGAGCCGGCGTTCCCTCTCTTCCCGGCAGACCGCCTCTCTCTGTCTTCAAGGAGATCGCGGAATACCGGGCAAAGGGGAGAAAGTGCATCGCCGCAGCCCGAGAGAAATCTCTCGACGATGCGATTCTGCACTTCCTCGGGGGTCGAACCCTCGAGAAAGTTCTCCCGCCGGACTTCTCCTTCCTCTAGAAGGATCTCCGGACCGGAACCATCACCACCCGGCAGAAGGTGATGCGGAAGAAGGTCGCGGTCTCCCGGCGTGCTGCCGCGAACTCCACGGCGGCCCCCGCGACCTCCGGGGCGGGGACCTCGGTGAAGAAGGGGAAGAAGCGGGCTTCCCCCATCAAGGTCGCCGACCGGGACACCCTTGAGATGCTCCGCGAGGAGGACGTTGCCCCGCCTCCGCCACCAGCCCGCGAAGCAGCCCCAGGTCAGGCGACCTCCCTCTCCATTCTTCCTCCGAGGATCCCAATCCCGGAGCCTCGACGTCGTCGTATTTCTTTTGTCGAGCCCGAGGATCCGCGCGTCGAGCTTCTTCTCAGCATGGCGGAAGTGGAATCCCCAATGGCTGAAGTGTTGATGCGCGGATTCCCAGGTGACACCCTTCTAAGACCTTGTTTGTTGCGGTGATGAATCCAAAGGAGGGCGCCTCGCGGAAGAAGACGAAGAAGAAGAAGACTCCTTCAGCCCGCCCGTCGGGAGAGGACAACACTGTTCGGGAGGCTCGCGAAGCCTTCCAACAAATCCTCGAGGCGCGGAGGAAGGCCGCCCTCGCGGAGGCGGGCTTGGGATCAGCCGATGATCTCAGCACGACCTCCAGCTCCGACGACGAGGAGCGGGCTTCGGGTGACGAGCCCGCGCCTGCAACTGCGGGGCCTCCCCCGCCCTTCGAGGGACCGGCTCCGCCAAGCTCGAATCCTCCGGCACCCGCTCCCCACACATCCTCATCACCGGCCGCGCCTGCCCCCAGCGCACCTGCGCTCGCTGCTCCCAGCGCGCCCGTGCCTCCCAGCGCGCCCGATGCTCCAAGCGCGCCCGCCGCTCCCAGCGAGCCCATAGCTCCCGGTGCGCCCGCGCCCGCCACTAGCGCGCCTGCGCCCACGGCTCCCAGCGCGCCCGCTGCTCCAAGCGCGCCCGCCGCTCCCAGCGAGCCCACAGCTCCTGGTGCGCCCGCGCCCGCCGCTAGCGCGCCTGTGCCCACGGCTCCCAGCGCGCCCGCGCCCACTGCTAGCGCGCCTGCACCCATGGCTCCCAGCGCGCCCGCGCCCGCTGCTGCCAGCGCGCCTGCGCCCACGGCTCTCGGCGCGCCCGCGCCCGCTGCTGCCAGCGCGCCTGCGCCCACGGCTCTCGTAGCTCCTGCCCTCCCGGAGGATCTGGGCGGGCTGGTCTACTGGTCTCCGGACCTGGGGACCATCCTGGACGATCTTCCGAGCTCAAGCTCGGAAGCCTCGGATCCAGGTGTGCCCAAAGAAGGGCGAGCCGTTGCGCCATCCTCGACCGCTGAAAAGGGCCCCAGCGCCCAAGGGATTGAGGCCGCTCCGGTCGTGGCCCCCGCGGTGCTTGAGCCCGCTGATGCTGCCGCCGCGGCGCCTCCTCCAGCCGCTCCGATCGAGGGAAGCCAGGCGGGCTTCTCCTCAGGCGGCCCTGAGCGCGCCCTTTACTACACGCGGGAGATCTTGGGGCGCAACATTTTCGCCCGGACTCCCTACATCGCCCTCATCAACCGGCTCGTCGAGGTAAGATTACTTTCGCGCTACTTTGGCTTATATCCCTTTCCTGTTCTAATTTTCTTCTAACTCTTTTAACTGTTTCACCTTGCCATAGGTGGAGCGGGTCAGCCGGGCTCTCGCCGATGAGGTCGCTGGCGTGGCGGGGGATATTATCGCCCTCTACGATGACACTCTCCATAGCTCGGAGAGGAGAGTAGACGAGTACATCCACCATCTTCACCAGGCGGACCGATCCGGCGAGCTCCGAGCTGAGGTTGACCGGCTGCGCCAGCAGGCCGCCTCCGTAGATACGGAGGTCGTTCAGCTGCACCAGCGGGCCGCCACTCTCACCAAGTCGCTAGCTTCGGTCGAGGACGCTCGAGCCCGCGCCCTCGCGGATCTGCAAGAAGCGATCAAAGCCAAGGAGGCCGCTCAGAAAGAAATCCTCGAGCTCCGAAGCCAAGCGGCGGCCTCCAAGGACGAGATCGCGACGCTGAAGGAGGCACATCTCCGCGACCTCAACTCCCAGCGAGAACGGCTCCAGTCGCAGCTGGGCGAGCTTCTCAAGAAGGGTGCGCTGGACGCCATCGAGAAATATAAGACCGAAAGGTCAAAAAAGAGGAAGCGCGGCGACGACGAAGGCGCTGGCGTGGGCCCAGCCTAGGCTATATTTTTGTAACCCTGTTGTAATCTTTATGATAAATGCGATGAATAGAATATTTCTGAGTTCGTCTTTGTGTGCTCTTCTGTGTTTCTTTTCTTTCTGCGAGTCCGCTCATGAGTCCGCTTTAGGAGTTTTGCAGCGATCTCGAGAGTGATACCCCGGGCGAGGCAGCTAATTCGATTCAACCTTTTTATTTTAAAATACATGCAAACGAAAAACTCGGCATGCTCGCTAAAATTCAATATAGTCTCTGAGCCCGGAAAACGATAAGCGAACAAAATGACTTCAAAAACTTCCCTACACTCAGAGACTTAAAACCATTTTATTTTTGAAGGAAACTAATAAGTGCTAGCTGCCCCCTGCCCGGTTAATTTCCCTCGATGATCATGTTCAGCGGACTTGCCCTTTGAGGGATATGCCCGCGCCAGGATGCTTCCGTTCATGGCAGGTGAACGCGAAGGATCCCGGTTAGGTTTAGAGTCCACTAGGCAGCGGACTTCCCCAGGAATCTCAAGGTCGCCCACTGGCCGCCTCTGAGGATCCCAGTCTTGCTTTAAGTCCGCACAACGGCGGACTGCCCCGGGAAGCTCAAGGTCGCCCACTGACTGCCTCTGAGGATCCTGGTCTTGCTTTAAGTCCGCACAACGGCGGACTGCCCCGGGAAGCTCAAGGTCGCCCACTGGCTGCCTCTGAGGATCCCGGTCTTGCTTTAAGTCCGCACAACGGCGGACTGCCCCGGGAAGCTCAAGGTCGCCCACTGGCTGCCTCTGAGGATCCCGGTCTTGCTTTAAGTCCGCACAACGGCGGACTGCCCCGGGAAGCTCAAGGTCGCCCACTGGCTGCCTCTGAGGATCCCGGTCTTGCTTTAAGTCCGCACAACGGCGGACTGCCCCGGGAAGCTCAAGGTCGCCCACTGGCTGTCTCTGAGGATCCCGGTCTTGCTTTAAGTCCACACAACGGCGGACTGCCCCGGGAAGCTCAAGGTCGCCCACTGGCTGCCTCTGAGGATCCCGGTCTTGCTTTAAGTCCGCACAACGGCGGACTGCCCCGGGAAGCTCAAGGTCGCCCACTGGCTGCCTCAGAGGACCCCGGTCTTGCTTTAAGTCCACACAACGGCGGACTATACTTTATAGATCATGCGGGCTCTTGCTGCGCCGAGCTTCCGAGTTAAATTCCTTGTTGAAACCTCCATCGTTCATTCATAACTTCTTCAGAAGATAATTTACAAAATTCCTTGGTCTTATGCATAAAACTTGTGAAGGTGCAAAGCATTCCAAGGTCGCTCTAACAGGTCGCCTTCAGCGGTCATCAACCGGTAAGCCCCGGAGCTTCCTGCTTCGTGTACTATGTAGGGGCCTTCCCAGTTCGCCGCGAGCTTTCCTGCATTACGCTCTTGCGTGTTTGCGAACACCTTTCTCATCACCATGTCACCAGCCTTGAATGCCCGATGGCGGACTCTTTTGTCATATGCGCGCTTCATTTCTTGTCTGTATCCGGCGAGATGCAGATTGGCGCGCTCTCGTCTTTCTTCGAGCTGATCGAGGGAGTCTCCGAGCAGTTTGTCGTTGTCGACCTCCTCCGACGCAAGCCTTCTTTCAGTGGGCAGCTCGACTTCGATGGGTAGCACAGCTTCGCAACCAAAAGTGAGACTGAAAGGGGACTCGTTAGTTGAGCGACGTGGAGTAGTGCGATAGGCCCACAAGACTCCATCGAGCTCCTGCTCCCACAATCCTTTTTTCCCTTCCAGCCTTTTCTTGAGGTTGTCTAGGATCACGTGATTCGTTGCTTCGGTCTGCCCGTTGCTTTGAGGGGTACCTTGGGGACGAGAACCTTAGGTCGACTCCATATTCAACGCAAAATCTTCTGATCAAGCGATTGTCGAACTGGCGACCATTGTCGGTGATAAGTACCCGAGGCAGACCGAACCGGCAGAAAATATTCTTCCAAAGGAAGTCTCTCACTTGCTTCTCACCTATTTTAGCTAGCGGGACCGCTTCCACCCATTTGGTGAAGTAGTCCGTAGCCACTAAGATAAATTTCTTTTGCCGGGCTGACACGGGGAAAGGTCCCACAATGTCCAGTTCCCATTGCTGGAACGGCCATGGGCTCGCCAGAGGATGCAGCTCTTCTGCGGGCATATGATTTGTCGTGGCGTGCTTCTGGCATTGGATGCAGCTTTGTGCGACCTTCAAGGCATCTTGCTCCAGAGTGGGCCACCAGTACCCTTGCCTCCGTACCTTCGCAGCTAGAGACCGCCCACCAGCGTGGTTTCCCAGCTCGCCAGAGTGAATGCAATTCAAAACTTCTTCGGTCTCCGGGCTCTCGATGCAACGAAGATTTGGCCCGCCAAAAGATCTTCGAAAAAGGCGATCCCAGGGAATGAGATAGCGACCTGCGCATTTCTCTACTCGCCGGGCTTCCTCTCTACCCTCTGGAAGCTCGCCCTTCTGGAGAAAATAAAGAATAGGGGTGGTCCACCCGCCGAGTGATACGTCGGTAGAGACTTGGTTAACAGCGGGCTCTATCAGTCGGAGCCGAGACTGATTTTGGACCTCGATGAGAATCTGGCGAGCTTCCGATGTTCCCAGTAGGGAGGCGGCGTTTGCCAAAGCATCAGCTCGCCTATTATCGGCTCGGGGAATTTGCTCGAAGGAGATCTTTTCGAACTCTGCGGCCTTTCCTTTTACCAGATCCACGTAGCCCGCCATTCGCGTATCCCGGGAGGCGTACTCTCCATTGATTTGGCAAATAATTAGCTGGGAATCGCTGAAGACCTTCAACCGTTTGGCGCCTACTTCTTGAGCGAGCTCTAGACCAGCCAGCAGCGCCTCATACTCTGCCTCGTTGTTGGTAGCAGCAAAACCAGTCGGACTGATTTTTCAAGAATTACCGACTGAGCGATCAGTGCAACCCCGATCCCAGCCCCCAAAGCGTTGGAGGATCCATCGACGAATAATTCCCAGCCCGCCATCTCTGAATGCTTAGTTGGAGGAAGCTCGCCTTGGTTGTCCAAGAACCTCGCCTTCCCAGGGTGTGCCTCAGTTGGCTCATCCTCCTGGTACTGGACTGGTTCTTCTATGGGGAAGTCCGCCAAGAAATCGGCGAGGGCCTGCCCTTTGACAGCAACTCGAGGGACATACTCCAAACCATAGGCGGCGAGCTCGGCAGACCATCGATAGAGCCTGCCGGCTACCGAGGGTCTGGAGAGCGCACTCTTCAGAGGGTGCTCCGTGATGACTTTGACAGTGTGCGCCGAGAAGTAGGGGTGAAGCTTTCTCGCGGTTAGGACCAAGGCCAATGCGACCTTCTCAATTGGTCGATACCGGAGCTCGGCGGGAAGCATTGTGTGGCTTACAAAGTAGACAGGCCGCTCCACCTTTGCTTCTTCTACAACAAGGACCCCGCTTACTGCATTCTCTGTGACCGCGAGATATACGCCTAGCTCGGCGCCATCTTTGGGTGCCGCTAGGATTGGCGGGCTCGCCAGATAGTCCTTGATCTTTTGAAAGGCGCGCTCGCATTTTTCATCCCAACAAATGCTCGCTCCTTTTCGTAGTAGCTCAAAAAGAGGTCGGCAATTGTCTGAGGATTTGGAGATGAACCGATTGAGCGCGGCAATTCGCCCGCTCAACCTTTGGACCTCCTGTCGGGTTCTTGGTGTGGGCATTTCGACAAGTGCTCGGATTTGCCCAGGGTCGGCCTCGATCCCCCTGTGGGTGACCAGGTACCCTAAGAATTTTCCGGAAGTCACCCCGAATGCGCACTTCGCCGGGTTTAGCCTCATTTGGTACTTTCTCAACACTTCTAAGATTTTGCGGAGATCGGCAACATGCCCCTCTCGCTTTCGACTTTTCACCAAGAGGTCGTCTACATAAACTTCGACATTCCTGCCGATCTGACCCTTAAACATCTGAGTGACTAACCTTTGGCAGGTCGCTCCAGCGTTCTTAAGTCCAAATGGCATCACTCGATAGCAGAATAGCTTCTGGTAGCCCGCCCCAGAATAGAAAGCGGTCTTCTCTTGATCGTCGACGTGGAGAGGTATCTGGTTATACCCTGAATATCCATCCATGAAGGACAAGGCCTGGAACCCGACAGCTGCGTCGATCAGTGCGCCTATCCGTGGAAGAGGGAAACCGTCCTTCGGGCATGCTTTATTGAGGTCGGAGAAGTCAATGCACACTCTGACTGCCCCGCTCTTCTTGGGCACCGCCACAATATTGGAGATCCACTCGGGGAAGTGCGCCTTGCTTATAAAGCCAGCTCGCTCTAGCTTGTCTATCTCCGCCGCCACTGCAATTGACTTCGCAGCAGGTATGTGCCGAGCTTTTTGCTTGACCGGCGGGAATTCTTTCATGGTGTGCAGACGATGACAGGCGACCTCCGGGTCAATCCCTGGCATGTCCGCGAAGCTCCAGGCGAATACGTCACGGTATTCCCTGAGTATGTTGGTTAGGGCCAGGACCTCGCCCTTGGTTAGCGAGGTCCCGAGACTAACAATCCTCGGTCCGTCCTCGCTACCGATGTTGACTTCTTGTAGCGGCTCGGCAATGGGAAAACTTCCTCTCTGGGACCCTGGTAGGCGACCTTTCTCCTCGAGCTCAAGATCCACACCGCTCCCACCCGGGGGTCAAGTAGGGGATTTAAGCGAGGAGACCTCTCTCGGGCTTTGAGGGAGCCCGCTCGAGGTGGGCGTTAACTGCTAGGAGGGCGCGGGCCTCTTGGCCTCAGCGACCTCAACGTCTGCGAGGTGAAAGACGTCCTGCTCGCACCTGGTAGCAGCGACCTGGTCTCCTCGAATTACCACGACCCCTCCGTTGGTGGGAAACTTGAGGGCCTGGTGATTAAGCGAGGACACCACTTTCATTTGCCTCAACCAAGGTCGCCCTAGGATGGCATTGAAAGCGGACTGCCCATCCACCACCGCGAAACGGACTTGACGTACCTCCGGGCCCGCCGTTACGGTGAGGGTTATCTCCCCTACCACCTTAGCGACCTCGCCAGTGAAACCGGTGAGCGAGCCCGTTGAGGGAGACAAATCAATTTGTCTCAATCCCATTCGCTGGAAGGCCGACAAGAACAGGATGTCTACGGCACTTCCTGGGTCAACCAGGACCCGCCTTACTTCGATGTTTGCCATCATAAGGCGTATGACGAGGGGATCATTGTGGGGGGTAACGACCCCGGCCATGTCCTCCTCCGAGAACCAAATAAAGTCTCGGGCTTCTACCCTTGGTGTTTGGAGCAATACAGGGGTTAGAGAAACGGAGAATACCTTCTGAGCCCGCTCCATCTCTCTAACTTGTCGCCGAACCTCGTTGCTGGATCTTGGGCCGTTCAGGCGCCCACTGATGGTGTGACAGACCGCCGGCCCTCCCGGGGGAGATGGAGGCAAAGCGGGCTCAGCGGGCCCCGGGCGATCTCCCTCCCAAGGAGCCCGTGCCGGTATCACCTCGAATCTCCTTGGAGGCGAAATGAATTGCTCCAAATGTCCTTGGGCGACCAAGTCCTCGAGGTGGTTCTTCAGAGCCCGGCATCTGTTGGTGTGATGCTGGGGGCTGCGATGAAAAGCACACCGCCGTGAATTGTCGGTTGAGCCGGGCTCCCCGACCTGCAGGGGGGGTGGATATTGAAAGAAAGGTTCATTCCGGATTTGGTGAAAGACTTGCCCTAGCGAGTGGGTTAGCATGGTGAAGTCCCGCTCCCCGGGTCCCGGAGGCAGGCGCCAGTTCGCCGGCCTTCCAGTGACCACCGCGGGGGCTTCAGCGGGCTGTACGGCAGGAGCTGCGGGCGGTCCGGGAAAAGGTACTGCCGGTGGCACCTCCTGTCTCTCCACGGCCTTAACGACGAGAGGCCGCAGAGCCGGATGAGGTCGCTGCTCGACTGCCTTTCCCTTCCGGTCTAATACCGCATCTTCGAGCTTGATGTGTTGCTGAACAAGGGCGAAGAGCTCGACCATCGTGCAAGGATCTTTGATCACCAGCGCGTCATGAAGTTTGCTCCCCTCGGGGAGGGCGTTCCGGAAAGCGCTCACCGTCGTGCGATCTTGACCGACCGCGTCCTCGAGAGCGAGGTAGGCGCTTCGAAAACGCATCGCGAAGCTTCGGAGAGTTTCGCGAGCTCCCATGGCCAAAGTGAAAAGAGACTCAATCCTCTTTGGGGGCTGCCTGTTGCAGCGGTACTGCTCCAAAAATAGTCTGGAGAGAGTAGGGAAGTCTGGAATGGTTCCCGATGGCAGTTTGTGAAACCAGTTTAGCGCCGAGCCCATCAAACTGCTCAGGAAAGCCCGGCACAAGACATGGTCTTGGTCACGGAAAAATAACAGCTTCCGGTAAGCCAATAGATGGTCGACTGGATCTTGCGATCCATCGAACAGTACAAACTTAGGCGGGGTCCAATGGTGAGGGAAACCTCCTTGGTGCACCTCGCTCGTGAAGGGCGAGCTACCCCCGTGGGCGGCGAGGTCCTCCAGCAGGTCTACCGTCGCGTTAGGTCGCTGCCAGTGCCCGGGGAGAACTCCCAGAGGCTGCTG
The DNA here is from genome assembly GCA_947650365.1 of Chamaelirium japonicum. Taxonomy (NCBI): domain Eukaryota; kingdom Viridiplantae; phylum Streptophyta; class Magnoliopsida; order Liliales; family Melanthiaceae; genus Chamaelirium; species Chamaelirium japonicum. Next base: position 69,405,398 of record OX393558.1, on the reverse strand, counting down.
CGCAGGTCCTAGGTGGCCGTGCATGCTCCCTCGAGGGAGGTTCGGATCCGCCCCGCGGCGACCCTCGAGGGCTACCGCTCGGCTGCCTCCTCGCTGTTCGTCCGCGGATTCCTTCAGCGTGGCGGTTGGTCTGTGGGAGGCCGTTGCCTCTCGAGCTTCGGAAGATATAGCCACCGCGGGCTCTTTCCCTCGTCGCCGATGGCGCGGGTCGCGATCCCGCTCTAGAGACCTTGCCTCTGACTCGTCAGAATCGGCGCTCCGGCTACGGCGGTGAGGGATGGTCGCCCGCGAGGTCGCCTAGTTGTTAGACCGCTGGGTTACTAGCTTCTGCAACCTCGTAAGCGGGGTTTCCGACACCCCGCGCACGGCCGCTCTCTCGACCGGGGATTCCGGATGGGAAACCTGCCGAGCCGGAATGGTCGTGGGCGGGCGCGATGTTGAAGCTGGTGGTCGCACCAGAGACACCGTCTTCGCCGGCCCGGACCGTCGGCTGGCCGCCGGAACCTGACGCAGTCGCGTCAGTTCCTCCATCATGGCCCGCTGGGTGGCCAACATCTCCAACAGGAGCTGGTCACTGAGCGGGACATGGGGCTGGGGGGTCTCAACAGGAGGTTCGCTGCGCGCCGACCTCGCACGGGTCCTCGGTCGCTTGCGTCCTCTCGTCGCGGGAGCCATATTTGGGTTATGAGAGCCCCCGGCGTTCAACCGCGTGGTCGTGGGCGTTCTCGCAGGAACCAGTCGAAAGATCCCACAGACGGCGCCAAATGTTTGGGGGATTTTTCACTGGTCCGTGCTGACTGCCAGCAAGACAAAGAAAAAGCGTGAGAACGGCTGGCTCCCTTAGGAGCGCAGACCCTCCGACGCTCAAGTCAGTCTCACGTGCACAACGGCGAGCTGTAGTAGGCAAAAGTGGTAGGGAAAAGGGTTTCGAACCTGTACTCTGGAGCCTGGGGGTGGGCATTTATAGACATTGGCGACCTATGGTGGCCCGACACGTGGAGATTCTTTCCAGAGCCTTCTAGACCCCCACGTTCTGGCTCGCGTGGGTCTCTGACGATCCTTGGAACTCGCGCCCCTGACATTCTTTGTCGTCAAGCCTGCCAGGCGGTTTGAGTGGGGGAGAGCATCTTTCTTGTCGCTGCCGGGTGGCTATTCTGGAATGTTCAAGTCTGGGAGATCTCCAAACTGACTCAGGCGGGCTTCCATGGACGCTTGTCCACGTAGCTTCTGTGGGGTTTCGACACCTGGTAGCCCTTCATGCATTGTGGGCGATCTCCGGTGGGAAGCCAGGGCGAGCTCGCCCCCCCGTCGCTCCGCCTTCTCTTCCACATTTATCAAGAGTCGGACCTCGCAGGAGCGACCTCTTCGATAAGCAGGGGAGTCTTGGCGAGCTTGGGACGAGCTCCTGAGCGAGCATGGGCGAGCTCCGTGCAAGCATGGGCGATCTCCTGCGCAAGCTGGGGGCGTCTGCGGTGCCTGTATCTTTGTATGCATGACGGTCTAACTCCCGCTGCCACTACCAGCGAACTCCCACGCGAGCTTTGGCGAGCTTTTATGCGAGCTTGGGCGAGCTCCTGAGCGAGCTTGGGCGAGCTGGATCGAGCTCCTGAGCGAGCTTGGGCGAGCTCCGGAGCGAGCTTGATCGAGCTTGGCGAGCTCCTGAGCGAGCTTGGGCGAGCTCCGGAGCGAGCTTGGGAGAGCTCCTGAGCGAGCTCTTTGCCTAAGGCCCCTTCAGCCCAATGTGGATCTCGCTCCCTGTCAAGATGATTTGATGAGCACGGGGGGGGAGGGGGGGGGGGGGCGAGTTCCCCATCCCTTGGAATCCTGGGGTCTATGAGATCCGCAGACAAGGGCGAGCTGGTGTCGAGCGCGCGGAGCTAGGGGCGGGCTCTGTCGGGCTAAGAGGCGCGCTCATACGGATAAGGGCTCCAACTCCTGGACGGATTTCAGCTACCCCCAACAGTGGTGAAGGACATTGTGAATGTTAACAGCATGAACATGGTCCTGTGTGTTCGACACACCATGAGCTATCAGAATATCGGAGAGAAGAACAGCAAGAGGTCTGATCTTGTTCTCGAGCTGAAGAAGATGTTTGAAGAACTCTCGATCCGCTATCACCTTCTGCCTCAACAAGTTCAACTTGCGTACACTGGCTCAACACCACTACCTATGACCATAATGTAAGGTGATGCAATCTGAAGACCATGGTGCCTTACGAAATTAGATGTGAAATGTGCCATCGATCATCTCTGCATATTTTGCGAACCGTGCCGCATTCAACCAATCTTTAAATAGGTTGAATTGTGCACGGACTTGTGACCACCGCTGTGTAGCGCAGTTGGCAGTGGTACCATCGTTCTGGGCTCTTTCTTTCCCATGTTCGATTTCTGCTCTTCCTATCGTGTGGTGCTTCCCCGCTCGGTCTACAGTATTCAGCTCGTGTGGTGTGTTCTTTCCGATTGTGTGTGGCATGCTCTACTCGGTGAGGCAACTTCCTCCTGGCGTGCAGCCTTCTCCGCTCCTGCTGGTGTGGTGGTTCCTGTTGGCCGTGGGTCTATGGCGATGTCGTTTTGTGCCATGTTGTGGCATCTATGTGGTCTCGTTTGGGCCCTAACTGTGTACCAAAGTAAAAAAAGTCTTGTTGGAGGTTGATATAAATTTGGCAATAATGAGTACTTCACATTGGATATCTTGGGATACACAACTATCACACCCGGTCCCCGCCCCCCCACCGGTCCATAGCACTCACATGATAACAGCTGATACTCTCAACCACATGATTCGTTTCTGGTGCACGCTCCAGAGTTTTGTCCCACATGGACAAGAAGAGGAGAGGTGATCTACAGTTAAATTTTTCGCTGAAGAGACTTAGGGGCCATTTGGCTGTTAGGAAGTAGGAGAAGTGCTGAAAGTGGAAGAAGTGCTCTACTCAGTGAGGCACTTCGGCAGCCACATACGTTGAAACAAACGGCCCCTTAAGTCCGCTCCCTCCGTTGGAATTAAACAGGAGCCCACATTGGACTGGCCCGTGACTTCAGCCCAACCAAAACTGGGTCTGGCCTTCAACTCGGACAAAGCCCAGACTAGGCAGCCCTTGAATTTAATCAAAGGCAGTCAGTAGTAAAAGCATGAATATACCTAACTGGACTGATTCACACAACTAATCAAGTTTTCAAGGGTTAATGTATACAAATGTCTGTAAAAAGTGGAAGTGAAAAGTAGTTTTCTGAACAAGACTTAAAAAAAACTGTGACTCAATCTGCATGTTGAGGCAGGTATCTGTTGCATCGCATTTATTCTAACAATTCCTTCACTCTGCCAAAATTCGGCCCACAATGCTGACTGTAGCACAGGCATCATCATCTGCTGTAAACACCACGCTCCCAGTCTTGCACAGAAAGCTTCAAGATCAAATCCAACAGGAATCTGCTCTCCATGGTGGGATTCACTTTCTCCGCCTTGACAACCGTGATCTTCACCCGCTGCTCGTCCCCGTAGAGCTCTTCCTTGATCTTGAGCCTAAATAGATACTGCTCAAAGAGGCTCCTGCGCACGATCTCACCAAACCTAACATCATCACCCAATTCGTCAAATTTAAGACTGTACAGCTCCTTTGCGGAGCAACCCAGGATCTCCTCCCCAGACTCCTGGAAGGCCGTCACCCACGTCAACCCCGTGTGGTCTTGCACCTGGGCCTGAAGAAGGTACCTGTAGTCACACTCTTCGAACTCTCTGGTGCACCGATCACAGCACCAGTTTCCGTTGTCCAGCTTCGTCACCTTCTTACTGCACTGTCGATCGCCGATCATTAGGGGGCAAGCCGTGTAGCAGAAATTGTCCGTCTTGACAAAGGACAGAGTCGCCTTCACCGTGACCCAGTCAGGCTTATCCCCCCTTCCGAGGCCCTCATCTTTGATCTGCGACACAGTCTTACGAATCTCATTCCTTGGTAACCCTGGCATGGCATCTCTGGAAATGGACTGAGAGGCCGAGCTCCTCCCCCCTCCGTCGAACCAGTTCCGCAGACCACAAGCTTCAGGAAAATCAGGGTTTATGAAGAGTTGGGTAGCAGAGATTGTCCCGACCGACTTCCCGCTGAAGTCGTTTACCTTGCCTGCCTTCACAGCTAATACCGGAAAATCTCCGGAATCGAGCATCTCTTGCAGCTGTCTACCTTCTCTGTTGCAAAAATCACCCCACAGAGTTAGCTCAACGCTTCGACCAGATACATCTTTCATATTGAGAATCCTTCTCTGGGTTTCCATACCATTCTTCCGCAGTATAGTGACTGAAGGGTTGACAGATGCAACGATACCGATAATATCCACAATCGAGTTATTCTCCGCATTCTCAATCTCATTAATCTGTCTGAAATTAAACTGTTGTGCCAGTATGGAGCTGTCCTCATCTGGGCATAGCTCCACAGTTGAGGCCGCCTCCAAAAATATTTCCCATTCATTGTTAAGGTGGTTGAAGTTCTTCTGAGCAGGCTTCAGGCTTCCCTTTGATACCAAATAGACCTTTCCAGCCTCAACCATCTCGTAGAAGCGGTCGACGACAGCATTGAAACAGGTTGCTCGAATCTCTCCTCCATCAGAATCAAGGAGGTCAAAGGAGAACACTTTCCCATCTCCCCTGGCATTGTTATACCGCCTGAGATCTCCTTTTGAAGTCACTCTTGCTTTAATGGCCCATCGCCCCTGATAAGGATTTAGAGCAGCTATTGGGATTATCCGAGGAGGAGCCTCATTTTTCATAACAGCCCCATGATTTTTATAACTCGGGGGAGGCTTGTACGAAGGTTGTACTGTTGGGTGGAAGTTCTGAACCTTATTGCCAGGGTTCGTTGCTGAGTTGGCATTAATCCTTGCAGGGGGAATAGACCTAGATGCCCCATTAAGAGATTCTCCTCTCGAATATCCTGTATTGTTTAAAGATGACAGCTTCTCAGATGACTCAGCTTCTTGAGGCAAGGTTGGGTTTCCAATCATCTCACACTCCATGATTACAATTTCCATGTTTAGAACAACAATGATCCTGCAGTATATATCCAACATTAAAAAGAGGGAAATAAAAAAAAACTGAATGACAAAAAGGAAATGAAAAAGATAAAAAAGTTTCATCAAACCACACTCGAAACATCTTATGCATTTCAACTTTATTCTACTTTGTACACAACTACCAGAGGTTGGAAACATATCATGAGCCATCATAATCCTACTAAAAATTTCAAATTTAGTTCTAAAATATACATTTCCTACTTTTCTTCTGCTCACATGGTACAGTCTTAGTAGTGCAGCATGCCAAGAAATCAAACTCAAACTCAGTTTAAGAGTTTACTCAGCACACTTCTTCCAGGATTTTCCATCGATCTAAAAAATAAAACGTTTTCACTTAATACTTGTACAGTTCCAGGGGTTTCCTTGTAGTTTCCAGGAAACACATAAACAATAGATAGCTACATACTTGGCATGTTTTTCTCGAACTAAAGGATGAAAGGGAAATACTTTATAAATGACATTATACGCATTGTATTTTACTTCAGACTTATCAACCAGATATTCTTCTCCTCACATGGTACCGTTTTAGCAAGGTCTAGCAAGCAAGCAACTCATACTAACAGTGTTTAAATGTTCGTCATTAAAGGTTTGTTAACAGACTTCTTTCAAGGCTTTCCCACCTAATCAAACATAAAATAAAATAAAAAACCACTGACATCACTGACATATAACAATTGTATACCTTCAGGATTTCCACTGTTATTATCTATGGAAAATATATATGGCAAAGGGCTCGAGTAATCTATCAAACAAAGGAAAACTGGTAAACACATTATAAGGAAACCAGTTTATCAAGAACTATACAACTTTTCCTCTTAGAATATCTACTTTGGGTGACAACTGCTCATCTCCACTTCTTACTTTCATGAACAAAGGAGGAGTTTCAAGGATCATTTGAAGGTTGGATTCTTTCATTGGCTCATACAATGTCGCATGTGCCACTCTAGCCATCATAATATTAGCACAAAGAAACAACTGACCTATGAAATTGCATTTCCTAGCTTAGAGACCCTTCTATCATATAAATTAAACTACCGACCGGTGGTGGGAAGAACAGAAAGAACCAGATGGAAAAATGTACAAGATCAAATCAAGCTAGAAATGTTATGGAACATCCCTAATGCATTGTTGGCAAAGGAAAAGGGCTCTGCGGATGCAGTGTCAGCCGAATGCTCAGAGATAATTCAATTCCGTAGCATGTATCCTGCATGTACCCTATTTACCAGTATACTATCACCACAGATTCCCACAAGGGATCAATTTATTAATGCATCATGTTCCCAAAGTTGTTAGTATGCGAAAGACCAATAAAAGGAATAGTTTTGCATATTAACCCCTATAGAATGTCAAACATGAAAATCACCCAATACTTTCAACATTTACATTGGAGATCTTAATTGAAATGAGCTGCTCATGGTTCGCTACTAAGCGTATAAGCGTACAAGAAAATTCTCGTACAAACAAAATATGGCAGAGGGAAGTCAAGGTCCTATAAATTTAAGCTGATCTCCAACTCAAAAGTACAATCGAAAATACAGTGGTTGCCTCATGGAAGATAGGGTTTTCCCCAGAAGGCATATAACTGCACTAGTCATTGGGCGTTTGTCGTAAAACTATAATTACATCAACACAAGATCGTGTTTGAGGATTAAGAATTTATATCATTAACAATTTGAAACTGGAACACGTTAGGATTAAAGATCACGAAGAAGTCCATACCAGCTTCAATGAACTTAAACTAAAAAGAATTTGCTGTAGGAGATAAGCATAGGCAGCAGCAACCACCACACTATAAAGCTGTAGCCTATAGCCTGGTCCCCGGGGGGATAATACATGGTTCATCAAAATTCTTTCAGAGGATACAACATATTTGGTGAGACGCCAAGACTAGAGTGTTTCTCATATAAATTTCATAAATGTTTTTGGAATGAAAGGCACCACATAGTTAAATCTCATACTTCACTAGAATGAAGATAAAGTGTGCAATATTAATCCATGGTTACTCTTATGAGTCATTCAAAAAATTCAGTAGTCAAATACTAGTCTGAACCGAGAACTATTTGATGTCCCTATGAAACCTTTACAGCTTCTACAAGAGGAAATGAAAAAGAAAAAGAAAAAAAGTATTTCATATTTTACATTGAAGAAATTGAGAATGATATAGTTATCATCATGAGTACTAATTCCCTTAAAGATGAAGTTAAAAATATTTGCATTCAGAAAACCATATAACTGGACTTCAGTTGATCCTAAAAACAAAATGAGAGAAAATAATGAAAGTGCATGAAAACTAGGTAATGAAGGCCCTTGTTGGATGGGAGATCCCATTATAAAACCTATTTTCTGTAAAACTAAATAAAGAATCCAAAAGCCCAATTATTCAATTGAGACTATGAAATGATTCCCATGCAACTTAGCATGGTTGATCAAGAGCCTGTTACCGGCACGTTCCATTGTAATCGACAATATCAAGCACAACAAGCATATCTTGTCCATAAAGATGTTTGGGTTTCCCATTCATCTAAACATAAATCACTGTCATTTGATATTGATATGATTTCAAGGCTTTTGTAGTTTTGGAGAAATGCATAACAAAATGAAAGCAAAGGTCTAATCATGTTTTCTCATTATAAAAGACAAATGAGCAAATATCATATAATAAGAACACTGTCAAATACATTAGGACAAACACTGAATTCACTGGAAACCATGGTTCAAAATCTCCCGAAATTTCTCGAAATATTTTCATTTTTGCGACCCTCAAAACGAAATGTGAGGGAAATATTCCGAAATTTATCAAAATTTTCAAAATCCCCTGAAATCTTGAACCAAACTCCTAAACCCTAGAAAATAAATCCTCAAAGCAGATTGTTCGACTTCTCTGGTGTGAATTTTTTCGAAAATTTGTTTTAGGGCGTATGATCTAACATCTAACACCAACCTGAGAAGATCAATTCAACAAAAAACACATTAAAATATTTGTTCGATCAAATTGAAGTGTACTTTTATAAAAGTTTCGAATATGGTAAATCTTAGATTCCTTTCAATTAATCTATTTCTAATTGTTTAATTAATATGATGGTATAAGAAGATCAAATCTATAAATATTCAAGGTTTGATATTCTTACAATGGACTTAAGAAAAAAATAACTAAATACATCAAATTTACCTTTCAAAATTCTGAAGTTTCTGGAAAATAAAAAAACATGTCTTAATATTGATGTAATCAATATGCATAAAAATACATATGACATGAACCTCCTAAACCTTTGATAGTTTAGAAATATGATTTAAGTATTTCACAATATTAATCTATACTTGATTTATGATTGTCAAGAGTTTTGTTAAAATATTCAATCATCTTAATGATATTTCTATCATTTCTATAAAACTGCAATATTTCCACACTGTCGAAATATTCCCACGCAATATTTCCATATTCCCCAGTATAGAAATATTAGTCGAAATCAAAATTTCAAACCTTGCTGGAAACCAATTATCAGTCATGCACTATCCTTCTCCATGTTGCTTATTTAGCCTTACAACATCAACAAAGTTTCACATAACTAATCATTACTAGCATCAAAAGTAACTGCAGTGAGATAAATGAATTCCCAATAACTATGAGACTCCACCAAGAGTCGATTTTAAGCCCCAATCTTTTTACTCTTGTCATTCACAAACTCACTCTAATATTCAAAAAGTACCATAGTGCATGTTATTTGCAGATGATAGTCGATGAGACAAAGATATGGTTAAACGCTAAATTGGAATTGTGGAGGAAGACTTTGGAATATAAAGGCTTAAAAATAAATTGGACTAAAATTGAATATATGGAGTACAATTTTAATGCCAATAATGATGATAATGAAGTCCATTTCACAATTAATGGCCAAGCAGTACAACAATGTGATTGTTTTTGATATATTGGGTATGTCATACAGAAGAATAAAGAGATAGATGATGATATATCCAATAGGATTAGAGCTAATTGGACGAAGTGGGAAGGAGCCTCAGGAGTGTTATGTTATCGATGCATACTTTTGAGACTTAAAGGTATTAATTTTACAAGACACCAGTGTTCTAAAAAGCGGTCTAGGCGGCCGCCTAGGCGCTAGGCGGCCCCCCACCGCCTCGCCTAGGCCCTAGGCGCTCCAGAAAAGCGGCCAAGCTCCCAGGCGGAGCTAGGCGGCCGCCTAGGCGGTCTAGGCGGGGCAAGGCGGCCGCCTAGGCGGTCTAGGCGGGCTGAGGCTGGCCAAGCGGACCAGGCGAGCCAGGCGGGCTGAGGCTGCGGGTTGAGGCTGGCCAGGCGGACCAGACGGGCTAGGCGGGCTCAGGCTGGCCAGGCGGACCATGTTTGCTTTTGTTCTTGTTAATCACTCAATCTTGAATTATGATTATATACTTGTTTTTTAAAATAATGGTTTGGGATAATCTTGAACTTATATTAATTTTTAAACATATATATATATATATATATATATATATATATTATATAATATCAAAATAATAATTAAAATAATTAAAAAAAAGGTAAAACGCCTAGGCGCCGCCTAGGCGCTAGGCGGCCCCCCACCGCCCGACTAGCGCCTAGCGCTTTTTAGAACCTTGCAAGACACTAATAAAACCATTGTAATTAAGGTGTCAAGGCGATGCCTAGGCGATTTGGCCTGCCTAGGCGATAAAAAATAAATATATTAAATAAATATAAGTAATATATATACATAAGTAATTTATGGATTTATGCATAGTAAAATTTAATTTCTAGAGATAGATACAATCAAAATAATAATATTTTATAATGGGTATGATACAGAGCGTATGATAACCTACAAAACCATTATTATTGCAGCAAATACGAATCACATAACAACCACAATGATTATTTATTGCAACAAATATGAATCATATATTAGTAAGAGAAACATAACCCGATCATACTCATAAATTCAAGCAAATATCATAAGCATAATATAATCATATTAGGTAAACAATTATTTTTTTAACATTTTACATCCACGTATCCAAAAAAATAATTAAAATTACTCATATAAATCACCTAACTATCCACATCATCGTCACTCTTATATGAATCATCCTTATATGCCTTTTTCCTCTTCAAACCTTGAGAACATGAACACAATAGTTTTTTCCCATTAATGATGACATGGTGTTGGCCATCTAGAAAGCAACATGGACCCTATAAAACCTAATGAGAGCCAAGAAAACTCAATTTAAACCCAACTAATTTTAAAAACAAAAAAAAGAACCAATTATTAAATAGACGTCTAGGCGGCGCCTAAAGCTTGGCGCCTAGACTCCACCACCTGCCTAGCTACAGCCTAGGCGGTCGGAGGTCCAAAACGCCTAGGCGATGGCCTAGGCGACACCTTGACTACACTAAATAAACCCCACAGTGTTATATGGTTCTGAATGTTGGCCTTAAAGAGAGCTCAAGCTCATAAGATGGGCGTGACGAAGATGAGGATGATACGGTGATGTGTAGAAAAACTAGGAGGGATAGAGTGAGGAATGAGTGTATTAGAGAAAGTGTTGAAGTGACACAAATTGAAAACAAGAACATAAAGTATAGATTAAGATAGTTTGACCGTGTACAACGTAGAGCAGAGACGGCCCTGATAAGGAGAGAGTCCTAGATTAGTGTGGAAGGTCCAAGGAGGTGGGAAAAACCTAGAATAATATTGATGGAATTTGTTAAAAAAATACATAAAAAAACTTTCATTGACAACAAATATAACACTAAATAGAAATGAATGTTGAAGGATTCATGAAGCCGACCCCAAGTAGATGGGGCATGGCTTGATGGTTATGGTTACGGATCATTCTCAAAGATAAAAGGTATGCAAACACAAACAAATAAAAAAGAATATTTTATACCATTGTATGAAACTTCTACCATCAATTCATTTCGGTCACTTTAGAACGGATTCATATGGAACCAAATGAAAACACCATGAAACCAAGTGTTGCACTGGATCAGACCCGGATAAGTGGTTTCAGCAAATGAAAACCGTTCTTTTGGCAAGATGGGGGATATGGTGTGTTTACTTAGTTAGTTGTCCAGGGACGTATTACTACTAGACCATTTAAGTATTGACCGTAACTTTATAATTATAAATCTTTGTTTTTATCTTAATTTACTTCAAGGTTTATAAAAGGATTACACACTCCTAGCAACTTCTGGGAGTAGAGAAGGATTCTCAATATAGAGGGATTTCAGCCCCAGATTTCCAAGCAACATTTCATCCTAACATTACTATAAAAAAATATTATTAAGTCTGAAAATTGATAAAAATCATTACTCATGCTGTAAAATATATACAAAGGATGATTTGTTTTGATGAGCTTAGATCTTGCAACGCAACACACACTATCAATAGTTTTCAGCTACAAAACCGATTTGAGCTGACCTCAAACAAGTCAATGGGGATTTCGAATTGAGCCCGGCATGGTCCAATATTGCTTGACCTCAGCTGGTTTACACCACTATTTATGTAACACCAAACCACATAACTCTACCATACCACAAATGGTTCCACAAGAACAGTGATAGAAATTTTCATAATGGATACAAATCCCTAATAATGCCCTTGCTTATAATGTTATTGAACACCTCAAATGCTCAAGCATTATCATCATATACCACACTTTAACTACAATTATGCTGAATAAAATGCAGCAATATTGCAATTTTATTGCAACTTCTGCTCGTTAGCACCAGGATTTTTCATCCTTACTGCATTCCAGCTGCAATTTTAAATTTAAAGGGTAATTTAATACATAATCAAGTGAATGTGCAGTCAAACTACAGGATATTTTCTAGTTGCATGTTCCATCAGTGTGTTTTTATCAGATTTGATGCACTATAGGGGCTTACATACAGTTGCTCAAGTGAGATTCTTGTAAATTTCGAATTGTCCTTCTGTCCTCTGGTGACTTCATCAATTCAAACATGAAGCGAAGAAAGGGGAAACCAAAGAGAAATCAACGAACCTGCGGCCCTGGATGGTGCTTCCGATGTACTCCAGCAGCTGCACGACCGACCCCTTCTGCAGACTCCCACTATGCACGATCCCGTTGAGCTGGGTCGCGAGCAGAGCCTGCTGCGTCGCAGCTCCGTCGGACACGGTCATCCGGTATCGCTCCTGGGCGCTCGGTATGAGCTTGACCTCCAGAACCTGGACTAGCGGCTTCAGGTCCAGGTCTCCGGCGTTCACGGCCGCAATCGCGTTCGCCGTCAGAACCGCAGGCATCTCTCCCAGAGATCGGGTGGAGATCCGGAGATCGATCGGAACCTGGGTCGGGAAGTATCGAAGATGGAATGCAGAGAAATTAGGGTTCGCAGATAATCAGAAACCCTAGAAAAATGAGGGGACAGGATTTGGGTATCGGAAACCCTAGAGATCGGAGAGGCAGGGACTCAGGAGGTCGAGAGGAGAAATGGAGCCTGGAGGAGCGGACAGACGAACGTGTTTGGGGAAAAATTCCGACCTGTGGGGATTTATATATGTTTTCGTTCTTACCATTTAACAGGGAACCGTATGACAGGCATACAGGGGGGGGGGTGTTTGGCATCAATCCGGAAGTGCCGTTTCTCACTTTTAAAGCAGTTGTTTAAAAACCAACGGTCAGTTTTGTGCCGCTGAGATGAAAGAACAGGAACGAAAAAATTTTGTTCCGTGCGTATCTGTTGAGCCACCGATTTACACTAGAAATGTTAAATATCCGGAATGCCCTCTTCCGGATGAGATTTAACCGGAATGGTTGTTCCGCAGGCCAAACAGCCCCGGCTTACTAGTGAATGCCCGTGTCCGTCGACACTGCAGCGACCGCCTTCAGCAAAAAAACATGATCGGACCGTCTTCAGCAGCAACACAATACCTGGACATCGTCACCCCCTACTCCCAGCATCGTTTTCGGCGGCAACATATTTTACCGCCTCTGGTAATAAAATATTTTAGAGTGTTTTGTTATATATATAGTAATATTAGTGTCTGTCGACATTTAGATGGTCGCTTTCAGCGGCATAACTTCTCTAGCCGTCTTTGACGACAACACTTTTATAGTCGTTATACACAAATTTATTTTAGATAATCACACATGACGACATAGTTATTAAAAGAATTACTCCACAATTTATTAAATAAAAAAATAAAACAAATAATTGTCTATAAATTATTAGATTGTCTTAAATAAATAAAATAAAATAAATATATGCATTGTTTATTATCTGTATTGAATAAAAAAAGGATAATGATAATTACTCTATAATGGCTTTGATGCATTATTTACATAATCAAGTGTCTCTGAAACGTTTATCCAACAACGACTCCATACAGTAACTAAAAATAATAATAAAATTATTTATAATTTTTAAAAAAATAATAAATTTTATTAAGAGAATTTACATATGTTCACCAATCATTCACCATAATGCTTTCAACAGTGTCTTCGTGCAACCTCGGTAAACTGTCGATGGCGGTGATTTTTCTCAGCTTGCAGTCACGTCGCCTCTGCAAACAGTAATCTAGCAACCTCGGTAGCCTCTCGTTGTCGTCACATATCTACAGACTGCAACCATACTCTTTCTAAAGATTTTGTCAGACTATCATGATCCTCTTCCCTATAAAAACTACTATAAGTATACGAAGTTTGTACTAATAAATATATTTTTTGAAATTTGTATTAATTGAAACATGCGTTCTGCTTCGAGACGATTCCATGTCCTTAATATTTATCGAGAAATTCTAAATGTGCCCATCCGTATACTTTAAAAAATACCATTGTATCGCCACATAGCCGCAATATTATTCCGGAGACATAGCATGGACTTGAAATGACGGGCCATGATCTCCACCCGCCAGTCTGTACCTTAGGAATATGTTGTACATACATATCCCAAGACTGGACATTGGATGAGTTAAAGTTATAAATCGAATTATTCACAAAATGGAATAATGTGAACTAAAAACAACAAAATTAGAATACCAAATTAATGATAGTGATGTATAGATTATGTGTGTGACATACATATCATACTGATGTCATAAACATGTTATTTAGTCATACTGAAGATGTGTCTGCCACGGATAGTAAATCTGATAGTCCAACTAAGTATACAGTAAAAGAATAAAAAAGAAAAGAAGAATATCTCATCAACGACAATTACAGCCTCTCCCTCTTTTATGCCGGAAGATGCTTGGTTTGGATCAATCTATTAAAAGATTAGGTTATGCAAAAAATCAAAATTAAAAAAATTTGAATCAAGGAAAGTCAAAAAAATAAAATTGATATCAACCATGGTAATGATTAAATACCAAATCTATTAAGAGGAACGTATAGTCCAACTAAATGTGCAGCAAAAGAAAAAAAAGAATATCTCATCAACAGCAATTGCAATCTCTTACCCTTCTATACCAGAAGATGCTTGGTTTGGATCAATCTATTAAAAAATTCAAAATTAAAAGAGATAAAAACAAGGGAAGTCAAAATATTGAAACTGATATCGACCATGATAATAATGGGATCATCCTTCTCTATGTTGATATCCATCGCAACCTCCTAAAATATGGATCAATGGATGTCAATGCAACAAAATAAAAAAGAACGTTTATATCACAAAAAAAGAGAAAGAGTTGTTAACAACCTAATTAAAATGTTGTTTGAATTGATGTGACCCCATTACATCGTCGATGACGGCATCATCCTTCTCCATGTTGATGTTCATCGCAACCTCCTAAACACGAATAAAAGGACACCAATGTCATCAGTCATGGAAAAAATATGCAATAAACGAAAACCAAGTAAAATTAACAAAAATATACCTCATCGATGACATATGATGGCCCCATAACCTCGTTTGTTTTTATTGCTTCCTGTGTAAAAAAAGGAACCACTATCAAAATTCGAGCACGCAAAATAACACCAACAACACAAAGAAAAAAAATATTTGGAAATGAAAAACAAAAAGAAAAAAAAAATCGAATGGCTGAAGAGAGAATTATTACGAGACATACTATCGGATATTAAATTATACATTAAAATGTATAGTTTTCTTCTAGATAACTAACATTCGATTGGCTCTGGTCAGAGGACCCACGCACATGAATGCCACACGGGACATACTACCTGACATTAAATTATACATTAAAATACCTAGTTTTCTTCTAATTAACTAACAGTCAGTTGGCTCCGATTGGAGGGCCCGCACACATGACAGTCGTACAATGGCAAGTGATCCGAAAGTGAATCGTATGGCAACTGACTGCATCTGGCTATGCTGGACCCACCAACCGGGACCGACCGAATGGAGGAGATTCCAACTGAACACAACAATTGTACCGTACAAACACAAGGCCCACTGCGATTCAAGAGACATGGTGTAGCAGGCCCCAACACATATTGTTTTAGAAAAAAAAAATTGGGTACAAACTAGGTAAGTACAATCGGAGAAAGAGAGAGAAAGGGAGAAAAACAGTGAGAGCATGATAGAGGAAAAGAGAGATTGTTGAGAGAGAGATCCAACACATAGATTTTTAAAAAAATAGTTTAAAAAAAACTACATTTTGTACCCTTCAATTCAGTTTGTTTTTTTTTTTTTTACTTGCACCCCCACTTTTATGTAAACATTTGAGCAAAAACACTTGACCCCCCTATAGTTAAAAAAACAATATTATGTCCCCTTCAATTCAGTTTGGGTTTTTTTTGACTTGAACCCCCAAATTTATGTAAAAAATTTGAGTTACAACCCTATCATTCTAAAATTAGACTTTACACCCAATAAGTATTTGATCATGAGCAGATCGTTAAAAGTGGGGGTGTAACTCAAATTTTAACATAAAAGTGGGGTTGTAAGTATAAAAACCCCACTTTTAAAGGGTGGCTCACAACTCACAGATGGTCAAGGGGTGGATTGGGTGTAAAGTCAAATTTTTAGAAAAATGGGGGTGTAACTCAAATTTTGGCATAAAAGTGAGGGTGTAAGTAAAACAACTCATTTAGTTTTGATCAGCTAAAAATTACCAAATGAGGGAATCAAGTAGTTAGTTGATAAAAGGGGTATTGTGCTTAACATTTTAAACTTTAGGGATCGATTTGGAACAAAATAAATTACAGGAGGGTTAATTGTTTTTGGGAAGGGGCAACCAACGGAAGAGAGAGAGAGAGAGAGAGATCGGGGGAAGAGAGAGACATAAATTTCAGGCAGTGTGGAGAGAGAGAGAGAATCGGGGTTGGTTTAAGAGAGAGGGAGGGAGAGATAGAGTAGTGGGCCGCGCAGTTGTATGGTACGCAGGATGTGCTGAAAATTTTCCTAAGGGAGGGATAGAGTAAATGGTGAGAAGAGAGAGAGTGAAAGAGAGAGAGACGTATCAGTGGGTAACGGATGAGAGAGAGAGAGAGAGAGAGAGACAAAGAAGGGGAGAGAAAGAATCCGAGGGAGAGTGAGAGAGAGAGAGAGAGAGAGAGTGAGAATTGAGGTGGGTTAGAGTGAGAATCGGGGAGGGAGAAAGATCATGAGGCGGTATAGAATAAGAGAGAGAGTGTGAGAATCGAGGTGGGTTAGAGAGAGAATCGGGGAGGGAGATAGATCATCGGGTGGTATAGATTAAGAGAGAGAGAGAGATGCTGTGAGAGAGATACGTACCCACTACGCAGATAAATCAGAGATTGAGTGGGAGAGAGAGAGAGAGAGAGAGAATCGGGGTAGGTTAGAGAGATAGAGAATTGGGGAGGGAGAAAGATACGTACCCCTTAAGCACGGTTACATCGCATCCTTTGGATGAATTCTATGCATATAACCCAGAGATCGAGTGGGGGAGAGAGAGAGAGACAGAGAATCGGAGTGGGTTAGAGAGAGAGAATTGGAGAGGGAGAACGATACATACCCACTACGCACGATTGCATCGCATCCTTCGAATGAATTGGGAAACGTCACCGCATCGATAAAAATGATTCGTCTGATCAATATAGAGTCCAATGCATCCAACTCATAGATTGATCGAACATTCCATGATAAATTACTTATCAATCGGTATGGAGAGAGAGGGATAGAGAGAGATGTTGTGAGAGATACGTACCCACTACACAGATAACCCAAAGATCGAGTGGGAGAGAAAGAGAGAGGGAGGGAGAATCGAGGTGGGTTAGAGAGAGAGAGAGAATCGGGGAGGGATAAAGATACGTACCCAGGCCACTACGCACGATTACATCGCACCCTTCGGATGAATTCTACTTAAAGTGGGAGAGAGAGAATGGAGGTGGGTTAGAAAGAGAGAATTGGGGAGGGAAAATGACACGTACCCAGTACTCACGGTTACATCGTACCCCTCGAATGAATTGTGAAACATTACCACATGGATAAAAAAGAATCGTCTTATCAGTATATAGTCTGATGCATCACACTCATGGATTGATCGGACGTTCCGTAATAAATTACATATCAATCGGATGGCCCAAAATCCAATTTTGTTTGTCTCCGACGTCCCTTATTATATTAGAGGTTATGTATAGCAACGGACAATGTAGCACCAACCGCCCATCGGAACTATACGTATGAATTAGGTCATTTATCACATCACATTAACCCAACCAAAAGATACCAAACAGCTTATCAAGTGTAAACAAAGTTAAATGATGCATTGTTTGTATCCACTAGGCATCCCTAAATCTGAATGCCCCCTGTTGGCTACAAGTGAAAAAAGCTCTACTAGAATATAGATTGAATTAGATTTAGTTTCTAATAAGATATAAATAATTAGGTGATATAAAAGTTTTCAACAAGATTAAGCCAATTCTATATTACTAGAAATATGATATTATACTAATCATGCAATGGCTAATAAAAATGAGATTATGTTCTAATATATATTTGTATATTTATCTTACTAGAATAAAGTGATTATATATTAAATCTGTAGTTGCTAGTTGACTATAAACTAAGATTTCTAATTTGCAAAATAGAAATATCTGAAATATAGAGTTTAGATGGAGCATATTTGGTCGAAGCGCACAAGTGCTGTCCTAAAAGTCGATTGCCCCCTGCGTGCGGTCTTTCGGCAACGACTAATAGAGATATGATGACCCAGCCAGTAGGCTCTCCCTCCCGTTGGCACGACTTTGAGATGGTGTACGGTGAACCCGAACGAAGCTTTCAAGAACCAATCAAGTAGCAAAAATCAAAACACAAAAAGAGAATGAAAGAGACAGAGGTTTTGGTAGCAAAAGCACAATTTGTTGTGTACAAACTCTATGGTGTTGGGTCTCTTATATAGGCCCAGCCCAAGATGTGTTGATGGCTGCCCATTTATTTAGGTTTAATGGGCTTTTAACATCCAGCCATTAGATCCCATTTAGGGTAAACATTTATAGCTGGTTATAACCGTTCGTTACGCATGATGATTCTTGTTTTTAAAACACATAAAGAAAAAATTAACAATCCCCCATATATTTTAAAAACATCAAATATTATAAATATTATAATATTAAAAAATTTGCTGGATTCTTTATACTATGTAAAGGGTATAGGTACCTCTTGTGGGGGGAAATCTTCGTGCCGATCCGAAGACTTCACTCCACCAGTCAATTGAAGTCGAATTGTGGTTCTTTGATTGAAGGATGGGTCCGAAGGTCGATGCCTTGGTCACTTGTAATTAGCGTTTTTGATATGCAAACAGAGAAGATTGACACAAGAGGTGATCTCGGAGTTCAGCCGAAGCCTACGTCTCCGTGCTATAGGGAGCAACCCGAATTTACTAACACTTTGCTTGAAGTGACCTCGACAGGCCGAGTGTCACTGATCTCTTCGAACTCTTTAGAGACAAGAAGAAGATCGAGGAGAATTGAAGGATTGAAAGCTAGAATTCCAGAGCTCTGGTTTCTGGATTTTGAACTGGGATCCTTTTTTATTTGAAGGCTCTGCTATTTATAGGATTTCTTGGGAGAAAATCTAGGACAAATGGCGGTTTCTGCTGTCGTATCCGGGGGATCTGCCAGGCAGGGTTGGTGGGTCCCGCTTTCATCTCTGGGGATTCCACAGGCAGGGCTGATAGGTCCCGCCGTTGTCTCTGTGGATCCGCCAGGCAGGGCTGGTGGGCCCCACGGTAGTCTCTGTGGGCCCACCTAGCAGGGCTGGTGGGTCCCACGGTAGTCTCCGTGGGTCCGCCAGGCAGGGCTGGTGGGTCCCGCGGTAGTCTCTGTGGGCCCACCAGGCAGAGCTGGTGGGTCTCGCGGTAGTCTCTGTGGGCCCAGCAGGCAGGGCTAGTGGGTCCCGCAGTAGTCTCCGTGGGTCCGCCAGGCAGGGCTGGTGGGTTTCGCTGTAGTCTCTGTGGGCCCACCAGGCAGGGCTGGTAAGCCCCGCGGTAGTCTCTGTGGGCCCACCTGGCAGGGCTGGCGGGTCCCGCGGTAGTCTTCGTGGGTCCGCCAGGCAGGGCTGGTGGATCCCGCAATAGTCTCTATGGGCCCACCAGGCAGGGCTGGTGGGTCCCGCTGTAGTCTCTGTGGGCCCACCAGGCAGGGCTGGTGGGTCATGCGGTAGTCTTCGTGGGTCCGCCAGGCAGGGCTGGTGGGTCCCGCGGTAGTCTCTGTGGGTCCACCAAGCAGGGCTGGTGGGTCCCACGGTAGTCTCTGTGGGCCTACCAAGCAAGGCTAGTGGGGCCTGCTATCTATAAGCTTCTTGCCAAAATTTACACCCACAGTTACCCTGTAACATCCGCCCCAAACACATAAGATATTGTCCGCTTTGCCCGTGCCCGAACGAGAGCTTCCCAGGGAGGTCACCCATCCTGGTACTACTCTCGCCCAAGCACGCTTAACTACGGAGTTCTTACGAAGTCCGTAGCGGCGCACGGTTTTAAAACGCGTCTTCTATGTTTGGGAGGGGAAATTATATAAGTAGCTCAGGATCTCCTTCTCTCCAGGCGATGTGGGGCTAACTCATGGCCTTGTACACCTCACCTTACCTCACCTCACCTCATCCATCTTGGCATTCCCGCCTCAGGAGTCTTGGCTCTTGGCTATTGGTCTATTGAATCTTGGTCGTCACAATCCACCCCCCTCAGGGCTATACGTCCTCGTGTAGGGTTAGACCCCCCCCATCCCGAGGAGAACCGGCTCTGATACCATTTTGTAACATCCGCCCCAAACACACAAGATATTGTCCGCTTTGCCCGTGCCCGCACGAGAGCTTCCCAGGGAGGTCACCCATCCTGGTACTACTCTCGCCCAAGCACGCTTAACTACGGAGTTCTTACGAATTCCGTAGCGGCGCACGGTTTTAAAACGCGTCTTCTATGTTTGGGAGGGGAAATTATATAAGTAGCTCAGGATCTCCTTCTCTCCAGGCGATGTGGGGCTAACTCATGGCCTTGTACACCTCACCTTACCTCACCTCACCTCATCCATCTTGGCATTCCCGCCTCAGGAGTCTTGGCTCTTGGCTATTGGTCTATTGGATCTTGGTCGTCACAATCCTCCAAGTTAGCTAGGCAACATCCTGGCTGGCTTGGATTCTTGGTGCAAAAATAGCAACCTCCTGTCATGAGCACAAAAATTCCTTGAGTATTGGTGCCGAAGGACTGATCGGTCAATTCCGATCGATCGGTTGAATTTGACCGATCGGTCGAATTTAACCGATCGGTTAAATTCAACCGGTTGGGGTCGAGGCGATCGGTCAAAATATATAGTTTTTTGCCCGATCCAGTAGAAACTTGACCGATCGATTGAATTTGACTGATCGGTCAAAGTTGACCGATCGGTTAAATTCAATCGGTGGAGGTCGAGGCGATCGGTCAAAAAACATAGTTTTTTGCCCCATCCAGTAGAAACTTGGCTGATCGGTTGAATTTGACTGATCAGTCAAAGTTGACCAATCGGTTAAATTCAACAGGTGGAGGTCGAGGCGATCGATCAAAAAATATAGTTTTTTGCTCGATCCAGTAGAAACTTGACCGATCAGTTGAATTTGACCGATCGGTCAAAGTTGACCGATCGGTTAAATTCAACCGGTGGAGGTTGAGGCGATCGGTCAAAAAATATAGTTTTTTGCCCGATCCAGTAGAAACTTGACCGATCGGTTGAATTTGACCGATCGGTCAAAGTTTACCGATCGGTTAAATTCAACCGGTGGAGGTCGAGATGATCGGTCAAAAAACATAATTTTTTACCCGATCCAGTAGAAACTTGATCGATCGGTTGAATTTGATCGATCGGTCAAAGTTGACTGATCGATTAAATTCAACCAGTGGAGGTCGAGGCGATCGGTCAAAAAACATAGTTTTTTACCCGATCCAGTAGAAACTTGACCGATCGGTTGAATTTGACCGATCGGTCAAAGTTGACCGATCGGTTAAATTCAACCGATGGAGGTCGAGGCGATCGGTCAAAAAACATAGTTTTTTGCCCGATCCAGTAGAAACTTGACCGATCGGTTGAATTTAACCG
Source organism: Chamaelirium japonicum (assembly GCA_947650365.1). NCBI lineage: Eukaryota > Viridiplantae > Streptophyta > Magnoliopsida > Liliales > Melanthiaceae > Chamaelirium > Chamaelirium japonicum. The sequence goes on along the minus strand of OX393558.1, from coordinate 69,383,880 downwards.
ATCTGTCAAAGTTAACCGATCGGTTAAATTCAACCGGTGGAGGTCGAGGCGATTAGTCAAAAAACATAGTTTTTTACCCGATCAAGTAGAAAATTGACTGATCGATTGAATTTGACCGATCTATCAAAGTTGACCGATCGGTTAAATTCAACTGGTGGAGGTCGAGGCGATCGGTCAAAAAATATAGTTTTTTGCCCGATCTAGTAGAAACTTGACCGATCGGTTGAATTTGACCGATCGGTCAAAGTTGATCGATCGGTTAAATTCAACCGGTGGAGGTCGAGGCGATCGGTCAAAAAATATAGTTTTTTGCCCGATCCAGTAGAAACTTGACCGATCGATTGAATTTGAACGATCGATCAGAGTTGACCGATCGGTTAAATTCAACCGGTGGAGGTCGAGGCGATCGGTCAAAAAACATAGTTTTTTGTCTGATTCAGTAGAAATCGAACCAATCGGTTGAATTTATCCGATCGGTCAATTTTGACTGATCGGTTAAATTCAACCGGTATAGGTTGAGGCGATCGGAAAAAACCTAAGTATTTTGCCCGATCTAGTAGAAAACGAACCGATCGGTTGAATCTATCCGATCGGTTAAGTTTAACCGATCGGTTAAATTCAACCGGTGGAGGTTGAGGCGATCGGGTAAAAACCTAAGTCTTTTGCCCGATCCAGTAGAAACTTGACCGATCGGTTGAATTTGTCCGATCGGTCAAAGTTGACCGATCGATTAAATTCAATCGGTGGAGGTCGAGGTGATCGGTCAAAAACATAGTTTTTTGCCCGATCCAGTAGAAATCAAACCGATCGGTTGAAGTTATCCGATCGGTCAATTTTGACTGATCACCGATCGGTTAAATTCAACCGGTGGAGGTTGAGGCAATCGGGCAAAAACCTAAGTATTTTGCCCGATCCAATAGAAATCGAACCGATTGGTTGAATCTATTCGATCGGTCAAGTTTGACCGATCGGTTAAATTCAACCGGTGGAGGTTGAGGCGATCGGGCAAAAACCTAAGTATTTTGCCCGATCCAGTAGAAATCGAACCGATCGGTTGAATCTATCCGATTGGTCAAGTTTGACCGATCGGTTAAATTCAACCGGTGGAGGTTGAGGCGATCGGGCAAAAACCTAAGTATTTTGCCCGATCTAGTAGAAAACATATCGATCGGTTGAATCTATCCGATCGGTCAAGTTTGACCGATCGGTTAAATTAAACCGGTGGAGATTGAGGCGATCGGGCAAAGGAGCCTGTTTTCTACCCGATCCTTTGGAAAATTACCCGATCGTCTGCCTATCGAACGGGTAAAGTCTTCTAACGGCGATTGAAGTTGGAGTGGTAATTTCTTCGGTTTTCGTTGTTTTGCTTGAGCCGGTGGTTCACGTGGACCGGCGGTTCGCTTGGACCGGCGGTTCATCTGGTTCGTCGTTTCATCTGGTTTCGACGGTTCACCTGAAAGAGCGCTACCTTCGGATTGACGCCACGTGTCCCTTTTGAAAACACGGCTTTTGACCTAGTGATGCCACGTGTCTTTTCGGTTTTTGTGCCAGTTTCTTCGGGGTTTATAAGCCTTTTCTGGATTTCATTTTTGCCTCACGCTTCCAAATATTTTTCAAGTCCAGAACTTTTTGATCCCGAGTTTTCTGCTCTCCGTGCTTTCCCGATCAGTCGAAATGGCATCTTCCAGCAGCATGAAGATCAAGAACGTGGTCCCATCCAAGAGGGCGGGGAAGGAGAGAGCTCCGGTATCACCCAAACCTATCGGTCGGGGAAAGGGTAAAGGCTCCCTTGGTGTGCTCGGTAAGAGGCACATGGGAGTGGGGTTCACTTCTGCACCTTCAAGGCCCGAGCACATTCCGAAGGCCAGCTTTGTTCTGGGACCTCTCATGCCGTTGTCGGAGGAGCCCATCTTTGAATACAACATCGGCGGCAAGCTCACTGATGTGAAGAGGGCTAAGTGGCAGAAGTTGCTCGCCTGCTTCACAGAGGGAAAACACCGACTAGCTCTGGCAGGAGTCCAATCCGCTTTCGGGATCGACAAGCGGACGGTCTTCACAGGGAACGCCAGCAAGGAGCAAGTGATGGGGACGGTGGTCACCATTGGTCAGCTAAACTGCGGGCTGCGCCTCCCTCTGCTGCCGTTCGCTGCCAGGTTGCTGAACACTGCCCGGGGCAGATATCGGGGAATGCATGGAGGATAATTTATGCATTCTGCCGGGTGGAGTCAGACTTCCAAGAGGAGCTCAGGGCGTGCTACTCCAGCATCCCTGAAGGTGAAGTGGCCAGGATAGAGCTGGGGTACTTATTCTACCACTACAAGTGGGTCTCGAGAAAGGACAGCCCCTTCTTCAATCTGATGGGCATCTCCACACTCCGCCCGATCATCGACACCGTGCCCTCCGACAAGCTGTATACCGACTGGCCGATTTCCGTCGCTGGGGTATGGACTCCCCTTTCTGTGCCTGAGACTCCTCGTTCTCAGGTACACAAAGAGGTTGATATGTACTCGGTAGGAGGGGTCTTCGCTTGGTCATCGGATCGGGTTGGGGCCCTCGGCAACTTCTTCCTGGAGTTGACTTACGGTACTCGATCGTGGAAGCAATTTTTGAACTGCCCGATCCGGCATGGCAACGCCAACCTCCTCCACAGACTGCAGGCTAGGTACGAGGACAACAATGTCTTGTACTCTGATTATAAGGAGGATCCTCAATCGGGCAAGATAGTTAGAATCGTTCGGGTCGAGAAGAAGACGTTTGGGGCGAGACGCCGCTTGCCAACGGAGGAGAAGTTGGTGGTGACCCGTAGGGGTCAAGTGAAGAAGAGAAGGGTCTATAAGGAGGAGGAGAAGAAATGAGAAGAAAAGAAGAAACGAGAAGAGGAGGAGAAGGAGAAAGAAGAAGAAGAAGAAGAAGAAGAAGAAAGAAAAGGAGAGGAAGAAGAAGAAGAAGAAGAGGAGGATGAAGACGACGATGACGATAGTGAAGATGATGGTGGTGATGGTGGTGACGAGGAGGAGGATGGAGAAGACGAAGGAGGAGACGGTGGCGAGAAGGAAGTTCCGCCCACCCCCATCGACGAGGCTAAGGCCCGTCGGATGGAGGATGTCATGGATACGGTGGGCGACGGCAAGAGGGTGTCGCCCACCTATCACTTCGAAGAACTGAAGCACCCCACGCGTATCAGAATAAAGTACTCAGAGAGTGACGTGGTTGCGAGCAACCCCACTCCCCTCGATCAAGTACCCTCGAGCGTTCCTCGCATTGAGGGCGCCTCGATGAGCGGTGGGTTGGAGGTTGAGCAACCTCCACCTGCTGTTCGTCCTTCGGCCGCCCAGATGGCAGAGGAGACGGCCGCCCTCATGGCCAGGCTTCAGCAGACCGCTGAAGGTCCGGAGGAAAGGGAGATCACTCCGCCACGCGACGTCCCTTCCCCTTTGCACAAGGAGGGAGGGAGTCGCGTGGAGGCTGGGACACCTCAACCTCCGCCAGCGGCATCTCCCGCGAAGGAAAGGTCGACCCCCAGGGGTAAGAGTTCCGACCGGGGGAAGGGTAAGGCTGAAGCATCCCGATCCGACGCCGCAGGTATGTCACTTTCAACTCCTTCTTGACTTCATTGCTTTTGACATTCAAGATTCTAACTGTTGAACTCTCGCATTGCTTATAGATGTTCCTGTTGGCTCCGCTACGCTGCTCAGAGACTTGGGTGAGGTTGACATCAACCACCCAACGGGTGTGATCCGGAAGCTTTGCAACCTTCCCGATGCTACCCTAGACGAAGCCTACAACAGGCTCGAAGTTGTGGTAAGTGCAACAGCATAACTTAGTTTTTGAGTTATATCTCTCAAAATATTTCTAACTTTCTCTCGGTTGTTGGCAGAACTCAGCGGTCCTGAAGCTCGCTACCAAGCTTTTCAGGAGGGCAGGCGAGCGGGGGGCTTCATCTGAAGTCTCTCACTTGACTGCTGAACTGGAGGTAGCTAACGAGGAGAAGGAGAAGCTGAAGGCAGCTTTGTCTGCCAAGCAGGAAGTCCTTTCTACCCAAAAGGAAGCTCTCCGTAAGGAGAGGATTGAGAGCAAGAGGTGGCTCGAGAGCTACACGGCTCGGGGTCATGAGCTCCACGAGTTGAAGAACCGATTCTTCAAAGTGGAGACTTTGGCCCACGACCGTGCTGTGGAAATAAAGGAGTTGAAGGACCAACTCATCGCCAAGGAAGCTGCTCTTGCTGCCAATGAGGAGGCCTTTACCAAGGAGCTTGAAGAGACATGCGCCGAGTGTGAGAACTTCAGGTCGACGGCGGAGAAGGCGGTAGAAGCCCTCAGGGCTCACGCTAGCGGCGTCCATTCTTCGAAAGCGTCTGCAGCGAGCAAGGCTCGTGGTGGATCTGAAGGAGATAAGTCGCGTGCTCCAAGTGTGGCCAAGCCTTGATGTACTCTATCTCTTTTCTTTTGTTGTTGTACCTGTAAGCCTAGCTCATATAAAAGCTCACTTGTACTTGGAAATTTTGAGAAATAAAGACTTATTTTTGGTGTTTGAGATTGAATGTCTCTTGTGTTGAATTCTTCGAATGTTTTTGTTCTGAATGGAATGCTTGAATATACTTAACACTTGACTGTAAGGGGTCGCGTCGCAACTCGATCACCCAAACTTGTTAAGTAATTTGATAATTGAAGGTTGTGTTGTAACACAACTTGAAACCGTTTAACATTTGCCTGTGAGGGGTTGACTCGCAACTCTAGCACCCAAACTTGTTAGACGATCTTGCAATTGAAGGTTATTTAACATTTGCATGTAAGAGGTCGCGTCGCAACACAAGCTCACATACTTGTTAAATTGACCCAGAGACTTGAAGGTTGTTTTGTTTCACAACCTGAAACCGTTTAACATCTGCCTGTAAGGGGTCGAGTCGCAACTCAAGCACCCAAACTTGTTAAACGATCTAGTAATTTGAATGTAGATAATTTGGAACTTGAATGTAGATGACTTGGAACTGCTTCAGAACTTGAGTCGACAAGGTGAACATTTGAAAGTGATCTTTATTCAGCATGGAGTTTACATTAAGGATAAAAATATTTTGAGATGTCTAGCATTCCAAGCTCGTGGTAGTCTATCTCCTTCTGGCGAAATCAGTCGATAAGATCCTTTACCTTCTATCGATTCGATGATGTAGGGTCCTTCCCAGTTGGGAGCTAGTTTTCCACTGTTGTGCTCTTTTGTGTTGTAGAAGACTGCTCTGAGGACCAGACTGCCAATTGGAAACTGTCGCTTGTTGACCTTCTGATCGTAAGCTCGTTTGATCTTCTGTTGATACTTGGTTACACGAACGGTTGCTCGATCTCGTAATTCTTCAGAGAGATCAAGGTCATTGACTCGAAGCTCTTCATTAACCCCCTCTTCGATTGCTCTGGTCTTCAAAGTGTTTGAGATGGTCTCTGTTGGGAGAACTGCTTCTGACCCGTACGTTAGGCGAAAGGGTAAGAACCCAGTTGATCTTCTCACAGTGGTTCTATAGCCCCACAAGACTTCAGGTAGGACTTGCTCCCATAATCCTTTCTTGTCATCGAGCTTTTTCTTGAGTAGACCCAGTATAGCTCTGTTTGAGGCTTCAGCTTGGCCATTGCACTGAGGGTATCTTGGAGTTGAGTAGAAGAGTTTAATCCCGTTATTTAGGCAAAATCCTCGAAACTTGTCGGAGTCGAATTGAGCTCAATTGTCAGCAATCAGGACTTGTGGCGTCCCAAACCTTAAGAAGATGTTATGTCTAATGAACTTGATGACTTCATCATCAGTCCCTCAGAAGAGTGGCACGGCTTCAACCCATTTGGTGAAGTAATCTGTGGCCAACAGCGGATACTTCTTCTTGCTTGGTGTCGGTGGGAAAGGACCCAAGAAGTCCAACCCCCATTGATGGAAGGGCCATGGACTCGTTAGTTGATGAAGCTCGTCTGCTGGGAGGTGGATAGCTCGAGCGTGTCGTTGACAAGGCTCACATCTTTGAACCACTTGGTGAGCATCTCTTGCCATTGTCGGCCAATAGTAGCCTTGAAGCTTTGTCTTGGCTTCAAGAGATCTTCCTCCTGAATGATTTCCACAGGCTCCGGAATGGATATCGATTAAGATTGCCTTTGCTTGTAAAGGTCCAATGCATTTGAGCAGCATCCCGTTGTGCGATTTGAAATATAGATCTTCTCCTTGAAGGCAATAGCATGGAAGCTTCCTTTGAAGTCTTCTGGCTTGAATTGGATCTTCTGGTATTCTGCCTTGCTTGAAGAAGTCAAAGATTAGCCGTCTCCAATCTTCGAGTTCATGTGTTGTGGCATGATCGGAGGCTGGTTGTTCTCCACCCCCAGATCTTTCTGTAGCGGCGACGATCTACTGTTCGAGGATAATCTTGGGCGATTCTTGATAGTCAATTTGTATTCGCCTCTCCCCGAGTGAGTCTTCAAGAATCGAGGCAGCATTAGCCAAGGCATCTGCCTCTCGATTTTCTGCTCTCGAGATTTGGATAAACTCGGTGCTAGCAAAATGTTGTTGATGATGTCGCACTAGAGTCAAGTAATGCTGCATTCTTTCTTCCCACGCCGTGTACTCCCTGTTGATCTGTCTTATGATTAGCTGGGAGTCGCTGTAGATGGTGAGTTGATCTAACCCCAAGGATTCAGCAATTTCAAGCCCAGAGATGAGTGCTTCGTACTCGGCTTCATTGTTGGTAGCGTTGAATCCAAGGAGAATAGCCTTTTGAAGATGATCAAGTTCGGGGGATACCAAGACTATCCCAATTTCCAAACCGATTGTGCTTGACGCTCCATCAGTATAGAGCTTCCACCGAGTTGGTGAGGTAGCAGGGGCCTCAAGACTTGGACAGGTTTTGGGAGCCGGATTGAACGGAAGTTCATCTTCGTCTTCGAGGCGCATATCGACGTCTTCCTCCCGAGTTATGGGGTCTTCCACTGGGAAGTCAGCAAGGAAGTCAGCAACTGCCTGCCCTTTGAGCGAAGTGCGCGATTCGAGTTGAACCTCGAGAGGACTCATCTCGATCACCCATTTGGTCATTCGACCTGCTCGACCTACCTTGTCGAGGATATCTTTGAGGGGGTGCTCTGAAACGACTGTAATCAGGTAGGAGATAAAATAGGGTTGGAGTCGTCGTGATGCGGTGAGTAAGGCTAATACGACCTTCTCAATCCTTGAGTAGCGAGTCTCTGCCGGGAGAAGTGTATGGTTGATGTAGTAGACCGGATGCTCGGTACCTTCTCTTCTGCTGACCAGAACCGAGTTGATTGCTTGATCGGTGACGGCAAGATAGAGCCAGAGATCTTCTTTTGGAAACGGAGCTGTTAGGATGGGAGCACGCACAAGATATCTCTTGATGTCTTGAAAGGCTTCTTCGCAAGTTGGACTCCACCCAGAGGTATCTGCCTTTCGCAACTTGTCGAAGAGCGGTTTGCATTTGTCGAAAGATTTCGTAATGAATCGATTGAGTGCGGCTAATCTTTTGGTGAGGCGTTACACTTCCTTCTGATTGGTAGGTGAGGGCATATCGAGGATAGCTCAAATTTGATCAGGGTTGGCTTCAATACCTCTCCTGGTCACAAGGTGTCCCAGGAACTTACTCGATTGAACACCAAAGGCATATTTAGCCGGGTTGAGCTTTGTGCGGTACTTTCGGAGGATTTGAAATATTTCCGCCAGAGCAAAGAGGTGGCTCTCATGATTGGAGCTCTTGGTGAGGAGGTCATCTACATAGACTTCGATGTTGCGTCCGATTTGATCTTCGAACATCTTTGTGACTAGCCTTTGATAGGTGGATCCAGCATTCTTGAGGCTGGAAGGCATTACGTTGTAGCAGTAAAGACCTCGGCCAGTCACAAAGCAAGTCTTCTCTCTATCATCCGGATGTAGCGGAATTTGATTCGACCCCGAGTATCCGTCCATGAAAGATAGAAGTTCGTGGCCAGCAGTGGCATCGACGAGTCTATTTATCCTTGGCATGGGGAACGGGTCTTTGGGACAAGCTTTGTTGAGGTTAGTGAAGTCGATGCACACTCTGACCTTCCTATTCTTCTTTGGGACAGCAACTATATTGGAGATCCAAGTAGGAAACTCTACTTCACGAATGAAGCCTGCTGCGAGTAGCTTACTGATCTCCTCTTGAACGGCAACATGTCGCTCTAGTCGGATTGTGCGTGGTTTTTGCTTGGCGGGCTTCACTCCCTCTTTGATTGCTAGACAGTGACACGCGTCAACTGGGTTGATCCCAGGCATATCTTCGAAACACCAGGTGAAGACGTCTATGTTGGATTGAAGGAAGGATACCATGTCTCGTGCTTCTGTATCGCTAAGACCGATACCGATGAAGGTTTCTCGAGGGAGATCTTTACTGCCGATATTGATTGGAATGATCTCTTCGATTGAAGGTAAGGCCTCCCCCTCGATCGGCGGGGGTTCGGACAGTGGGATCTCCATTGGTTGCTATCTTAAAGAAGGACCAGCTTCATGTCTAGGTCGCTTTGGGGTAGCGAGATTTATCCTGCGATCTGTTTTGGCAGCGGCTGCTTCGCAGGATCGCCCAGTTTGTTGATCTTTTCAAATGCAGACAATACCTTCTCCTGTTGCAAATTTGAGGAGTTGATAGTAGGAGGAGGAGATGGCATTGATCTGATGGAGGAATGGTCGATCAAGAATGACGTTGTAATTGGATGTCCCTTCGACAATGGCGAACCTTACCGAGACTCGAGTCTCTATCGGCTGAGGTCGAGGGTGAATCTTGATTCCCCATTGTTATGCTCTGCTCCCCATTGAAGCCCGTGATCATCGTTGGGATGACTTCGAGACTTGAATATTTATGTCACAGGCGCTTGAAACAGTCTGAGAACATAATATCGATAGAGCTTCCGGTGTCGATGAGGATACGGTTGACAGTGCTCCCATCGATGATGAGCTTCAGGATCAGGGGATCTCGATGTGGAGTATAGACCCCTTGAAGGTCTAAGTCATTGAAGATGATGGAGGGCCAAGTTAAGCCCTTGACAGGCTTCTCGATCCAGGTTTCTTCTTTGTTCGCTGCAGAGCGCACGTTGAAGATGCGTCGCACTTACCAATCGACTTCTTTTTTCGTTAACGTTTGATTGTGCAATGACCCATGAATGCCAAAGACGTTGGCACCCACGGTGATAGGTGACTGATCGGTAGAGATTTGGTGGATCCAGCAAGCTTCTTTACCCTTTGCGGAAGGTCGGCACTGATCTGGTCCGCCCTTGACGAAATCTTGGAGGTGGCCTTCTCGTAGCAAATCCTCGAGATGATATCTCAGTCGATAGCATCGATCGGTAGAATAGCCATGGCTACGGTGAAAGTCACAGTAGACCGTTTTGTCAGCTGTGACCTTGGTATCAGGCTGCAGAGGGTTCGGCCTTCGAAGGAACTCTTCATGTTGAATTCGATCGAGGATCTGCTCGATTGGTAGAGTCCAATTGGTGAATGTAGTCTTCTTCGGGGGGGGATCTACGTCCGTCGTTCCTCGGTCGCTTTGATGCAAGGGGGATCACTGCCTCTACATTGTGAGCTTTGGCGGTGTACCTCGGGGCTTCTCTTTCGGTGGGTCGTCGCTTCGTTTCTCGTCCCTTTCGGGTGACTTGATCATCTTCGACTTCGATCTCCCTCTGAATTCAGTCGAACATCAAACCCAGGGAAGGGGGAGGATTGCAAATGAAGTCATTATAGATGTGCAGATCGAAATGGAGAGCATTCTGGAAGGCTAGCATGATAGCCTCGTCATCAAGATGTCGTCCCGAGAGAGCGGCGTGCTCGTTGCGGAATCTTCGCGTGAAGCTGCGAAGACTCTCGTCAGCACCCATCCTCAGCCTGTAGAGGGAGTCTAGCTTCTTCTCTGGCTTCAAGTTGAGCTGATAATGCTGAACAAAGTGGTTAGCCAAGACTCTGAACTGGGTGATGGATCCAGCCTGAAGGTTATGGTACCAATCGAGTAATGGCTAGTCGAGGCTCCGGACGAAGGTGCGGCAAAGCACGTTATTCTCTTCTTCGTGCGGCGTCAAAGCTTGCTTGAAGGCCAGTATGTGGAGAATCGAATCTCCTTTGAGGCAATTGAATTTGGGGAGAGTGGGAGTTCTCCATCCTCTTAGAAATATTAATTGAAACAGACTCTGATGGAGAGGTCCAGCAGAGGAGTATCCCTCCTTTCGACCATGCCCTCGACCTGGATACAGATCGAGAGGTAAGATCGCGAGATCTTGTCCGGGCTTTTGAGTAGCGGTTGGATGGAGCCGGTGACGAAGATCCGTTCTGGCTTTATGTTGGAGTGGAAGTGATGGAGAAGCTCTACTCTTTGAGGGCACCCCTTTCATATGATGCCTCCTTTGTAAGTTGGGCTTCGACTGTGTCCGCTTGTCACAGTTACGGCCCGATGATGACTGAGAGGATTCATCATCTATACGATCTCAGACACTCTGCTTCCATGGAGCAGCAGAGGGAGTTGGATCGCGACAGATCCTCTCAAGGGCAGCGGTGCCCATTGACCTCCGTGGTTCGGAGTGGATTGATTGTCGTGGCAGATCCGCTCTTTCGCCAAGTAAATGGATGGGGAGAGCAATTCCAGCCTCAGAGGCTGCTTTCTTGAGAGCATCCCTTTCAGCTGTGAGTGTGGCATTTTGCTTAGCCAATTGTAGTAGCTGAAAGTCGATCGCCGAGATTTGATAGGTAGATGGTGGGTCTTCAGCTGGGGCAGGGGCAGTCTGCCCTATCAACTATCGAGGAGGTGGTGCGATCGGTCGATCGATCGATCTTCCACTCTCTGAACGAACCCCCATTTCGGGGACAGCAAGGGGCTGCCCCAAGTTGAGCCATTGACTCATCGAACGAGTCTCCGGACGAGGTTGACGTGTGTTACTTCCCTCCGGATGATCCTGATGCTTCGTCTTCGCCATTTAGAGAGAGCGAATGATGCAACAAGATTGCCTATATCCTAGCAGTTTTTGCTCAACTGAAGGGGCTGGGAAGTTTGACTGTCTCAAACGGTTATCTGCTCAACCGATCTGATACTTGTTGCAGAGCGAACTTGGCTTCTTGCTCGGATCCCACGGACGGTGCCAAACTATGGGGGAAAATCTTTGTGCCGATCCGAAGACTTCACTCCACCAGTCAATTGAAGTCGAATTATGGTTCTTTGATTGAAGGATGGTTCCGAAGGTCGATGCCTTTGTCACTTTGAGTTAGTATTTTTGATATGAAAACAGAGAAGATTGACACAAGAGGTGATCTCGGAGTTCAGCCGAAGCCTACGTCTCCATGCTATAGGGAGCAACCCGAATTTACTAACACTTTGCTTGAAGTGACCTCGACAGGCCGAGTGTCACTGATCTCTTCGAACTCTTCAGAGACAAGAAGAAGATCGAGGAGAATTGAAGGATTGAAAGCTGGAATTTCAGAGCTCTGGTTTCTGGATTTTGAACTGGGATCCTTTTTTTACTTGAAGGCTCTGCTATTTATAGGATTTCCTGGGAGGAAATCTGGGGCAAATGGCAGTTTCTACTGTCGTATCTGGGGGATCCGCCAAGCAGGATTGGTGGGTCCCACTTTCGTCTATGGGGATTCCACAGGTAGGGCTGGTGGGTCCCGCTGTTGTCTCTATGGGTCCGCCAGGCAGGGATGGTGGGCCCCGCGGTAGTCTTTGTGGGCCCACCAGGCAGGGCTAATGGGTCCCACGGTAGTCTCCGTGGGTCCGCCAGGCAGGACTGGTGGGTCTCGCGGTAGTCTCTGTGGGCCCACCAGGCAGGGTTGGTGGGTCCCGCGGTAGTCTCTGTGGGCCCGCCAGGCAGGGCTGGTGGGTCCCGTGGTAGTCTCCGTGGGTCCGCCAGGCAGGGCTGGTGGGTCCCGTGGTAGTCTCTATGGGCCCACCAGGCAGGGCTGGTGGGCCCCGCGGTAGTCTCTATGGGCCCACCAGGCAGGGCTGGTGGGTCCCGTGGTAGTCTCTGTGGGTCCGCCAAGCAGGGCTGGTGGGTCCCGCGGTAGTCTCTGTGGGCCCACCAGGCTGGGCTGGTGGGTCCCGCGGTAGTCTCTGTGGGCCCACCAGGCTGGGCTGGTGGGTCCCGCGGTAGTCTCCGTGGGTCCGCCAGGAAGGGCTAGTGGGTCCCGCGATAGTCTCTGTGGGCCCACCAGGCAGGGCTGGTGGGTCCCACGGTAGTCTCTGTGGGCCCACCAGACAGGACTGGTGGGTCCCGCGGTAGTCTCTGTGGGCCCACCAGGCAGGGCTAGTGGGGCCTGTTATCTGTAGGCTTCTTGCCAAAATTTGCACCCACATCTCTCGGTTTGAACCTCCACTTGATGAAAAGTATATATGTCTGTGGTACCTTGGTGGACTATACCTTGAACCAGGACCATGATTTAGACTTTTATAAGATCCACACATAGTATAGCTAAATTGAGGTTCTAAACAAGTTGCGCTATTTAGGCCATGCGCAAGTATCTTTCATGTGTTTTTTAGAGTATCACCCAATACTCATTTTTATGGCCACACAACTACACATATAGGTGAGTCCTTATAAGGGTGCGAGCAAGGTAGCACCCTGCCTCATGTGTCTTGGAGTTATTAATAATAAAAATTCATCCTAATCCCTTTCTTTTATAAGCACTGACGCCCTAGAGATAGGAGAAGAATTCAGTGCTCCTTATAGTCACATATACAGTTTGTTCTTACCCATTGAACCTTCGTGAGGTTGGGCTGCTACTGTGGTGATCTTTCTTATGGGCTTAAACCCATCCCCCTCGATGCCTCTAGAACCACTATCCTAGATAAGCCTTTAGTAACTGATCGACCAAATTCTTTTACGATCTTACAAAACATAAAGCAATCATACAATTTTTTATTTTATATTTCAATGACTTATGTCATACTTTTAAATGGCAATTCATCTTTACGTCTGTATTTTTTTGTTTGCATTTGTCTATCGCAGATCTACAGTCAAAATGTATAGAAATAGCTGGTAAGAGTTTGTCTATAAGAGGTATATCTATTTGTAAATCCCTAAGCTACTCGGTTTCGGTACAGGCAGTATCGAGAGCAATCCTTTCAGACTCTATAGTACTTATAGCTATTACACTTTGATTTTCAAGATATTGTTGCTTCTCCTAGGAGGAATACATATCCTGTAGTTGACTTCACATCTAGTGAGTCACTAATCCAATTGGTATCGCTATAACCCTACATATCCTGTAGTTGACTTCACATCTAGTGAGTCACTAATCCAATTGGTATCGCTATAACCCTCTAGAACAACTGGATAACCACTAAATCATAGTCCATAGGAGATTGTACCCTTAAGATATCTAAGGATCCTCTCTAAAGCATTCTAATGTTCAGCACTTAGATTATTAGTACCTGCTAAGTCTATTTACTGCATGTGCTATATTAGGCCTTGTATAATTGTTAAGAATTCTAGAGATCCTATAACTTGTGCATATTCCTTTTGTAGTGTAGGGAGTCCTTGATTTTTCTTTAGATGTATACTACCATCAAATGGTTTCGATATAGGACTACAACCAAAGTAATAAAAGTTTCTCAAAATTTTCTCTACGTAGTATTCTTGTGACAAGATTAATTTCTCGGGTTTTCTAATAATCTTGGTGTTAAGAATAATATCCGCTTGTCCTAAATCCTTCATATCAAAATTTGGAGATAGAATGATTTAACCTCATTTATAATTTGCATACTCATACCAAAAATCAGTATATCATCAACGTATAGATATAGGATAACCTTTTCATTTTTTTTTACTTTATAGTATATGCATTCGTCCATTTTATTTATCTCAAATCCAAAAGAGAGAATAGTTATGCCACTATTTAGGAGCTTGCTTAAGTTCATAAAGTGATCTGATTAATTTACAGACCTTCTTTCCTTGACCTAAAGTAATAAATCCATCAGGTTGATCCATATTAATTTTCTCATATAGATCTCTATACCAGAAGGTTATTTTAACATCCATTTGGTGAATGAACAACTTATGGATTGGAACTAGGGCTAATAAGACCTTAATAGTTGTTATTCTAGCTATTAGGGCATATACATCAAAATAGTCCATTCCATACTTTTGGTTGAACCCCTTAACTACTAACCTAGCTTTAAATTTATCTATAGTGTCATATGATTTAAGTTTCTTCTTAAATATCCACTTGCAGCCTATGAGTTTACAACCAGGAGGGAGATCAGTCATTCCCCAAGTATAGTTCTGGATAATTAACTGAATCTCATTGTCTAAAGCCTCCTTCCAATATGGGGAGTCATAGGACTTCATGGCATCCTTATATGTGGTAGGAAAGTCTTCTATTAATAGAGCTTAAAAGTTATCAAAGGTCTTCTCTGTTAGGATTGATGTGTTCTAAGCTTGTAAAACTTTATGTTTTGGTCTAATAAATAAATATTGATAGTTATTATATGAGATGTATATAGATGCGTAACATAGTTACGTGTTCTTTTAAGAACAGAGAGCCATGGTTATATGTAGTCCACTGAGTTGAAGACTGAGTGGATTGGTCCCATATAATCTAAATCAGTTCGCAGTTATGATCAGGTTGGTCGCCTCATCATGATAAACTGTTGGGGATGATAGTTCATGGGAAGTCTTCACCATATATGGTCATCACCAGGCACAGTGTCTGTAGCTGAATGGAACTAACACGGTATACAGATCAGTGAGCAGACACTGGTATACTAAGCCGTGTTTCTGCTTAGGGTAAAATGGTCCTAAACCCTGAGGAACCACGTCTAATGAACTAACTAGTTGCATGGTGCTTTGGCACACCAATGTGTAAGGATTCGTATGCAGTGATCCAAAATCACGGTGTACTGGGTTACCCGGCTGATGTTGCATTAGCGTGTCACTCCTACAGGCCATCCACACTCCAGAAGGGAGGTGCGTTCCTTGGTGTGACTTACACTGTACCAAACCCAGGCCTGGTGGTCATCATTTTGACTGTTGATCGGGTTCGATTACTCGACGGGGTAATCAGAGGTACGATATATATATATATATATATATATATATATATATATATATATATATATATATATATATATATATATATATATATATATATATATATATATATATAGGTCAACCTGGAAGGAACCAAGTCATATGATTATTTGAGTCTAACGATAGTCTCCACCGCTCGAAGTGAATCATGACATCAAGTGGAGGGACAACGGGTTTACCACTACTAAGCGGAGAGCACGGGTATGATAGAGAACATAGTAAGTCCGGGTGAATTAGAGTGTAGCCTGCGTCGCACTCTGGGTGGCCACGCAGGTTAACTCAAGCTCAGAGGATCGATGGTACACTCGGGTAGTGTGTCGATCGAGCTTGAGTTGGAAGCCATGAACCCCGGTCCCTGATGATTCTACCTTATCAACATTATGTACGGTTCTTGAACCATCTCCTCGGAATACCATAAGCAGTAAGAGGAAGAAAGAAGTCTACGCTCCGTGTGTGCTTAGCACTAGAGCACAGTAGATGCGTAACTACATGCGAGTACTAAGGAGTAAGCCCGAGACTAATACAGAGGCGCAGGTAGTAATCCCTATCCATAAGTGAACTTCGCTGCATAGGTGCGATGCACCGGGGTATGTTGCGAGTTGACTAGTTGACTTTGCTAGAGGCACCCTCCGGTGGCCTCAGTTAATAGTAAGGTAACTAGTAAAGATCACTTAAGTAGTGGCCGCTAGGTTTCGCACACTAGAAATGGTCAAATTGAGGCGTCAAGGCGTTTTGGTAAAAACTCACTCTGCCGGACCTCACTTGTGGCCGACCCTAGTAGTAAGAGACCATGCTAGGGCCGGCCCTATATTGTGAGGATGAGAATCCCCCATCAATAGGGCCGGCCATAGGGATAAGGATAGGGTTTTGAATTGGTCAAAACAAGCCCTAAAAGTGGGAAAAGCGGATAAATACAAGGAGAGATAAAAGGATGATTTTGGGGAGATATTTGTGGGATGTTCTTATCCCCTTGGATCATTATCCAAGGGAGTAGGCCGGCCCTATATAGGGAGCCTTATGGGGCCGTCCATGAGGTTGCAAAAAAACCGAACCCCCCCTCTCTTATCTCCCTAGATCTCTTCCTAATCTCTCTACTTCCCCGCTTGCAACTTCGTCTTCCTCGCGTGGAGTTTCGTAGAAGGAGAAGGGTCGTTCTTCGGAGGCACTCAGAGATCCAAGAGTGATATTTCGCGCATCGTGTGAGATCGGGTGAACAAGAAGGCATCATCTCCGTTCATACCATCGGTTTCTTCGCGAACGATCTTCCGTCTCCATCGACAAAGAAGACAATTCTCCGCGGTTAAAAGATCTGCACGAAGGTACGTATGAATAATCTAACATGTAGATCTAGCGAGCTTTATGATTTGCTTGCATGCTAGATAATCATTATGCTAGATTATCGTTAGGGTGTTCAATTCACGTGCATACACATACACACATATGTAGATTAGTTTCAATGAAAGTTTAAATCGTGTAACGTGCACCATGAACGGTCTTTCGACTGCCAAATCATTTCCGCTGCGAGCCTCTACCATGGGATTATTCCCAATATTCTCTACTCTTTATCTTTTACTTCTTCTAGGCTCAATTAATGACTCTTCTTTTATTTGTCTTATGGGACTAGAACCTATGTCTGGATTGGAACTAGAATCTATCTCTGTAACATCAATTCTATCTAGATTTCTAACTATAATCTTAAAGGGAAATATGCTTTCGAAGTATGTCACATCTCTGCCTTCCATGATGTTATT
Organism: Chamaelirium japonicum; assembly: GCA_947650365.1. Lineage (NCBI taxonomy): Eukaryota > Viridiplantae > Streptophyta > Magnoliopsida > Liliales > Melanthiaceae > Chamaelirium > Chamaelirium japonicum. The sequence goes on along the minus strand of OX393558.1, from coordinate 69,367,081 downwards.
GTTTAAGATTTCTTCTATCTCGGAGTTAAAGATTAGAAATCGATTAACATTGTTATCTAATGCATAACCAATTAATACAACATCTACTGTTTTGGGTAATATCTTCTTTCTCTTATTGTTAGGAATTTTAACTTTTGCTAAGCACCCCCACACTTTGAGATAGTTCAAATAGGCTTCCTATTCTTCCACAGCTCATAGGGGGTAAGGTTGTTGTTTTTAGAGGGAATACAATTAAGAATAAAATTGGTTGTTATAGGGCTTCCCCCTACAAGTTTTTAGGTGCTCCTGAGCTAATTAATATGGCATTTACCATATCCATAAGGGTTCTATTCTTTCTTTCGGCTACTCTATTTGATTGAAGGGTATATGGGGCAGTTACCTTATAAATTATTCCATATATTTTATAAAATATAGATAATTCATTTGAGGTATATTCTTCACCTTGGTCAAATCTAAGAATTTTTAAGGTCTTATCTTTCTAGTTTTAAGCCTTAGCTTTGTAGACCTTAAATTTGTCTAATACCTTATCTTTCGTTTTTATGAAGTAAATATAACAATACTTAGATAATCAATGAAAGTAACGAAGTATCTGTTACCGTCTTTAGAGGTTCTCCCTGTTTCACATACATCACTGTGGACTAATTTGAGGAGTTCAGAGTCTCTATCTATTGTTCTAAAGGGTTTCAATTGGCTTATTTGGCTTCTACACAGATTTCACATATGTCCTGATATTGGGTATCTACCTTGGGTATTAGGTTTAGGTTCATCATTTTTTTGATAGCGTTATAGTTTATGTGACCTAGTCTAGAGTAACAGGTAGAGAAAGACTCAATGTTCAAAATAACGGGAATATTGTTATTAGAAGGGATATATGTATTCTGCTTAAATAAGCCGTCAGTCATGAACCCTTTCCCTATGAAAAACACATCATTAGTTATAATCACTTTGTTTGACTCGAATACTAGTTTATATCCGTGTTGGACTAGGAGGACCCACTAATAAGGTTACATCTAATCTCTGGAACATGATCGACATTGCTTAGGATTAGGATCTTGTCTGATATCAGCTTTAGGTTGACTCGACCTATTCTTAGTACGTATGCTTCGGCATTATTATTATGGTCACTACTATTAGTATAAAATCTGACTAACGCCCTACAGTGGGACCTGCAGCCATGCTTGGGGCCCATGAAGAAGACAGTGGGACCTATAGCCCTGCCTAGGGCTCACGAGCATGACAGTGGGACCCGCAGCCCTACTTGGGGCCCACAAGTATGACAGTGGGACCTGCAGTCCTACTTGGAGCCCAAGAGCACGATAGTAAGGCCCACAACCATGCTTGGGGCCCACTTGTACTATCTGGGGTCTGGTAAATCCCCCCGGGTATTTACCAAAACCCCGGATATACCTAGAAATATTCTCGAAATATTTTTCACAAAACAAACCACTATATATAGCCAAACTTGTAAATATTCCAGATCCGAGATTCCAGACTACATTCGCACTTTCTATTTTCTAGAGCTCCTCGAGCCTTCTGGTTTTTAGACTCCTTCTCCATCCTTTGTTCACCTGTGTAAGCACTTCTCGTCCTGTCGAAAGGGACTCAACATCTTCAAATATAGTAGATTCAAAGGTTGTGTCTTACCGTACGGAGACGTAGGCTTCGGCCGAATTTTGTCACCATATCCTGTGTCAACTCTTTTTCTCTCTCTACTCTACAATGCCTGAGTGGCAGCTCAGCACTTGACAACGCAGCGCTTTGAAGCACGCTATATCCTGAAGGGTAAAACCTTCAATTGACTGTTGAATGGGTGATTACGTACGACGGCCGAAATCCTTCTCCACAACTACTCATCTATTCAAGATCTCATAGGTAGAAAACCAGGAACGATCAGAACATACATGAATATTATCTCCGATGTCTATCAACCAATCAAGTGCTTGGATAGCTAAGTTTACTTCTGGGATAAATTGAACTAGCCTACAGATGGTCCCAGTGGATCTTGTTGCCATTTTGATTTTTTGGATTAGGACTTTGTGTCAGGTGTAGTTACACTAGAAGTATTTGACCACTTATTAAATTCTCTAGATTATGTGGATTACAGACGAGACACGCATACTAGAATTTTGATCAAGTGAATAGACTTTATGACTTAGATATCCAAAAAAAAATTCCAGATTGTAACGGCCAGATCAGCTCCAGGTATTTAAGTATTTGACCACTCAAGTTTTTCTACACACCGTTACGCAATAGAATTGTCACTAGAGATCGTGAAGTTACTAATCTAGCGTTAAGTTTTAATTTTTTAATTAGATGAAGTACTTCTCTTTTCTATAAACAATTGTTTTCCCAAATTAAAATTATTTTTCTCAATTAATTTTAAGTGTCCTAACTAGAATATAGGAAACAATTTATGCAAATGATAATATATACTAAGAACTGATATTAGACAATTGGCTAATTAAGATTAGCAATAGATACTCCTACTAGCTAATTCGTATTAATAAAATAAGCTATTTTAAAATAAGAAGTAAATATTTATTTTTCTAGTAGATTGATTATTTTATTCTCTATTAGAGCAAGGATGATTAGATAGAATATTTAATGAATGAACATATAATATATGAGAACATATGACAAATATCTAAACTTTGTATTTTTGGATAATTATTTAGCATGTGGCATGTAGCTAATTTGAATTTTACAAATCAATCGACTTTTAGATTGTTGGCTAAAAGTGAAAAAAGCTCTACTAGAATATACATTGAATTACATTTAGTTTCTAATTAAATATAAATAATTAGGTGATATAAAAGTATTCAACAAGATTAAGCCAATTCTATATTGCTAGAATTATGATAATATACTAATCATGCAATGGCTAACAAAAATATAATTATTCTCTAATAAATATTTGTATGTTTATCTTACTAGAATAAAGTGATTATATATTAGATCTGTAGTTTCTAGTTGACTATAAACTAAGATTTCTAATTTGCAAAATAGAAATATCTAAAATATATAGTTTAGATGGAACCTGTTTGGTCAAAGCGCGCAAGCGCTATCCTAAAAGTCGATTGCCCCATGCATGTAGGTCTTCCGGCAACAACTAGTAGAGATACGATGACCCAGTCGGTAGGCTCTCCCTCCCGTCAGCACGATTTCGAGAGGGTGTACGGCAAACCCCAACGTACCTTTCAAGAACCCAGCAAGTAGCAAAAATCGAAATACAAAAAGAGAATGAAAGAGACAGAGTTTTTGGTAGCAAACGCATAATTTGTTGTGTACAAACTCTATGGTCTTGGGTTTCATATATAGGCCCAGCCAAAGGTGTGTTGATGGATGCCCATTTATTTGGGTTTAATGGACTTTAAAACCCAGCCATTAGATCCCATTTTGTGTGAACGTTTATAGTCGTTATACGTTACACATGGTGATTCTTGATTTTAAAACACATAAAGAAAAAATTAACACCTCCTAGCCTAGATGATCGACCCCACCCGCTTCCAGCTAAAACAAGTTTGATGCATCACACCTAATCCATTTTTACCTCACTGGTCAAGCTCTTGCCAACTACTCGGTTTCGATTCCGGCTACAACACCCTTGGTGGTGACTTTCCAAGGAGTTTAGATCTCCTCTAGTCGATCGGCCTCAGTTGGTGGGCCCGTGCGCATCACAGTCGCACGATGGCAAGCAACCCGAAGTGAATCGTACTCCAGCCATCTACATGTGGTTGTGATGTGCGCCAGGGCCAACCGGCTGGAGGAGATCTGAACTCCTTTCCTGGGGGCCACGTGGGCCTTTTCCATGCAAGTGTGGTGGTCATCCCTTTCGCTCGTGTGGAGTCTTTTCAACATCAGTGATGCGACGACTCTCCGTTGGGCCCAAGTGGGTCACTTCGCTTGTGTGTCGCTAGAGTAGCGACTAATTGGAGCGTTTTGTACCAAAAAAAAATTGTATTAGCCAATTTAATTTCAAACAACTAAAAATAGTCTCCCCGAACCACGCTATCATCGTGGTTCAAGGTCCGCTTAGCAACATCTGTCCCGCCCCAACCGGATCACCCGTACCTCATCGTGCGATCCTCTGGGGGTTCACCTGGTGGTCTATAGATCCCCCAATCTGGAACCATTAACATGGGGGAGAATAACAGTTGCCCGCGAGTGAACCCCGGACCACAGTGATAGCGTGGTCCGGGGCGACTATATTAAGGGCTCTAGTTTAATTTTGCTATCAATGAAGCTCAAGTGTTTTCCCTCCTACTCTTATGAACATGTGAATCATCCATCACGCTCCTTATCAAACGCTATATTCGTAACTCCGCCACTGCCTCATGTAATGATAAAATATGGGGATCTATGCGATGTTTGCTGACGGAGGCACGCCAAAGATTTTTATGTCTTATAGAAAAAATATATATAACAAGGGACAGGGGTTTTGTGCTGACTAAGACAATATGGAACCAAATCCTTACTAGACAAAACATAACAGTAATCACAACCGCCGATCTCTCTCTCTCCTCCGCCAATCTCTCTCTCCGTATCTCTCTCTCTAACTCTCCGTCTCTCTCTCTCCTCCCCCGTCTCTCTCTCTCTCGGTATCTCACTCTCTCTTTCCTCGACTCTCTCTCTCCCCTCTGTCTCTCTCTCTTTTCCGTTTCACTCTCTCTCTCTCTCTGTCTTTCTCTCTCTCTTCTCCTGATCTCTCTCTCCTTATCTCTATCTCTCTTCCCTGGACTTTCTCTCTCTCTCTCTCTCTTCGTCTCTCTCTCTTCCACCGGCTCTCTCTATCTATCTCGCTCCCCCTGGTTCTCTCTCTCTCTCGCTAACTAACTATCTCTCTCAGTCGCTCTCTTCTTGATTCTCTCTCTCTCCTCTGTCTCTCTCTCTCTCTTCCCTCGACTTTATCTATCTCTCTCTCCCCCCGGTTCTCTCTCTCTCTCTAACTAACTTTCTCTCTCTCAGTCGCTCTCTCTCTTCCCGATCTCTCTCTTCAATCTCTCTCTCTCTTCCTCTAACTCTCTCTCTATTTCTCTTTCTCTAACTAACTCTCTCTCTCTCTCTTCGATCTCTCTTTCTATATATCTCTCCCCCTGGTTCTCTCTATCTAACTAACTCTCTCTCTCCGATCTCTCTCTCCCACCCGGCACCCACTCCCTCCCCAGCTCTCTCTCTCCCCCCAGTTCTCTCTCTACCCCCGGTTCTTTCTCTCTCTCCTCCATCTCTCTCTCTTTCTCTCTCTTCCCCTAACTCTCTCTCTATCTCTCTCTCCCCCGTTCTCTCTCCCCAGTTCTCTCTCTCTCTCAGTCGTGCTCTCTCTCTCTCCCACCCACTCCCTCCCCGGTTCTCTCTCTCTCTCTCTCTCTCTCTCTCTCTCTCTCTCTCTCTCTCTCTCTCTGGTAGGGCTGGCAATTTCAGACCTGACACGGCAGACCCGACACGAAGTTGGCGGGTCTAGGTCTGGGCTAAACGGGTTCGGGTCGTAAACGGGTCGACATGATAGACCCATTTAATAAACGGATCGGTCCGGGTTTAGGGTCTGGACACGGTAGACCCGGAAAGACCCGTTTAAAATTTAACGGGTCGTGCCGGGTCGAGTCTACCCGCAATCCGATACTGTAATATATAGTATCAGCAGGTCAATCGGGGTAGGTCGGGTCGAGTCGGATCGGGTCGGATCGGTTCAACTAAATAAACCCATGACGGGTTTATCGGGTCTACCCGTTTATAAACGAGTCAGGTATGGGTTAGGATCTATACACGATTAGTTAAACGGGTCGGGTCCGGGTCTAGGGGTTTTGGACATGACCAGAAAACTAGACACGAAACGAACCCGACCCGACACGACCCATTGCCACCCCTACTCCCCGGCAATGTTTTTGAAGTCAACCGGAAGGCAAACCGAAAAGGCATCTGGTTCGATCCAAATCGGTTCAAACCGCTGGCTCAAACTGCATAAAATAAGTTTTTTTAAGTAGATATTTACTAAATTCTCCAATGAAAATTTTGATTCCTGGGTTAACAGACAAATCAGTTTATTGAAAGATCGAACCGAAACATGTTCCGGTTTCGGTCCAACCCGGTCGGACTACCCGGTCTGGTCCGGTTTTCAAAACACTTCTCCCCAGTTCTCTCTCTCTCTCCCCATCTCTCTCCCCCCGGCTCTCTCTCTCTCTCTCTCTCTCTCTCTCTCTCTCTCTCTCTCTCTCTCTCTCTCTCTCTCGTGCGCGCGCCTTTTCTCTAACTAACTCTTTCTCTCTCCCACAATCGAGAAAATCTATGGTGTAATCGTGATGCCAGATCACAAGTATCACAGGAAAATCAAACCGTTTAGCACAACTATAATTGCATCATAGCCACACGATGGCAGCCACCATAGATTTCTCTCTCTCTCTCTCTCTCTCTCTCTCTCTCTCTCTCTCTCTCTCTCTCTCTCTCTCTCTCTCTCTCTCTCTCTCTCTCTCTCTCTCTCCGAGGGTGGCAAGGGAGGAACCCAAATCATCTGCACCCAAGTCACAACCCTACGTTACACCGATATCGACGGTGCATCGCACTCACCCCAATCGGCAGGTAAAGGGACGACAATGATCAGGTACATGCTAGTGCCTATGTCGTTGGTCCAATCAGAGTCATTTCTTTGCTTGCCAGTTGGGACTGAGTGCGATGCACCAGTCGAGCATAGTGCAATGGTCGGTTGTAACTTGGGGGGCAGACGATGGGGCAGAGAATTTGGGTTCGGGGGTTGGAGGTGGGGGGGTGGGGGGTGGCGATGACCAGGGACTGTGTTGTCGCCGAAGACGGCCTGCTGCAGTACCGACAGGCACGGGCATTCACTAGTAAGAGTATAAGCTTACGGCCTATTTTTCCATACTCGACTCCGCTACAATAATAAAATCGGTCAATAATAGACAAGTAGCGCCCAGGCACGTGCATTGCAGAAGCAATGCCGCGATACTCAAGGGCATTTTGGCCACAAGTAGGCAACGCGCGCAACGTAGACGCTGATTCCGCATTTCACAGACTGGGCACTGCTTGCAAGATACTAGCCCTTTTGGCTAAGGGAGCAAAGTAGAGCCCTATTTCCCAAGTCTGTAGTTAGCGCGCTGCCTGTAAATAAAGAAAAGAAAATATATATATTAAGTTTTCTTGCAAAAATGAGTATTTGGGTTGACCACAAAGTATGCCCCCCCCCCCCCCCCAAGAAAATACTTTTCTCTATAAACTAGTTTTCCATAAAAAGTTCAATAAAAAACTTCCAGCAAAAAACATGGAGATTTAAATGTTGATAGTAAAATTCAGCCACCAATCACACTGCGATGTCAGTCACACCGAGCGGAATCGGAAAGCCTTTGGGCTGAATACCATTTCTCCATAAGGAAAGATGAAAAAGAAAAAGTTATATATCCTTGTTTTTTTTTTTTTAATGATCAAACAGGAGTTTATTTCCTGCAAAACTTTCTCGGCAACCAAACACAACCCAATGGCACAGTGCGCTGGCTGAAAATTTTAAAATCTCATCAAATGTGAATTAACTCCAATCCTGCCGCAATACTGGCAGCCAAAGCAATATGAATCTCTCTCCTACTCAGCATTACTACTGTAGTTGAATCTAATCGTTTGGTTTGAGATCCCCATTGCAATGAGCCGAGACACCCAGCATGGTTTTAATTTGGTTTCCAAAACGAGACCCTAATACAACCGATTTGAGAGCCCCATTGCACCGTTGGAAGTCCATCATCACCTTGTTCAATGTTCAGGATCTTGCAATGGATCCACTGCTGGATCACTGCAGGAGAGCGCAGAGGCAGGCATCTGGGTGAGCTTGACGACATCCTCGGGGCAGCAGACCAGCCATGGTCGAAGCAGAGGTAGCGGCCACAGGAGGGGGGTGGGGGCCCCTTTATGGCCCACATGTGGGCATCATCAACAAGCAAGTCGACGTCCACCACCACCAGCAAGTCATCCTCGTACATCTTCAGTGCGCCCTTCAGCTACTCTGGCCCCACTGGCAGCCCAGCATCAATTGAGACCATGTCCACCCCTCTATCCATGGCCAGGGCCCACACCTTATTCTCTCCCGGGATTACCCCCTCAGATCTGATAGTCAGGAATACCGCAATTTGTACTTCAATCCTTTTCCAGAGTTGAAACTACAGTGATTTGTAAAGTTCTATAGTTTGACTTACAGTAGTACAACTACATGAACCAAACAGATGTGTTGTGGGGTTGTAGTCCGAACTGCTGCAGTTCAAATTACAACTCCCCCAGCCAGCAAACCCTTACCATAGTACCAAGCAACAGTAACGGCTGGAAGATTATATCGACTACATATCCAACTGTATATAACCAATTATGCATCAACAATCAAATAATCAAATAAATCAACAGTAGCAAGAACAAATGTGCATGCATTATTCCCGACCCAATCCTACACAATGAGCCCAAGGCCGGTCCGAGACTTACGGTCCACATGGCAACCCTGTATGAGACCTGATTGAGCAGAAAAGCACAAACAAAAATTGGGTTGCAACAAAACTCAAAGGCGAAAACAGCCCCATAAGGAAATCTAACCACATCAAAACTTGAAGGCAATAACAGCCCTGAGAAGGAAATCTAACCACGTTCAAGTCTATCAATCTCCACCTACTAACTTAAACCTGTATACCCGATGATTTGGATCCAAATAAAGAGGTTCCATACTGAACTATGCTCCTGAAAACATCTAAACCAAAGTGCCCTCTCAGCAGAAAACCTCCGCTTAACAACTGTCCCAAAGAAACTGAAGTGATGAAACAGAAACGAAAACCCCTTTTACAACATTAACATCGCCGACTCGTGAATTCACTTGACATCCTTGGGAATTCACTTGACATCGACCAACTCGATATCAAAAATGAGCCATGAGTTCCCCGGTACTTTCTTTCCTGCACCTTGCTCCCCGTAACTGCATCATAAACCATTTTCAGCACATGAGAATTAACAAAATATCAAAGATTTGAAACCAAAATATACAGAAAAAAAAAAACGAGGATATTTAGACCCCATAGATGGTGGGATGACAAGCCTTCTCTTGTCACCAACTCGCATGCCTGAACATCAATCACATGAACAAGAGTTAGATCCCAGTAGCCACACATCACAACCAGAGAACCAACTTTATAGGCAGCGTATACGACAATGTTTCACATGATTATCTACATTTAATGGAACATACCGCTCACACCAACATCCCACCCCTTGATAACTTCTCCTACACCTGCAGTGAACAAATAACGAATAACCCAGTTATACCTGGCTCTCTAAATATAGTAACAACCTAGCATGTACAGAAGTGGTTATAACACTACCAAGGCGGAAATTGAAAGGCTTTCGGCCAACAGTAGAGTCAAATATTTTTCCATCCTGTAACTTGCCAACATAGCGGACAAAAACCTGACCAAAAAAATATCACATAGTACGTTCAACCCCAACATATCATTCAAACACAGTTGGGAGAAAATGAAGAACAAAGAATAAAAAGAAAAAGAAAAAAACACAAGATAACAGAAATAAGAACCTGTTTCCCAATCACCAAGAATGTATACTAATACCGGTGAATTAGTAACATCAATACAGTAATGGTAGTTTTTAATGTAGTAGAGCTTAATAAATTTGTGGCGATGAATAACTACCACCACCTGAGAGTTGACAAGTACCTTGCTCCCTGGAGAAGCTCGTTTTCCATCGGGTTTGCCCATTGAAAGTTCCTCTATAGTCAATCCATTGGGGAATTCCCGTGTTTTGACTGGCCGTTCTCCATCTTTCTGGTCATCAACCGCATTGGTTTTCTCCCCTGCTGCTATCATGTCGCCCGACTCCCGCTTTGGGTTCGAATCTTTCTCAATGTTCTTGCTCTTTTTCTTCTTTTTCTTCTTTGCATCATGCTGAGTAACAACAGCAGCAGTTTCGGCACTGACTTCAGGACCTCTGTGCATTAGATGCAGAATATTACATACATCAACATTAATAACAATGTATACAGCAGTACATTGGAGTAGCCAGTGTTTTTAGAGGCGGGGGCGTATGGCGGGGAGTTTTGCTTGCTGTGGGGCGGGGCGTAAGCCTCAGGGCGTGGGGCGTAAGCCCCATGAATTTTTATTTTTTTAATTTAAAAATATATATAGAAATAAATAATATTAGATAAAAAAGTAAAAATAGATTAAAAACAAACAAAATTAAAAAAAAACTATGAGCAAAGTTATTAAACAAAGCATTTAAGCCTACAAACATGGTTGATAAATCACAAATATATAAAAAATGATAATAAAAATGAACTTGTCATTGTCTTTCAATATCATTTAAGATCTAATTATAAGTTTTTAACCAAAATTCAAACTATCAATGTTTATATTCCATAGATTCTACCATTCCATACATGATATGGAACCAATTTAAAGCAACTTTAGTTCCCAAAATTTCATAATCGTCATCTAAGAGATTAAGACACATATAAAAGATCACACGGTAGCAATCAAATCATTTTTTTTCAACAATGCAAACAAACTCCAATGGAGCGTAAGCCCGGGCCATTGGGGCGTAAAAGGCGTGCCCGGGCGTTCAGGGCGTACGCCACAGTGGTTTAGGCGTAAGCCCCATGGGAAAAAAGCCCCAGCTGGAGCCGCCCCGGGCGTTTTAGGACCGCCCCGCCCCGGGGCGATCCCCGGGCGTACCCTGGGGCGAGTTTTTTAAAACACTGGGAGTAGCACAAAGATGAACTATTGCTTTAGTTTCTTACATGCCATGAGGGAGCTGTGTTACCACCAGATCCTCATCGACCACTTCAATGTCCTTAGAATTTTGCAGTTCCACATCCTCATCTATTGTAACTTGCTGGTTCTCATCTTTTTGCCTCTTCCTTTTATTTTTCTTTTTCAGTTTCCCACTACTCTCATGCAGCAAATGATCACCCTCATCCCTGCACATTGGATCAAAACAAACCAATGACAAACAAAAAGACGATGAAAATACAAACAACAGCTTCAAAAGCCAGGGTTCTAACTTGTCAGTAGCCAACTTCTCAGGTTCAACATTAGAAGGAAGATCTTGGTCCATTTTATCATTATTTAGATCTCCCATTGAGTTTCCATTGCACTCCCCCCCCTCTGTTCTCTTTGCTGAAAGATCAACGCCTGCTCCGGATGTCTTTCCCTTCTTGGCCCTCTCTTTCTTTTTCTTCTTCAGCTTCCTATCATTTTCAGCCCCATCCACATCAACCGCAAGATCTTTCGTATCAACCAGTGGGTTCCCAAGTTGGCCTTGGTCACCATTCAGGGTGCCAAACTTTTTGTCTTCCAGATCTTGGTTCTGTTCAGCACTTACCCTTTCCTCAGCAGATGACTTGGGACTATTTTCAACAGGCTTTTTATCCTTATCTTTCTTTTTCTTCTTTGGCTTACCATTATTCGAATCCCCAAATTCAAGCTGTGTGGAAGCATCCCACGGCTGGCAAGTTTCCCTAGGTGTAAAAATTGGGACATGTCACTACAAAATTAATATTGATTAATAAAATAAAATAAAGCAAGTACTTTTTTTGAGAAATATTGCAAGTTCAAGCAGTGCAACACCTTGCGGACTTGGGGCTTATGGCATCCATCTTTCTTTCTCTCTCCTCGTCCAGTGTCTCATCATCTGATTTTGCATTCCCTTGATCATTCCTAACAGCATTTTTCCTTCTTAAGGTGAAAGAAATAGGAAAACCATCTTCATCTTCACTTTCAAAAAGTGTGGAGCCAGTACCCTTGACAGCCAGCTGATGTTGCGGCTCAGCAATGACATCATCAGAATCACTCACATGATATTTTTTCTTTAAGCGTCGATGGCTACCATTCCCATTGGCTGGTTTTTCTTCAAAAATCTCCTCAATAACAACTAAGAAACAGAGAGGAAATAATTCATCAATGGAAAAATAAAATTGATAAAAGGAAATATATGAACACTCACAACCACCATGAAATAGTTGAACATTGCATATTTGGGGACAATATATCAATGAGTATTTACATACAAATGTTATTATACGGGTCGTCCAAGATGAATATAGTGTTGCATGTGTGACATTTTGTTGGTAGAGAGAAACAATGATATTGTTGAATATAACCTTCTGATCCATCATGTCGACAGGAAACATAGGAACTATTATGGGTGCAACCCCTAAGAGGTGGTAGGTGGGTGGGTGTGGGTGATGGGGACCTGACCCGACAACCGCACCCTCTCCATCTGCGACCAGTCCAAGAGGCCCAATTATCTTATCTAGTTATTTGATTATTTATTACCCTTTTTGCATGTCATTTTCACAAGAATTATTAGTCCAATTTTTAGACTTGGGTAACATGTAAGGTTTTAGTCCCACATCGCCTGTGGGTGATTATCGATGTAAATCGGCTCATTATATAAGAGCATGGTCCTCTTTTATGATATATAAGATTGAGATTAATGAAATTATGATTGCTTGTTAGCATCATTAGGGATTCCTAGACTGAATTCCATCAGAGGATTCCTTGAATCCATGGACTCCAGATCTTCCCCCTCCTCATCTCTTCTCCCTCTCGCGATCTCTCTCAACACTAATTCCTTTGTGTGAGCAACATCTACGACGGCTACCATCCTTCGTTGTTTCTCTGCGAAAGAGAAGAAGATCAAGAAGAAGACGAATACCAAAAGAGAAGCAATCAAGGACAAGAGAAAGAAGTCAAACGGAAGAAGAAGCTCGTCGGCCTTCTTTTTCTTTCGCTCCCTCTTTTTCTTTCCCCTCTCTCCCCGCGAAAGACGATCCAACCCAATGTTTAAAAAGGCGAAAGGCATACCGATGTGTTTTTCCTATGGAGAGGCGAGGCGTAAGCCTCGAATTTTTTCAAGGCGTTTTGGTAAAAAAAATTAAAAAAAAAAATCATAATAAATACTATTATTGAATGTGTAATAATAATTGAACTAGATATGCATAATAAATCACAATGTGTTAGAAAATATCTTATATGACACAATTGAGGACTCCATCGAGCAATTTAACAACAAAATAGAAAGTCAAATTGCTCAAACACGCTTAATTCTTTAATATTCAAGATAATAATTAAAATAGCAACTAACAATTAATAACAAACAATAAAATACGAATATAAAACTAACATTGTCAAGATTAAAAAAAAAACAAATACATGAAAATGGTAAAATACAAAGAAAAAAACATAGAAAAACATAGTAGAAGATACAAGATCATGATCCATCCCTTTAAACATGAAACAAATCTTTATCTCTCACAGTCTCACCTGTAGTTGGTAGACGATCCACAAAGAAAAAGAATACAACTTCAGAATCAAAATTGGAAAATAAATGAGCACTAGATATTGATTTTGGGTTTTTGGAGACAAAGGGGGTTTCAAAACCTAAAGAGATCTAAAGGGTTTATAAGGTTTCAATGGGTAAAAAAAGCGTCCATGTGGACGATTTACATATAAAACCCTTAGTGCCCTCCCACACCAAACATTGGTTTTAACCCCTCCCTGTCCTATGTTTCACGCCTAGTACAAGAGGCGTACGCCTTGAGACGCGCCTCAGACAAAGGTGTACTACTGTTAATGCTGAGGAGTAGGCTCTTTATATGTGGCTGTTGAGACGTGGGCCTCGAGGCAGCACAGGACCGCCTCACCTTGAGGCAGGCCTCGAGGCGTAAGCCTCAAACGCCTTTTTAAACATTGATCCAACCCCCCCCTCTGTTTTTGCTCGCGTGAAAAAGGATGTTCCTCTGCTCCTCTCTGTTCCACGACCTGGCAGAACGTACGGGATTAATCTCGTGCATCGTTTCAGATTTCTAGGGCACACCCCCCCCTAGTGACCCTCTTTGGCACCCACCTAACAACAGCAGCATAGCAACCTCCCTAGGCACCTCTGCCGCAACCTTGGTCTTTACTAAAGGAATCCCAACTCCTTCAACGAGGAGATTTTATGTTTTTGGGGTTGATTCGAGGCCTCTTTTGGGTAGATTTTTCTCCCTGAATTGATGATCTGCAAGAAGAAATATCAGGCGATGTCATTCCAGAATGAATTAAATATTTTTACAAGATTAGAGGATCATTCCATTGATTTTCGAGGGATCTCGTACCTCGTAATTTATCAGTTTGGTATCAGAGCTCTTGTCACGATATCCTATCATCATGACCGATCCTTCTATGACCCCTGCTCTTTACTTATGTTCAAGAGTCACCTTTATTCTCTTGAATATTTAGAACATCATCAAACGTATGGAAAAAACTATGCGCATGCTCCTTATTGTACCACCCTATTTGGATGTCTTCAACCTAGTCAAGTCTGAGCAGTATATTCTTCTACATTGTACCCATCTTCTAAAGAATTACTCTTCACGCATTCGTATTCGGGCATATGCACTCAATTTATATGCCCAGCCTTTTCTCCAGTGGTTCCTCCATCTTAATTTCGTTGCCCCAAGTTATCAAGAGACATTTAAGTGTGTCCAGAGTATATGAATTCTATTAAGTATATAGTAAAATTTTGGGAGCAAGAAAGATTGCATGCAGAACAAAAGCAATAGCAAGCTAGATGGGAACATGCTCCGTATAAAATATATGCATTGATTAACGATCGTATTATTTATGATGTTTCTCTATCTCCACCAGTACCATTAGTGGAAATTCCTGAGGAGAGTCCATGCTCCGACGAGCCTTTACCAATAGAGACTCTGGTCCTAGTGGACCCTCCGCTTTTACCTCCAGGTGAGCTTCAACCTCCTCTACATTCAGTGCAGCAACCGCCGTCAGTCGTGCCGCCACCTGCAATTGATTTTGTTGAGGCGGTTCTCTCAGCCGAGCCGTTTTTTGGGAGTCAACATTAGCAAACCGAGCCCAATGGTTAACTTAATTGGGCTAGATCTTCCACCAGGCTCGGGTACTCTATTTGTCTCACTTGGGCGTCGCCTCTTCCATGCTCGTTCGACAACCCGACCAGGTGAACAATGTTCGCAGTTCGTTCTACTGCTTGCATGACTTCGGGTCCCAGCTCGACAGCAGCAACTTCTTTCCATGAGACCCAGGAGTTGACTATGGTGCTTTGCGCTCACATCTACTAGGTCTGCATCATCTTCGCATAGGAACCAGAGTTTACTATGGGTGCTTCGCGCTCACATCTACTAGACCTACATCATCAGTTTCAAATACTGGTGACTGCTTTGGAGACCAGCCAGACTCTAATGACCCTGGCCTTAGTTCAACTTTACAGAACTCGTGAAAGAGTTCTTTCTAAGTCGGGGTGAATAATGTAGACAAACCCAACAACCGCACCTTGATTTATTAATTGCCTATTTAGTATGTCATTTTCACCACAATTATTAGGCCAATTTTTAAGCTTGGGTAACAAGTCAATTTTTAGGAGTTATTTAATCCCACATTGCCCGTGGGTGACTATCAATGTAAACCGACTCATTTCCGAGGAACCTCTTACCTCATCGGGGGGAATGAATAGGATATGCCACTCAATGAGGGCAATGATCGTATAGAGAATGTACATGAGATGGGTGGAGTCACCCAAGGTGAACAACCCCAAAGAAAAGATTAATTAACCTATACAGAAGGATAAGTATATACACTCCCCTCATAGCTTCTCTACTACTCAAGATGGATCATACACCAAGAGTTTGCTAAGGAGGTACCACAACCATTGAATAGTGTGTGTATTCATAAAGAAGTCTGCAAGCAACTTTGTAACACACACATGCAGAAGCGAGACGGTGGCGTCCATATAGCGATGTAGCACTCTAGTTGTTACAATAAAGAAGAGTCGACGAAGTCAGTTGAACACCCATATCACCAACTAGACGACGACGTCAAACTCAAACAGTTTGCACCATAGTACGATACTCGACCTCAGTGTTAAGCAAGGAACGATGAGTAGGTTACTTAAGAAAACACATGTGTGGCCACACAAGTCATGTGTTGTCGCAATGTTGCATACTAGTACATGCTAGTGCCTGTCAACACTCGGATGGCTGCCTTCGGCGGCAATACACCCCCGACCATCTTTCTTAGCATCGACATTTAAGTGATCCTTTGCCGGCAATACATAGTCGTCCGTCTTCAATGTCAACACACACACCTCAGGCGATGCCCGAACCTTTCGTCCACCATTGTCGATCACTAAAAACTCATATTGTGTGGCTTCACCACCGTCGATCACAAAAAAAAAAAGCATCCAACTGTCGCCAACCTCTAATAACCTCTGGAAAAAGAAAAAACCATGTCACCACTACCGGTCCCTTCGGCGATCCTGCATCACCAAGACTCCCTCATTCTCTTCCTCCTCTCTTTCCCTCCGACTCCGGCTGAACCCAACAACCACCGGCACCAACTTTTTACCTCCCTCCTCGTCCTTCTTCCAACACCCCAACCACATGTCCTCCTTTTCCTCTTCCCATCCTGTTCCCTTCTTCTCTCCTTCCTCCACCTCGGCATCCTCCTCTCTTCACGATCGGGAGCAGGGGCTCGGGCTAGGAGCGAAATCGCTACAGCGGATCTCGCGATCGGAAGATCATGAAACATATAGCATGTTTTGGGGCCGAGTTTTAACGGACGCAGGTTAAGGGATTGATTGATGGCCAGATTTAGGGCGACCCATGTTTGGGGTTCATTTCACAGTTTTCCCATTCATGCCCTCTACAACTCGCGATCCACTCTCTCTTCAATTCATTCCCTTCCTAAAATATCCAAACTCCAGCCATCCCGATTCCCCCTTTCTCACGATCTCTCTCCTCTCTAACTCCACCCATCACAATCGTCCAAGTACCATCGTGGAGAAGAGAAAGACGGATAGAGAGATCGCGAAGAAGAGAGAGAGAGACGAAGAGAGAGAGAGAGAAAGAGAGATTGTAAGGAAGAGATGGAGAGAGAGATACGGAGAGAGTAACAAACTCCACCCATCACAACCGTCCAAGTACCCAATGTGGGGAAGAGAGAGACACGGAGAGGGATAGAGAGAGAGAGAGACGGCGAGAGAGATTGTGGGGAAGAGAGAGATCGTGGAGAAGAGAAAGAAAGAGAGATCGTGGAGAAGAGAGAGATAAAGAGAGAGAATGAGATCGTGGGAAAGATAGAGAGAGCATGTGTTTTTTCTAGTCAACATGTGTTTTTGTCTAGTCAGCTTGTTCCATTTTGCCTAATCAGCATGTAGGCCGTAATGCCATGTTATATGTTGCATGTGCTTCCTCGCACATGGGAAATCCACATAATAATCATTATGGGGACTTTCGCATATGTGCATATCGCACATGACAACAATGATCATCATCATCAACGATAGCATCATATTATCAAAGCTTTACCCATCAAGATTGAACGATTATAGGAAAAACTGAAAAAAGAAATTATGACCAACTGCTATCCTGACGTCAACACTAGATTAATATAGAAAACCTGACGAAGGCAACTTGCAAAAGACGAGCATACCAAGAAACCTAAAAGGTCTGTTGGGGGGTAGGGAGACCTACCTTGTTGATTACGTGTTTTAAGCTCAAGCAACCATGGAGCAACACTCCAGGGTTCTCCCAGACTATGAATGATTGAGTTATGATTGTCAATCATGGATACACACATTAGAACATTTATTAACATTTCTATATTATCATGGGGTGTGGAGCTCTACTTGGCAAGTATTTCAATGTATGGAGTGTTTTAAGCTCATGTAACCATGGAGCAACACTCCAGGGTTCTTCTAGACTATGAATGATTGAGTTATAACTGTCAATCATAGATACAGCCATTAGAACATTTATTAACATTTCTATATTATCATGGGGTGTGGAGCTCTACTTAGCAAGTATTTCAATGTATGGAGTGTAGGTGCATAACAGTCTAAAGATATAGAAAATATGGAAATATTGTCGTTTAAAAATAAAATGTGATCATACAAAATTTTAGATCTACAAATTACCTACACCATATCCTAAAATGAGCCAACTCCATTAGCAATAAGACCTAATTCATTTGAATTTTTCAATAACCCCCAAATTTTCAATAGGTAAATATGATAATCCCCAAATCCCATAAGAATACCAAATCTTGATAGATTTGTTGCTCTTGCACCATCATGTCATCAATTAAACAAATAGAAACAAATTAATTTAATGAAATCTAAGATTTACCATTTTAAAATTTTTTGGGAAAGAAGTCTTTGATTCAATCGAACGAACGATTTGATGTATTATTCGTTGATTTGATCTCCCCAAAATTGTGTTAGATGGTAAATCTAACACCTCAAAACAAAAATCTAAAGGAAATCACACCGAAGAAATCGAATGGATGAATTTTAGGGTTTCTTATAAATTTCCTAGAATTTCTTGAAATTTGCTAGAAATATAAAAAAATCAGAATATTTCGATAAATTTCACGAAATATCCCATAGTTTCCTAGCTACTCAATATTGATGTGTATTCATTTTGGTCCTTCATAAAACTAAAATATTTCGCAAAATGTCGCGCGATGAATTTCGCTTTTTTTATCCTTGACTGAGGTAGTCCCCTTTCATATTCTTCTATCCAAAAATTAAATACCTTAGTAGCAAAATAACAATTCCAATCTTTATATTAGGGACACAACACGCTCGTGCCTATTGTCTAGAGTCGACACACAGTTGGCAAACCAAACAAAAAATAAACCTTTAGAAGTTCCTACTGGGAAGGAGGGCCATGTCCTATTAATTAGGCATATAAGGCGCCCTTTTCAAATCAACCCCCCTCTCCTCCCTTCATTTTTATGTGGGGCCTCCTTTCTGAAATAAACTTCAAGTTGCCCTTTTAATAGGGCTACCACACGCTGCTATCTCCCTTTTTTTAACAAAACACCGCCACTACACCATTTGTTTTCCACCAAAATCTCTCCCTTTCCTATTGACCCCCCACTAAAACACTTGAACACAAAATGGTCCAGATATGGACCCATAAATCTTACCAAAAGCTACTAAGGCCTAAGATTGATCATAATGGCGATGTGATAACTAGAGATACAGTTATACATAACAATTAGTCAGCTCCAGATGCAATTATAATCGACTTAGTAAAAAAATCACTATCCGGGAATGGCCAATTACAAATTGGTGAGAATCAAAGGAATGATTTGAATCTCTTCAAAATGGGTGTTCAAGGGGAACGTCTACCCTTATTGGGTAACTAGATATTAGGAATATGAATAACTAGCTCCCCCTTCTATGGCACACACTTTGACGTGGCACTCAGAACCATGCAAAAAAAATTGCTTTCTTTCATGTGCGAATAGAATTCAACAAGGAACAATGACTTGGAAAAAAGGGTTTATACATGTTTCTATATCAGGTACCATATAGAGGAACACATGATGAAGACACAAGAACTTCAATTCAAAAAAAAATTGTATAGCCATGACCAAAAGATGGCAATGTGTGGTCCTAAGTATAAAATTAGGTTTTTTGGGGAGATTGTCTCATGGGGTGACCCCGGCGTGTTCTTAAATAAGACCAAAAGCTTCCAGTTTTACTAATGATCTCATTTTTACAGGAAATCAAGGCCATCTATATCATTTTCGTGATGTGATGCTGACTCGAATCAGACCTACAGTTTCTAGTATTTCATACACATGCATTAGTTTATGCTTATTATACATGTTGTAGAGATCTAGTGGCAATGAATAGAACATAAGAAGTACTCTGTTTTTCATGATTTCCTATTATATAACTTTAAGACTCATCACTTTAACCAAAAAAAAAAAAAAATTCCTGCATGCATCGGTATTGGTATTAGTGTCAATACTTCTCAGGCGTTCAAGACATCAACTAATAATAAAAAGTTGGGAAATGGACTTGACAAACTTAATGAAACAACCATGCTAGTATACTAAATGACTGCATTACTTAAAAGAAAAGATCTATGGTTAGTGAATTAAAAAATAAAGAGCAAAAATCAATAGCATGCTTTGCTTTGTCTTGTGTCAATAATTTTGACAGCAAAGTGCCGATACACACAATCAAGAATTTGCACATTTTTTGGGTTCTGCAGCTCAAAATTTAAGTATCCTGGTCATAAGCCATTTTCCGATGTCAAAAACAGGGCGAAGACAGTCTTACCACTACTTTTGCGCTGAGGAGAAGGAGAGTAAATCTCGGGATCGTCATCATTAATAAAGTCAGACTCATACTCGTCTTCACTGTCAAAGCTGTCATAGCTATTGTCTGTATCCGTCTTGGCAATGTCTTCACCATAGGAGTCGCTTGATCGAAGTCAAGGAAACATTATCCATGAAAATCAAATTTTTTATAAAAAAAAAAAAATTGAAAGAACCAGTTGAATGAATGAATGAGGGGTCTCCAGATCGGTCCACTCATCCCTAATTCGAAAGCATACGTTTCATCTCCACCGGTCGTGGTGTGGCGAGAACCATGAAAGAGGCCGATGAGGTGAACGCTCCTCTGCCCAAGAACCGAGAATATGACTTCATCCTCCTCTTCAAACTCGGCCCTCAGATAGCACGACTCCGATCTGTTGGGAATCAGGCTGCAAACCAGAACAGGGCTCCTGTCGCCCACGTTGCACTGCAACACGCTCCTCCCAGTGGACTTCCCGTCTCCCAGCGTTGCCTGCATGATCCACCATCAACACTAGGAAAGTTAGCGGTGAAAGATCAAAAACCAAAACCCTAGAATTTCATCGATCAAGAATCCAAGGATTGGAGAGAGGAAAACACGAAGCATGAACGAGAGGGAGGGAGGGAGGGAGGGTTTTGTCAAGAAATGGACCTGAGTGATGCGAAGCCGCCCGCGGGTTTGGTCGTAGTGATGAGTGTAGGGCTTCCCCGGCTTGACTTCGATCCCTGGGAGAGGAGGAAGGAAGAGAAGAAGAGAAAGGGCGGGCTTAGAAACCAAAACCAAAACCGAAACCCTAGCCTACGATCTGAAATTTTGATTATTACCCCAAAAGGCCATGCTAGCTAGAAGGAGAATCGATCAAAGTTCGTCGTGCTCTAAAACCCACCCCCAAATGGGATGCTTGCTTCGACAGTGTCTAAAACCCTAAAATTGCAGCTCGGGAGGAGAGGGCGGTTCGGTTGAGGCCGATATTATATATAGCAGGCCCATTTCTATTGTTAATTGGACAATAGGTCTTAAATATTTTTTTATTTTTTTTCAGAAACCTAAACTACCCTGTTTCTTTCTCCTTCGAGCACTAGCACTAGGGTGGGAAGGGACGAGCAATGGTGGTAGAGACGGGCACAAGCAATGAATCGCACTCTCCCACCTCTGTTAGGGCCTCTCTCGAGTTGCAGCTGTTAGTTGTCGTCGCCATGGCAACGGCGAGCAGCGAAAACAAGAAGAAAACCTTCAGTTAGGTTCGATCTAGGTTTAGGATTCATCACATGGCCTATAGACCGAAGGTTTAGGGAGGTTCGGTTATGTCCGACAACAAAAGATTCAGTTAGGAGTAGTTAGGCTGACAATTTTGGATCCAACAAGGTAGACCTGACACGAAATTAATGGGTCTAGGTTTGGGTTAAACGGGTTCGGGTCATAAACGAGTCGACACGACTAACCCGTTTAATAAATGGGTCAGGTCCGGGTTTAGGGTCTAAACATGGTAGACCCGAGAAGACAGGTTTAAAATTCAATGAGTCGTGTCGAGTCGGGTCATCTGCAATCCGATACTGTAGTATATAGGATAGTAGTACCTGCAAGTCTTATCGGGGCAAGTCAAGTCGATTCGGATCGGGTCGAGTCTGGTAAACTGAATAGACCCGTGTAGTAAACGGGTCTTATCGGTCTACCCGTTTATAAGTGGGTTGGGTACAAGTTTAGGGTCTAGACACAATTAGTTAAACGATCAGGTTCGGATCTAGGGGTTTTGGACAAGACCCAAAACTAGACACACGACCCATTGCCACCCCTAGGAGTAGCTCCGGCGGTGGCAGGATGCAACAGGTTCGATTAAGTATAATGGTATTTCGGTAAAAATTTAAAATTGTGTCCTCTGAAAATTCGATTCCCATGCACCTCATACCCTCCACCAAGCCCGCCGTCCACCAACTTTCTTCCTCCCCTCCACACTAACGGCGATGCCACCATCAGAGATACCATGACTTCTCCTCCTCCTCATTGTCCATCATCGTCGGTTGTGCTCGTTTAGCCTGCCGTCGAAGCCACCTCCCCCCTCCTTCATCTTCCCCACCGTCATTGAAGCCGTAACTCACCCTAGAGCCGTCAAAGATGGCTCGCTGAACCCACACTAGAGCCACCGGAGATAGCTGCATCTCTGATAGCGAGCCATCTCCGGCAGCTCTATGGTGGTTAGGGCTTCGGTGGCGGTGTGGAAAGAGAGGAAGGAAGCAGGTGGGCCTAATGGGGGGTATGAGGTGGGAATCGATTTTTGAGAGGAAAACAGGGTATATGAAATACTTTTGGGGTTTGAATAAAATTTCCAAAAAAAAGAGTAAATTACACTTTACCCACTAATGTTTAGTTCAAAAACACAACCCCCTGTAGCTTGTTTTGTTCCAAATGGCACCCTTAAGTTTGAAATACCCCCCTTTTGTCAATTACTTATTTTCCTCATTTGATTATTTTTTTCTGATCAAGACTGAATTAAAGGGATCAAAATGTAGTTTTTTAATTAAGAGTTTTTAAGCTAAACTTCAAGGGGGCTTGTAATTTATCAAAAAAAAAGGGTTAATTAATCCTAAATCCCTCCACAGGTCTTTATTTAAGCTAAAGGATGCAAATTGTTAAGATATTAGCTAAAGTCCCTCCCAAAGGACACCTTTGTACAGCAAGTCCTTAAACAAAAAATGTTACTCTTTTTTATCCTTTAAATTACAAAAATGCCCCTCCGGCAAGCTATCCATTCATTTCCAGTAAGAGTATCCATTCGTCTTTGGCATGAGTATCCATTCGCCGATTAACACTATACATGTACCGACTGCTACAATGATTACACTGAAGCTACTACAACGAAAACATTGTAGCAAGAGAATAAGAATCAGGAAAATAGTATAAATTCATCATCAACAAGAGTATTTATTCATCGGGTGACACAGTGTATGTTGTGATTGCTATAGTCATTTAACTGTAGCAAGAGTATCCATTCGTCTTCAGAAAAGAGTATCCATTTGGCTAATTGATACTCTTGCTACAGTAAAATCACTATAGCAGCTACAGTGAAATCACTGTAGCAACAAACAATTTACTATATTAGATATAGAGTTACTACTAGTCCCACCTTAGTTATGGTACTGTAATGGTGTGCGTTCTCTTCTTATAAAAGAAGAGGTAGTTGTTGGAAATCTAACCGTTCTAAACTAGCAAATTTAGGACTTAATCAAATTCTTGAGATTAAAAATTGATTAACAAATGTTATTTTCGCAAACAAGGACAAATCACAAAATTCTTTAGGAATGGTTTGCCAAGGCAGAGCGGGTTCTATGGAACCGTCATTCACCTTGCCGAACTTTTCTAAAAGAGAGAAATAATCTATCTCTAATTATTTAGGTTTCTCTATTAGATGCAAATTGATTAATTTAGAATGATAGGACAAGAGTAGAGTTAGAAACTCTGGCCTGTGGTCGAAACGTGCTAGGCACTGTCCCAAGAAACTTATTGCCCCCCTCGTGCGGGTCTCGTGGCAATGGTTCTCGGAGATATGACGACCCCGGTCAGGCGACCTCCTTCTCGTCGGCACAACTCCAAGAAGACTTTGCGAACCTCGATGTACTTTCAGGAATCCAGCGACTCGATGAAGAACTTCTCGAAGCAGGGAGGCAGCACCACAGCAGGGCTTTGGTCCGAGAGAGGGAGTCTCTTCGGAGCAAAAGGGCAGCACTACGCTACAAGCTTTAGAGAATGGGAGAGGGAGAGGCAGAGAGTAATTCCGATTTTCGGAGTGTACCTATCCCATGGCTGCACCGGGCCTTATATAGGCCTCGGGCTGTTAATGGGAGGCTGAAAGAGGGGAGCGGTTAATGGGCTGCGATTAAGCCCATTAACCTCGCACGTTACAGCTCGCAGAGAGCCTGTCCGTAACGGCTAGCATGCAGCGCTTCTCACGTAACGGCTAGTGTCCCAAATAGAAAATAATAAATAGTGGAGGACTTAAAAGCAAAAATAAAAATAGGGCAGGTGCGGACCAGCCCATTTCGGAGGTGCTATCGTGTCCGGGTCCGCGGGCGCACACACACGCGCCGCCCAGCCCAGCCCAGCCCATGCCCAAGCCCAAGCCCGGCCCAGGCCGGCTCGTCACGGCACGCACGCGCGCGCGTGTGTGAGCTAGTGGAGCCCTCCTCTAGTGTGATGACTAGTGGGGGGAAGTAGGCAATCCTATTTAAGTTGGTAGGGGATTTCTCCCCTTACCGATATGGGACTAAACCCATTGGTGTTTGTGTGGTTTTACAACACACACCCAACAATCCCCCACATGTGTTTAAAACCACTAAACATTAAATAAGTAAAAAATTCAAAATGTAAAGTAAAAAGACTTTGCTGGATTCCTTATACTACGCAGTAGGTGTAGGTACCTTCCGGTTTGAACCTCCACTTAGTACAGTTGTATACATCCGTGAGGACTTGGTGAACTACGTCTTGAACCAGCCTCATTTATCGGGTTTCTACAAGTAGTACACGTAGTACAGTTTTCGATGGTTCTAAGCGGGTTGCGCTATTAATGGCCTTGCGCAGATATCTTTTCTTGTATGTTTCTAGGGAGCAGCCTTGGTCCCAGAGTTGCAGCCTCACAACGACATACATATAGGTAAGTCCTAATCAGGGTGTGAGCAAGGTGACACCCCGCCTCATAGGTCTTGGACTTATTAAGAGTTTTAAACTCATCCTACCCCTTGCTTTTAATAAGCACTGACGTCATAGAGACGGGAGCATTTTTCAGTGCTCCTCATTTTCAATCACTACTACAGTTTGTTTCTACCCATTGAACCTCCATGAGGTTGGGTTCCCACTGCGGTGATTTTTCTTATGGGCTTAATCCCATCCCCCTAGACGATTCTAAGACCACTGTCCTAGAAAGACCCTTAGTTAGATGATCCGCCAAATTCTTTTCGGATCTAACAAAATCTAGGGCAATTATTTGATTCTTTATCTTATATCTGAGAGATCTATGTCTCACTTTCAGATGTCAATTTATTTTCACATCAGCGTTTTCTTGATTACATTTATCAATAGCTGATCGACAATCACAATAGATAGAAATAGCCGGTAAAGGCTTTTCTATCAATGGGATCTCATATAGAAGATCTCGAAGCCATTCTGCATTTATACTAGTGGTATCTAGCGCTATCATTTGTAATTCCATGATACTCCTAGCTATAACGGTTTGTTTGGTGGATTTCCAAGATATGGCTCCACCTCCTAGTAGGAATACATAACCAGTTGTGGACTTAATATCTATTGAGTCACTAATCCAGTTAGCATCAGAGTATCCCTCTAATACAGTTGGATATCCACTATAGTGGAGACCATATGATATGGTTCTCTTAAGGTATCTAAAAACTCTTTCTAACGCGTTCCAATGAGACTCATTCGGGTTAGACGTATAACGACTAAGTCTATTTACCGCGTAAGCGATATCGGGTCGAGTATAGTTTGCTAGAAAACCTAGCGATCCTATTATTTGAGCATACTCGCTCTGTAGTCTAGGTAGTCCAGTGTTCTTTGTCAGGTGGATATTTGGATCATATGGTGTGGATACCGGTTGACTATCGGGGTCGTAAAATTTTCTAAGAATTTTTTCGACATAGTGGGATTAGGATAGCACTAAACCATTATCCTTCCTAATGATCTTAGTGTTCAAAATAACGTCGGCTTGTCCTAGATCTTTCATGTCAAAGTTTTGGGACAAAAAGTGTTTGATATCATTTATGATTTGTATGTTTGAACCGAATATTAGGATATCGTCAACATACAAACATAAGATGACAATATTAATGCCATCTACTTTATGGTATACACATTCATCCGTTGAATTGATATCAAATCCATAAGATAAGATAACTTCATCGAATTTCATGTGTCATTGTTTTAGGGCTTGTTTAAGTCCATAGAGGGATCGAATTAATTTACACACCTTTCCCTCTTGTCTAGGTGCAGTAAATCCCTCGGGTTGGTCCATGTATATTTCTTCATTAAGGTCGTCATTCAAGAAAGCATTCTTAACATTCATTTGATGTATGACTAGCTTATAGATTGAAGCTAAGGCGATGAGGATCCTAATCATGGTTATCCTAGCGATAGGTGAGTAGACATCAAAGTAGTTTACCCCTGGTTTTTGGGTAAAGACCTTGGCTACAAATCGTGCCTTAAATTTATCTATGGTACCGTCGGGTCTAAGTTTTTTCTTAAACACCCAATTTCATCCTATGGTTTTACAACCAGGAGGTAAATTGGTGAGTTCTCAGGTATGGTTTTGAAGTATGGATTGAATCTCATTATCTATGGCTTCTTTCCAAAAAGGTGAGTCTATGGACTACATTGCATCTGTATAGGTGGAGGGTGAGTTCTCCACCAGAAGTGCATAGAAGTCATCAAAGACTTTTTCTACACGGGCATGTTTACTCCTCCTAGGTTCGGTTTGGCTTACCGGTTCAGTATGGTCTTCAGGTTCTAATCGGACTTCGGGTTCGATCTGAGTTACCTGATTAGAACTGGAAGCCTGGTTATTAGTATTAATCCTAGTGCTGATCCTAGTCTTATAAGGGAAGATATTTTCGAAGTATGAAGCATCTCTTGCTTCGATTATGGTGTTATTGGCTATTTCGCTTATTTCAGAATTAAACACTAAAAAACGATTAGCGTTACTTTCTGAAGCGTAGCCAATAAAGATGGCATCTACAGTCTTAGGTCCTATCTTCTTCCTTTTGTTATCGGGAATTTTTACCTTAGCTAGGCACCCCCATACTTTTAGATATTCTAAGTTAGGTTTTCTATGTTTCCATACTTCGTATGGGGTCAAGTCATTATGTTTGAAAGGAATACGGTTAAGGATAAAACAGGACATCATTAGGGCTTCCCCCCATAAGTTCTCTGGCGCTCCAGAGCTTAGTAACATGGAATTGACCATGTTCATTATGGTCATGTTTTTCCTCTCCGTTACACCGTTGGATTGGGGAGTGTAAAGAGCTGTGACTTCATGGAGTATTCCATAGTCTTCACAGTACTCACTTAACTTATTTAAAGTGTACTCCCCTCCTCGGTCTGACCTAAGGATCTTAATGGTTTCGTCTAATTGGTTCTCAACCAAAGCTCTGTAAATTTTAAATTTACTGAGTACTTCATCCTTAGTTTTAATAAGGTATAGGTGGCAATATTTTGAAGCGTCATCTATGAACGTTACAAAATATCTATTGCCACCTCTCGAGGTTCTCCCAGAATCACAGACATCGCTGTGAATTAATTCAAGTATTTGGGAGTCTCGATCGATGGTTTTAAAGGATTTCTTAGGTTGTTTCGCTTCTACGCATATCTCGCACTTGTCGAGATTCCTAGTATCGGATTTGGGAATGATGTTTAGGGTCATGAGTTTCTTAATAGAATTATAATTTGCATGACCTAGTCTTTGGTGCCAAGTGACCGAAAATTCAACATTCAGAATTGTAGATGAAGGATTAAAGACATTCAATTTGAATAAGCCATCACAGAGAAATCCTTTTCCAATAAAATTCATTCCTTTGGTGATTACAACCTTATTGGACTCAAATACAAGCTTATAGCCCTGTTGGACTAATAAGGACCCACTAATTAAATTCCTCCTAATCTCCGGAACGTGGTAGACTCCGCGCAGGGTTAGGGTCTTCTCTGACGTCAGCTTCAGGTCGATCCGTCCTAGCACACGAGCCTCAGCATTGTTCCCCATGCTTACAGCTCCTCCACCTGAGACCTGATAGGTGGAAAACAAAGATTTATGTCCTCCCTAACGAGTACGATGGTAACTTATCCAAGTTATGGGCCCCTCTTCTTCGGAGCTCGATTTCCTACTTCATTCAGGTATGTCTGTCCCGTACTATATGATTGAGGAGTCTGTTGTGCCTGATCATCACCCGCCTTGCAGGGTCTTACAGGCCTTGTTCTAGTTGGGGAAAGGGCAGAGCGAGAGTCTCGAGAACTCCACCTACTTTGTGGGCTCTCCAACTAGACCCCCAATTCTGAGAATGTCCCCCCCCCCCCCCCCATCGCATACCTGGTCCATGAGCTGCTTTCCTTGCGGAGGCGGTAGAGGCAAAGAATAGGAGAGTCTGTTGGACCCAAAGCGTGGCCCACGAGGGCCTACGAAAGAAGGACGAGGTGGTGGATCAGCTTCGAGGTGAGTTGTCCGCCCTGCGAGAGTCCTTTACACAGATGGATGAGGTCAAGGCTCATTGAGTCCGGGCTACGCAGCTCGAGCAGGAGGCCGCCGATGTGCGAGCGGACCTCACCCGACTCTTGCCCCTACTAGAAGCGAAGGAGAAGAAGCAGGAGACTACAATTATCCTTGCTCGAGATCTACGGTCTGATCTGGATGGCTCCAATGCAGCTCGCAAGACTGCTCTGATGAGTCACAAGGACGCTTTAGTTCACCTTGCCTGGAGAAGAAGGCCTGGGCAGCTGAGGTCGACGCTCTCCACGAGGCACATCGAACCGAGTTGGCAGCGAAGGATCAGGAGCACAGCTGCAAGGTCGTGGCCCTCCAGCACCAATATATAGAGATGGTCCAGTCATTGTAACGCCCTACTGGCCTCACTTCTGTACACCCATTGTAAAACATGAATGAAGAATTTTCTTCCTACCTTCACCAAGGGTTCCACTATGATCATGTCTCTGCTCGCGTCAGTCCGACCCTTTGGCGCGCCCATTTTCTTCCTTCTTCTGTCTTTTGCCGATCAAGAATGTCCACATCATCTTTGACCTGATGTGTTGATCGGTGTCGTTCTGATCCAATGCATTGAAGTCCCGGCGGGTCCCATCTGTCTGCTGTTGAGCGTCCATTTGGTGCAAATTGTCCCTTCTTTATCATGCACATAGCGTCAGTTTCTTACGTAAAACTTTCATAATACACGTAAACTGCATGAGTTTCTTTGCATCACGATATAGTAGACTCTCATACGAACCCAACGGCATATTGGTTCACTCTCATACATTACATGCATGAAAGATACAGGGCCCGAAAGTCCAAATTATCCTTTTATCGATAATCGTGTTTAAACCTGACAAGCGTCATTTCATGTGTGTCTTTCAGGAAATCGATCCGGTTTTCGATGCAGTCAGCTCAAGGACTTCAGGACCAAGCCGTGGATATTCTCACGGCTCTCCGATGGAGGATGTACAGCTCGTTGGAGGCCTATTCTGAAGAACGATGAAAATGAATAATTGCGATGATTCTGAGGAGAAAAGACTTCAACAAGCCGATCGATGCAGTGCTTGATTCAAATTAGAGAAGGAATACACGCATGCAAATGGAATGCCGTAAGTTGACGAGCTCAGATGGTTCGAATGATGAAACCCCTGGATCACCACCCCTAAACTGATACCATCGAAGACCCTTACCCATCCATATCTCTACATCCACAACCATCAGTGCATGGGCTGTTCATAGCCGTCCATTCCCTAACCGACCGGCCGTGCCTTCAAACCCCTCGCCATACCCACCATGCATGCAGCCATCATCCGAAACCCAAGCCCAGATTTCTATTCAAGCCATCCGATCCAATAATCCTCATCCTAGCCGTCCCTAGTTACTCCGTGATCAAACCCATAATTGCATGCAGCTGTCCTCTTCTACATCTCATCCAATATCAGCCATCCGATTTAATCCAGCCGTCCCTTACAACAGCCATGCATGCATATGCAGGCCTTAAAACCGGATCCCATCAAAGCTCCCTTAAAACCGTATTCCATGCGAGCACCCACCGAACCCATGCAGCCTCCAACTCATCCATCATTAAATCACAGCCGTCCGATCCACGAATCTGATGGCATGCAAACCATCTCTACCGATCATTCTCTCTCCCGTTTCCTTCCTTCTCTCAGACTCTCACCCGATCTTCTCTCTCTCTAGATGCCCAACTTAGCAACCGGATCCCGAGTACCCAGCGTCCCACGTTCTCTCTCTAGCCGAACGTCCCGCTCTCCCACCGAACTTCTCTCTCTAATTCCCTCTCTTTCCTCTTTCTCTCTAACCGCCCAGCTTACTCTCTCTCCCACCGAACTTCTCTCTCTAGTCCGCACATCTCTCTCCTCCTCCTAGTTTCCTGCAGCTCTCGGATTCTCTTTCCTTCTCTCTATTCTTTCCATTCTCTCTCTAACCAAATCCCAGCCGAACCCCCGAGCCATGCACGTCCCCTCTCCGGGAATCTCTCTCTTTAGCGAATCTCTCTCGTCCCTCTTTCCTTATCAGCCCCGGATCCCAACCGAACACTCTATCTATCTCTACCTCTTCTCTTCCCTTATCCGGACGACCCCAGCCCGACTTCCTCTCTAATAAGCAACCGACCTCTGTCCTATATAGGGGGGCTCGGGAAAACAAGGGGGGAGGCCTTGGGACGACCGTACCTACTCCCATCACCCACCTTAGCCATCCACCACCGGACCTTTGCCATCACACCACCTCCGAAAAACCCTTCCTTTAGCCACCATCTCGATCCATCTTCCCATCGCCGGCGGCCATCATCCGTCATTCGTCCACCATCCGAGCCGTCATCGCACCATCATCGAGGCTACGACGTAAACGAGCCCAAGCGGAGAAAGCATCGAGGAACGCGATCGAGGCAGGCGAAGTCCACGGAGCAATCTTCAGGGATGATCTGTACTTCGTTTATTTCCAGTCTTTCCTTTGATGTAATAAAACTCATGTCTAGCTAAACCGCATGCTAAGGCCGAGATGAAACCCTAGATCATAATAGATGTTAGTTTATTTTATGTGTTCTATGCCGAGCTTTTCATCGATAATATATGATTTAATTTCGGATTTGCTATGATGATTTAATAGTTCTCACATGGTATTGTCATGCATGCCTTGTAGTTACATCAGTCGTCTTGTTAATCAAAGCCCAGTTCTATCGTTTAAATAAAGCTTAGATCCATTGTGCTTAATCTTGACAATCGATGCTCTGCTATGTTAGCTTTGATCCATTGTGCTCTATTTAGACAATCGATGCTCTGCTTTATTACTCCATGCTTGAAATTAAATCATGCTTATGTCATTAATCTCGTATTAAAGCTTTAACGATCGCATCTCGAGAAAGCACGGGATTTGTTTCCCGCATGCTACTCGCATAAATTTAGAACACCATAATTTAAACTTAGCATCTATAATGATCTAGCGGTGGATTCGACCGCCTTAGTATCTCATCCATATCCGAACTTTTACACTGCACCGCATTACTTTAGTTAATCTGCATGCTTTAATACTGCTTAGTTTACTTTGTCATCACAATCTCATAAAATCAACTCAACAATATTGCTCATTAAGTAATTTAGGTTAAATAACTAATAACCTTAGATTAGATCGCTTCCTCATTAGCAATCCCTGTGGGATCGACCTCGTAATACGTACCGCTCCTACAAGCGATTCGTGCACTTGCGAGTTATAATTTAGATCAAATTAGTCCCTTAATTTAGGATTAGTTTAGATCGCATCAAGTTTTTGGCGCCGTTGCCGGGGATTGCAACGGAGCTTTCGAATTTAGGTTATTTCATATTTGCCCTATCTCGTTTAATTAGCTTAGCTATTATTCTCTATTTCTAAAAAATAAAAAAAAACAAAAACAAAAACAAAAACAAAAACTTCTTTTCGAGCGGTGTATGTCCACGTGGACTCGCGGGAACGGTCGCTTAGTTCGGAACGAATCATTAGAAATTCCTCTCACCTTTGTGGGTAACGTCTCTATCTTTAATACGATGGCGAATGGAAACCCACCTCAAGCGATGACCCTGAAGGAGTACATATACCCTACTCGGTCCACTCAACCTTCTAGCATCACGCTTCCAGCTGCTACGGCTCACTTCGAAATTAAATCTGGCATGATACAGATGCTACCGGTCTTCCGTGGCATGACCAATGAAAACCCATACCAGCACGTTAGGGAGTTTGAAGATATCTGCGGTACAATGAAATTTAATCAAGTTACTGATGACTCTCTCAAACTTAGGTTGTTCCCATTCTCCCTGAAAGAAAAAGCCAAAGCTTGGCTAATTTCGATACAACCGGGAACCTTTACAACTTGGAAGAGTCTAGCTGAAGCATTCTATAAGAAATTCTATTCCAAGCAGAAGACTGCTATTGTACGTCAATCTCTCAACATGTTTCATCAATTAGAGGGAGAGACTTTCTACACGTACTTCGAAAGATTCAAGGATCTTCTACTTGAATGCCCTCATCATGGGTTTGAAAAAATTCGACTGATCCAGATCCTCTACGAAGGTCTCAACTATACAACTAAGACTATGGTAGAATCTCTCTGTAATGGAGGATTCACCGAGAAGACTGTCGATGAGGCCTGGAATTATTTCGAGGAAATGGCAGAGAATACCTTAGAATGGGAGCCAGTTAGTGTTGACCCTAAGAAACCCATTGCTACTAGCAAAGGAGGTCTTTATAAAGTCGAATCTAGTTTCGAGGATGATGCCAAAATGGCCGCACTAATACGAAGACTCGAAGCCTTAGAAGTAAACAAGGAGGCGAACACTACTGCGTCTGAACCTACTAGATTTAAGGAATCCCCCATCTGTGTCTTGTGTGATGGAACCGACCATCTGGTCGAGGATTGCCCTGGTTTACCAGTGGTTAAAGCTGAGCAAGCAAATGTGCTTGATACCTTCCGTAAGTTCAACCAAGGTAATAACCCTTATAGTCAAACGTATAATCCTGGTTGGCGAAACCATCCAAACCTTGCTTGGAAGCCACCACAAGGGTATGGAGGAGGATCATCTTTTCAAGGTCCTAATCAATACCCCTCCTCTAATCAACAATATAGATCCAATAACCAGTTCAATCAAGAGAATCAAAATACTGCGGCACCACAAGCACCTCCCTACATCCCTCCTAATCAAAGGAAGCCATCGGTGGAAGATATGCTCCAACAAATTTTACAGAAACAAATTATACAAGAACAATCTGAAAAGGTCAATCAACTTGCCATAGCTAAATTAGAAACTCAATTCGAACAACTTGCAGCGTCAGTAGGAGGACGAGAGAAAGGCCAATTTCCAAGCCAAACAATTCCTAATCCGAAAGGACAAAGCTATGGCCAAAACTCTTCAAAAGGCCAGTTTGAAGTTGGAACTACCTCTAGGGAACCCCATAAGGAAGTTCAAGCAATTCATACCCTAAGATCTGGCAAGGAAGTGGACAATCAAGTTCAAAATCCAGATGAAAACCAAACCAATACTGAAACTTCGAATGAGCGCCATAGTCAACCTGCTCAAGAGGATACGACAACTCAAAAAGATAAAGAACCTGTCGTTGAATCTTGCGCAAGACCTTATATACCCAATGCCCCATTCCCACAGCGCCTGCAAGCCAATAAAAAATCTAATCAAAATGAGGGCATCCTAGAAGTCTTTAAGAATATGCAAATCAATATCCCATTCTTGGATGCCATTAAGCAAATACCCTCCTATGCTAAGTTTCTCAAGGACCTTACTACTATTAAAAGAAAAACATCTGTTCCTTGTGCTGCTACTATGGCAGCCCAAGCCTCCTGTTTTATTCAACAGACTGTTGCACCCAAGTATAAGGATCCGGGCTGTCCAACTATTTCTATAGGAATAGGAGACACAATAGTGGAAAAATGTCTTCTGGATTTGGGTGCTAGCGTTAACCTTCTACCCTATTCGGTTTACACTCAATTAGGTTTGGGGGAGTTAAAACCCACAACCCTGACGTTACTTTTAGCCGATAGGTCTGTAAAAATTCCAAAGGGCGTTGTTGAAGATGTCATCATTAAGGTGGACGAATTCTACTTCCCTGCTGATTTTGTCGTCCTTGACACTGAGCCAGTCCTAAACCCTAATAAACACATCCCTGTGATCTTAGGTCGACCATTCCTTGCCACGGCGGATGCTGTTATTCGATGTAGAAATGGAGTAATGACACTTTCATTTGGCAATATGAAGGTCGAACTCAATGTCTTTCGTAATAGCGTGCAACCTTCTGACATGGATGACGTTGAAGAAGTTGATATGATTGATACTCTGGTTGGTGATACTTTTGATAACTCTTGTTTTAGTGATCCATTAGAACAATGCTTAGCCCATTTCGGACTAGACATGGACATGGATGCATCCATTAGAGAAGTCAATACACTCTTAGATTCTGCTCCTCCCATGGATATAGGTCGATGGAAGGCTAGGATAGAACCCCTACCAGTGAACAAATCTATGCCTATTCCAACAATCATCGAACCTCCAAAGTTAGAATTGAAACCTCTCCCTGACACGTTGAAGTATACTTTTCTTGGTGACTCTGAAACCTTGCCTGTTATTATTTCTTCACAATTAGACAAGGACCAAGAAAAGCAATTACTTGACGTCCTACAAACACATAGAGAAGCCATTGGGTGGACAATAGCTGATATAAAGGGAATTAGTCCTTCAATAGTAATGCACCAAATTCATCTCGAAGAGAATTCTAAACCCTCGAGAGAATCACAAAGGCGACTAAATCCCGTTATGAAGGAAGTAGTGCGAGGCGAAGTGATGAAGTTACTTGACGCAGGCATTATCTATCCTATATCCGATAGTCAATGGGTCAGCCCCGTACAAGTCGTTCCTAAAAAGTCTGGGGTTACCGTAGTTGCAAATGAAAACAATGAATTAGTACCAACTCGAGTCCAAACTGGTTGGCGAGTTTGTATTGATTATAGGAAGTTAAACGCTGTGACTAGAAAAGACCATTTTCCCTTACCTTTCATTGATCAAATGTTAGAGCGTTTAGCAGGTCATGCATACTACTCATTTTTGGATGGCTATTCGGGATATAACCAAATCCCAATTGCTCGTGAGGATCAAGAGAAAACGACGTTCACATGTCCGTTTGGTACATTTGCCTACCGTCGCATGCCCTTTGGGTTATGCAATGCACCTGCTACCTTTCAGCGGTGTATGTTAAGTATCTTTTCAGATATGGTAGAACGATTTTTAGAGGTCTTCATGGACGATTTCTCAGTTTTTGGATCTAACTTTGATGAAGGGCTTTAGCACCTCTCTCTTGTTCTGATCCGCTGTAAGGAGAAAAACTTAGTTCTTAATTGGGAAAAATGTCACTTTATGGTCAAATCTGGTATTGTTTTAGGTCATATTGTGTCGGATAAGGGGATAGAAGTTGATAAATCCAAGGTGGATCTTATCTCTAATTTACCACCTCCAAAAACTGTCAGAGAAGTGCGATCCTTCTTAGGACACGCTGGCTTCTACCGCCGCTTCATTAAAGACTTCTCAAAAATTTCTAAACCCTTATGTGACTTATTAGCCAAAGATGTCTCTTTCGAATTTACTCCTGCCTGCTTGAATGCCTTTGAA
The DNA here is from genome assembly GCA_947650365.1 of Chamaelirium japonicum. Lineage (NCBI taxonomy): Eukaryota > Viridiplantae > Streptophyta > Magnoliopsida > Liliales > Melanthiaceae > Chamaelirium > Chamaelirium japonicum. The sequence continues at coordinate 69,331,537 of OX393558.1, read as the reverse complement.
AGGCTTAAAACTGAATTAACATCAGCACCCATCATCCGACCTCCAGATTGGAATGCTCCATTCGAGGTGATGTGCGATGCATCAGATTATGCTTTAGGTGCAGTTTTAGGGCAACGAAGTGCTAAACTCCCCCATGTCATTCAATACGCGAGTAAAACTCTTAATGATGCTCAACTCAATTACTCAACTACTGAGAAAGAGCTATTAGCCGTCGTCTTTGCCCTAGACAAATTTCGTCCCTACTTAATTGGATCAAAGGTTATCATTTTTACTGATCACGCTGCGCTTAAGTATCTTCTCACAAAGAAAGACGCTAAAGCTCGATTAATCCGATGGATTTTATTGCTACAAGAATTTGATCTCGAAATTAGAGACAAAAAGGGATCGGAGAATGTAGTTGCCGACCACCTATCTAGGCTGATAGTTGAGCCAATGACAGAACCTACACCTATAGTCGAAACCTTTCCAGATGAGCAATTAATGCTAATATCTCATATTAACACCCCATGGTATGCTGATATTGTAAATTACCTAGTCACAGGACAGATGCCTAATACTTGGATTAAACAAGAACGAATGCGATTCATATCGAAAGCCAAATGGTATTTCTGGGATGAACCATATCTATTCAAATACTGTTCTGATCAAATTATCAGACGATGTGTCCCTGACTGCGATCATAAACATATTATCTCATTTTGCCATGACCACGCATGTGGTGGACACTTTAGTGGTAAGAAAACCGCTGCAAAAATTTTACAGTGTGGTTTCTATTGGCCGACCTTATTTAAAGATACTCATGCTTATTGCAAATCTTGTGATCGTTGTCAACGTCTAGGAAAAATTTCAAAACGTAATGAGATGCCCTTAAATCCAATTCTGATCGCTGAAATCTTTGATGTTTGGGGCATTGATTTTATGGGACCTTTCCCTATGTCTTATGGTTGCCAATACATTCTAGTCTCTGTTGACTACGTCTCAAAATGGGTTGAAGCAGTCGCATGCCGAACAAATGACCACAAGGTCGTGGTCCAGTTCCTTAAAGAGAATATTTTTGCTCGATTTGGAACTCCACGTGCTATCATTAGCGATGGAGGTAAACATTTCTGCAATAGAATTTTTGAAGCATTAATGAAAAAGTACTGCGTCACCCATAAGGTAGCCACTCCCTACCACCCTCAAACTAGTGGGCAAGTTGAAATTTCAAATAGGGAGATAAAGATGATTTTAGAGAAAACAATTAACCCTAATAGGAAGGATTGGTCACTTCGGTTGACTGATGCCCTGTGGGCATATCGTACAGCTTTTAAAACTCCGATTGGAATGTCTCCATATCGCATAGTCTATGGAAAGGCCTGTCATCTGCCTGTCGAGTTGGAACATAGGGCCTATTGGGCGATCAAACGATTAAATTATGACCTCGATAAGGCCGGTAAACAAAGAAAACTTCAACTCGATGAGCTCGATGAGATTCGAAATGATGCGTATAATTGCGCTAAGCGATATAAGGATCGAATGAAGATCATGCACGATAAGATCATAACTCGAAAGGAATTATATTCAGGCCAAAAAGTTCTATTATACAACTCTAGATTGCATCTGTTCCCTGGCAAGTTAAAATCACGTTGGACGGGACCATACATTATCGACAAAATTCACCCATACGGTGCGGTAGAACTCTTAAATGATAAGGATGGAACCACTTTCCAAGTGAACGGACATCGCTTGAAACCATACCTTGAGTATCTGACCCCAAAAGTTGAAGAGGTACTTCTGGAAGATCCTGTTTATCATGATTGATTTATCTATCTACTGAAAATCCTCTATTGTATAATAGCTGTTAGTTGTTTTTTTTTTTTTTATCATCTCCTATTTTTCTGTTTCAGTAGAATATCTGCTATTTATTTTTAGTTAAACTATGATTGTCTTTTCTTTTTCTTCGTGGCACTAACATTTTGCAGGAAACTATCATACAAAACACGTTTAAGGTATTATCCATCCTTAAAACTTTGTACTTGTATTTTTCATATATGTCCTTAAAAAAAATGCTATCATATAATGCCATCATCTCATTCATGAGCATGTCTAATTCATACATTGAGGACAATGTCTAATTTAAGTTTGGGGGTGTGATGTACCTTTTTGCAAAATCTTGTATGCATTAAATTTCCACAAAATTTTTCTGTTCTTATTTTGAATTTTTTTTACACAAAAAAAAAAAAAAAATTGTTTTTTTTAAAATAATATTAATAATGCATCAACTTACGCTGTAGTGGGACAGCTCGGCACATACGTCCTGGCGTATGTGTGTCTCGTCTGTAGTCCCCTACCAAAACTACAGCGTTCGTATAGAAGGCTATAGGAATTTGCATTTGCATATTTTTATTTTCTTGTTCATATTTTAGTTTCTTATCGTATTACTTTTGGTGTCCTTTTTGTTCTTTCAGAAAAAAAAAAAAAATTGATATATATATTTTACCTTTATTTCAGATTTTGTAGTATAATTCTAGTGTACTCGAATAGGACTATAAGGCACTTGGTAATCAAGGTATAAAGTCCAAGGATTAGCTAGAAAGAGTATGTCTAATATGGTTCTGACCCTTGGTAACCTTTTAGAGATTGTCAAAACAAACTAGACTTGACTTTCACTTCACATCTGGCTTACACCTCTAGGGTCTAGATTCAAAGCTTTCATATCACCTAATAGTCACTTGGAGTCCTGATGAACCATGCGGATCTGGTTCACTTGGTTTGAAAAAAAAAAAAAAAAAAAAAAAAATCAGTAGAAAAGCGACCAGTGAATTCTAAGGTATAGCGAAAAGGGCTACCTATTAGCATGGTCTAGGACCTGATTATATAAAAGTCTTAACTTGTATGCCCTAGTATGAGTGAAGCCTGGTCGATAGGGTTATGAGAATGATCCTATGGATGCAGAGTGAATCAAATATAAAGGCAACATGAGGATGGCTACCTAACTCATGAGAGCGTTGGCAGCGTGTCATGGGCATAGAGTGCAGCTGGCATGGTACAAGTTAGGAAGGGATATATAATTAGATCCAGAAAAAAAAAAAAAAAAAAAAAAAAAAAAAAAAAAAAAAAAAGAAAAAGAAAAAGAAAAGAAAAGAAAATAGTGTGAAAGCCGTCGCTATAAACAATGTGGGGAAACTGGAATATCACATATAAAGCCGAAAGGTATTAAGGTGAATATCTACAACTCTCACTAGCCTGTCTAGATTAGCTGGTTTTGACTCAGGTTCTAAGGTCGACTTTGACCGTTCTAGGAGATTGTTAGAATGATATGAATGTAGAGAACCAAACCCCCAGTTGTGTTTAGCCCAGACAGCACCGAGCACTCGAGCATAGTTGACCTTGACATTTTCTAGCGGGAAACTAATAGTTAGAACCTAAAGTGCTTACTTCGAAGGCCGAATCTTGGGTTAGATACCTTGTGAGTACGTCTTGTGCCTTAGAAATTCTATTTTTGAGTACTTTTTAATTATTCTACGAAACCGAATTTTCTTATTTCTTATTTATATTTTCAAAAAAAAAAAAAAAAAAAAAGTTTGAATTTTGTGGGTAAATTCACTGCAACCCCTCACGAGACAAAACTCGTCCACTGGGGTAACCCAGGGGTTTAACGGCTTGTTGCACATGCTAAGTGCAATCGCGATTCCTGCGAAAGTGAGTTAAGTTATTTTTATTCTTTTATTATTTTCTTAGTTTATTTTGTTGCTTTCTCGAGGACGAGAAAGATTCAAGTTTGGGGGTGTGTTGAGCGTCCATTTGGTGCAAATTGTCCCTTCTTTATCATGCACATAGCGTCAGTTTCTTACGTAAAACTTTCATAATACACGTAAACTGCATGAGTTTCTTTGCATCACGATATAGTAGACTCTCATACGAACCCAACGGCATATTGGTTCACTCTCATACATTACATGCATGAAAGATACAGGGCCCGAAAGTCCAAATTATCCTTTTATCGATAATCGTGTTTAAACCTGACAAGCGTCATTTCATGTGTGTCTTTCAGGAAATCGATCCGGTTTTCGATGCAGTCAGCTCAAGGACTTCAGGACCAAGCCGTGGATATTCTCACGGCTCTCCGATGGAGGATGTACAGCTCGTTGGAGGCCTATTCTGAAGAACGATGAAAATGAATAATTGCGATGATTCTGAGGAGAAAAGACTTCAACAAGCCGATCGATGCAGTGCTTGATTCAAATTAGAGAAGGAATACACGCATGCAAATGGAATGCCGTAAGTTGACGAGCTCAGATGGTTCGAATGATGAAACCCCTGGATCACCACCCCTAAACTGATACCATCGAAGACCCTTACCCATCCATATCTCTACATCCACAACCATCAGTGCATGGGCTGTTCATAGCCGTCCATTCCCTAACCGACCGGCCGTGCCTTCAAACCCCTCGCCATACCCACCATGCATGCAGCCATCATCCGAAACCCAAGCCCAGATTTCTATTCAAGCCATCCGATCCAATAATCCTCATCCTAGCCGTCCCTAGTTACTCCGTGATCAAACCCATAATTGCATGCAGCTGTCCTCTTCTACATCTCATCCAATATCAGCCATCCGATTTAATCCAGCCGTCCCTTACAACAGCCATGCATGCATATGCAGGCCTTAAAACCGGATCCCATCAAAGCTCCCTTAAAACCGTATTCCATGCGAGCACCCACCGAACCCATGCAGCCTCCAACTCATCCATCATTAAATCACAGCCGTCCGATCCACGAATCTGATGGCATGCAAACCATCTCTACCGATCATTCTCTCTCCCGTTTCCTTCCTTCTCTCAGACTCTCACCCGATCTTCTCTCTCTCTAGATGCCCAACTTAGCAACCGGATCCCGAGTACCCAGCGTCCCACGTTCTCTCTCTAGCCGAACGTCCCGCTCTCCCACCGAACTTCTCTCTCTAATTCCCTCTCTTTCCTCTTTCTCTCTAACCGCCCAGCTTACTCTCTCTCCCACCGAACTTCTCTCTCTAGTCCGCACATCTCTCTCCTCCTCCTAGTTTCCTGCAGCTCTCGGATTCTCTTTCCTTCTCTCTATTCTTTCCATTCTCTCTCTAACCAAATCCCAGCCGAACCCCCGAGCCATGCACGTCCCCTCTCCGGGAATCTCTCTCTTTAGCGAATCTCTCTCGTCCCTCTTTCCTTATCAGCCCCGGATCCCAACCGAACACTCTATCTATCTCTACCTCTTCTCTTCCCTTATCCGGACGACCCCAGCCCGACTTCCTCTCTAATAAGCAACCGACCTCTGTCCTATATAGGGGGGCTCGGGAAAACAAGGGGGGAGGCCTTGGGACGACCGTACCTACTCCCATCACCCACCTTAGCCATCCACCACCGGACCTTTGCCATCACACCACCTCCGAAAAACCCTTCCTTTAGCCACCATCTCGATCCATCTTCCCATCGCCGGCGGCCATCATCCGTCATTCGTCCACCATCCGAGCCGTCATCGCACCATCATCGAGGCTACGACGTAAACGAGCCCAAGCGGAGAAAGCATCGAGGAACGCGATCGAGGCAGGCGAAGTCCACGGAGCAATCTTCAGGGATGATCTGTACTTCGTTTATTTCCAGTCTTTCCTTTGATGTAATAAAACTCATGTCTAGCTAAACCGCATGCTAAGGCCGAGATGAAACCCTAGATCATAATAGATGTTAGTTTATTTTATGTGTTCTATGCCGAGCTTTTCATCGATAATATATGATTTAATTTCGGATTTGCTATGATGATTTAATAGTTCTCACATGGTATTGTCATGCATGCCTTGTAGTTAACATCAGTCGTCTTGTTAATCAAAGCCCAGTTCTATCGTTTAAATAAAGCTTAGATCCATTGTGCTTAATCTTGACAATCGATGCTCTGCTATGTTAGCTTTGATCCATTGTGCTCTATTTAGACAATCGATGCTCTGCTTTATTACTCCATGCTTGAAATTAAATCATGCTTATGTCATTAATCTCGTATTAAAGCTTTAACGATCGCATCTCGAGAAAGCACGGGATTTGTTTCCCGCATGCTACTCGCATAAATTTAGAACACCATAATTTAAACTTAGCATCTATAATGATCTAGCGGTGGATTCGACCGCCTTAGTATCTCATCCATATCCGAACTTTTACACTGCACCGCATTACTTTAGTTAATCTGCATGCTTTAATACTGCTTAGTTTACTTTGTCATCACAATCTCATAAAATCAACTCAACAATATTGCTCATTAAGTAATTTAGGTTAAATAACTAATAACCTTAGATTAGATCGCTTCCTCATTAGCAATCCCTGTGGGATCGACCTCGTAATACGTACCGCTCCTACAAGCGATTCGTGCACTTGCGAGTTATAATTTAGATCAAATTAGTCCCTTAATTTAGGATTAGTTTAGATCGCATCATCTGCCCGGCCCAAGGGGCTCCTCACAGGAGGGTTCAGCGAATCGCAGTTTCAATATTCCGCAATAAATGCGTGCTCCATTATAAGTAGGGGTGGACCTGGCCGATTTATGTCACAACGATGGGGCCACTGTGTGCAGTGAAATCCTTTCTTCTTCTCTAGCATTGGCCTCTTTTCCACCGGTCAAGGCGTCACGGACGGGATCCCGGAGAAGTCAAAAGATGGGCAGGCAACGATAACCGTCAAAGAAGAGCACGTAAAGGGGTGTTATATGTGTCCTCCGTGACCTTGTTCGTCACAGGAGGGCACGTAAGGCCCCACCACTCCCTACGGGGGTCAACCTAGCTGACTCGCGGTCCATCCTCCTCTGAACTCCAAGGCGGCTATCCTGCGTAAACGGCATGAGTGCCGCCACAGCACCGACCTTCCAGAGAAATAGGAGAGAGGCCAGAAGTTGGAGACGAGATCAGCAACGGCGAGACACGATCATCAGCGGGCGCATCAGCCTTCTTTTTCTCTTTTTTATTTTTCCACGAACTCGTGGTATTTTCTGTAGTCCCACTGTAATTTCTTCCATGAATAATAAAATTCATTTTCCATCTTCCCTTTGTGTCTCTGTTTGTTTGCTTTTCTGCTGCTAGATCCATAAGGACCCTGCCGAACCCCTAGCAGGCCCCCAAGGGCGTGCTTCGTCTTGCCCAGGGTGTGGTGCGTCCTTCTCGTAGGGGACTTTGAAAAGTCGGACCCCTAGCCCTCAAGGGCGTGCTTCATCCTGCCAAGGGCGTGGCGCGTCCTTCTCGTGGGGGACTTTGAAAAGGTGGACCCCCACCCCCCAAGGGCGTGCTTCATCCTGCCAAGGGCGTGGCGCATCCTTTTCGTAGGGGAATTTGAAAAGTCGAACCCCTAGGATTTACCTCGATGACCTACGAGGGATGCTAAGTTATCTGACCCCTCGGTTTTCATCTCAATGGCCTGCGAGGGATGCTAATTCATTAGACCTCTCGACTTTTATCTCAACAGTCTACGGGGGATGCTAAGGCATCAGACCCCTTGGCTTTTATCTCAACGACCTGCAGGGGATGCTAAGGCATCGGACCTCTTGACTTTCATCTCAACGGTCTGCTAGCGATGCTAAGGCATCAGATCCCTCGGTTTTCATCTTAACGGCCTACGGGGGATGCTAACACATTAGACCCCTGGGCTTTCATCTCAACGGCCTACGAGCGATTATAAGGCATCAAACCCCTTGGTTTTCATCTCAATGGCCTACGGGGGATGCTAAGGCATCAGACCCCTCGGCTTTCATCTCAACGGCCTGCGGGGGATGCTATGGCATCAAACCTGATGGCGTCAAAATTCGGGCTTACAATCATTCATCAGGTCGCAGCGCTGGTGAGGAACTATCGATCAGACTCACCTTGCCTTGACCGTATCATCGGTTGCTGAGTCAAAATTCGGGTTTACAATCATTCATCAGGTCGCAGCGCTGGTGAGGAACTATCGTTCAGACTCACTTGCCTTGACCGTATCATTGATTGCCGAGTCAAAATTCGGGCTTACAATCATTCATTAGGTCGCAACGCTGGTGAGGAACTATCATTCAGACTCACATGCCTTGACCGTATCATCGGTTGCCGAGTCAAAATTCAGGCTTATAACAAGCCTGCCACATAGTGGCAACTTGGCCTAAAGCTTCGGAAGAAGGATCCTGAGTGCTGACGAGCAAGGTTGGGATTCAATTCTTACACACTTAGGATTTTCGAGCAATGACTCGACCTCCAAGTTTAAGAAGAGGCCCATCGGGTCCCTCTCTAGGCGGCAAGGCTGACCGCCTTACTTAGAGTGGTGGATTTGCCACGCAACGGGTGACGACCTGACCTAGGCTCCGATCAAATTGAGGGCCTAGCTTTTTCATCCAAAAATCAACATTAAACATCTTCAACGAAGATTTTCTTTATTCTAGCAATAGCATTTTTTTCAAATTATTCGCGTTCCAAGGGTGGAGAACATAATGACCTTCCGAGGTTTTCAAATAATATGCTTCTCCAAGAATGGTCTGGTCGACGATGAATGGGCCTTCGCATCTTTCTTTGAGCTTCTCGTGTGTGGGATCCTTCATATGGGGGGTCATTCGTCGCCAGACGAGGTCTCCTTTCTGGAAAATTTTTCTCTTGACCTTCTTGTTGTAAGCCCGCTTCAACTGTTGGATGTAGTTGGCGAGGTTAGCAGTAGCTCAGTCTCTTTTCTCATCTAGTAAGTCTACGATGTTTGCCATCCATTCATTGTTCATCCCCCGAGCTAACAGCCCCAAATTTAGTAGTTGGGTAAATCGCCTCAATTGGGATTGCTACTTCAGCTCCGAAGTTCAGGCTGAAAGGCGATTCTTGCGTAGAACACCTTGGAGTCGTCTTGTAAGCCTAGAGCACTCCGTTCAGAGCTTCGTCCCAAAGCCCTTTCTTTCCCATCAACATCTTCCTCAGGTTGCTGAGGATCGTTTTGTCCGTCGCCTCTGCCTGACCATTAGCTTGAGGATAGTAGGGCGAGAAGAACAAGATATCTATTCCGTAATGCCCGCAATAGTCCTTCTTACGGGCGGAGCTGAATTGAGGCCCGTTATTAACTATCAGAGTTTTAGGAATCCCGAACCTGGTGATCACGTTGTTCCATATGAAGCGCTCCACATTAATGTCCTTGATCATCACCAAAGGGACGGCCTCCACCCATTTAGTGAAGTAGTCCGTGGCCATCAGCAGGAATCTCTTCTTGCTGGGGGTGGTCAGCAGAGGTCCCACTATATCCAGACCCCCCCCCCCCCCATTGCTAGAAAGGCCATGGAGAATACTGGGACTGGATCTCCTTGGCCGGTTGGTGTATTATGGGAGCGTGTTTCTGGCATTGCTGACACTTGTGGCTGAAGTCAATGGCGTCGGTTTCAAGGGTGGGCCATTAGTAACCTACTCGGTTAATTTGTGCGCTAGTAGTCTTCCTCCGGAGTGGTTGCTGCACTCCCCTTCATGAATCATCGAAAGGATATCACAAGCCTCGTCGGGTCTAACGCATCTCAAAAGAGATCCTTTGCTTGATCTCCGGTAGAGCACTCCTGAGGTGATTTGGAACCTGTGAGTCATGCGCTTAACCTTTTGCGCCTCGAGGTAATCCGTCGGGAGTTCGCCAGTGGTGAGATATCTCCAGATTGGACATGTCCAGTTTGGAGGCGACAGTTGGTCCGGGTTCAGTTCCAGCGGCTCTATTGGCGCAACATCTATCATCAGCACTTCGAGCTCGGTGTATGGGCTCTGCTTCACTTCTATCGTAATAAGATATGGCTCAATTCCGCCGAGCCCTGATGCAACATTCGCCAGAGCGTCGACCACCTTATTATCTGATTGGGGAAGGTGAGCTACAGTCACACTCCTGAATCCACTCAGCCTCTTCTTCGTTAGCGCAAGATACGTTGACATACGGGGATCATGAGTGACGTAGACCTCGTTCACTTGATTCACCACGATCTGGGAGTCACTGAAAAGAGAAAACTCATCGACTCCCAAATCCTCGACCGCTTCGATTCTAACGATCAGAGCCTCATACTCTGCTTTATTGTTGGTTGTTGGGAAGTCTAGGCGTATCGACTTACTAATTGCGACGTTCTTCGGGGAGAGTATCACAACTCCGATCCCCACGCCCAGATTGTTGGTGGACCCGTCGACAAAGATCCTCCAGTATTAGGATGAGTCCTACTCGCTTGGCCCCAAATTGGCTTCTTCCGCTCGCCAGGGATCCTCTTCATACGTCATGGCCTGAGCGTCTTCCTCCACGGGGAAGTCGCGCAGGAAATATGCCAGGACTTAGCCTTTGTATGCCACCCGAGGCTCGTACCGGAATAGGCCGCCAATCTATACCCCGTATCCTCTATATATATACTAGTAATGTCCGTGTCTGTCAGCACACAAAAGATTTCGAGGGCGACAAAACAAATCTCGAGGGCGTGAAAAAGTTTTGAGGGAGAGACAATATTTTAAAGGTGATAATAATAATTTAAAAGTGGTAATAATATTTCAAGGGAGGTGATAATATTTTCATAAAAGCATTTTGGTGGGAGCACCTACATTCGGCGGGGGCGGCAAAATCCATTTGACGGATCATTTGGCAACTCCTTTAGAACCACATCTGAGAAATTAAAATAATTGAATAGCTATATCTAGCAATATTTATGTAGTGTAGCTCCGATTCATTCTTTACTTCTCAAAAGGAGGAATTGATTTCTACTTAACCACTTCTTCAATCCACATTGCTTCACACTGATTGGGCATCCCTCGACTTGAAAGAAAAAATATTGGCCCTGGCCCTACCTTGTGGAGACCCTCTAGATCGTCGTTGACAGGTGGTATCATGTTTTTGATAGGCCATCGATGTAGGGAGAGTGGACATGGTATAGCAAGTTGACAGTCTGACTGGGGCTGAAAATAAGAAAATAGCAAATGGTATTTGTGATTCTACCAAACTACAAAGCAACACCCTGGATATGAGATCATTCATGAGGCTGCACCCTGGCCCCTGGATTCCTCCACAGATTGTTCCTTTCCTATCTTTCTCCCAACTTCCGATGTCACATTTCATACATCTCATGACTCAGATTATTTCACTGAGCCACAGAACGGCACAGATTATTTCTCTGAGCCACAGCAATTCAGACATAAAACAACACTGTTTAATACCCCAAACAATTATCTGAAAATCTCATAATTCAGCCTAACTAGTGAAAATTTAACGTCACAAGATTTCGATTCAGGGATAAATTCTTCGATGAGGTTGCATGCATCTTTTCCAAGTCCACCCAGCAACAGATATAGCTCATTCAAGGCGGCACAGCCCTACAAAATCACTTGCTCTTCCGATCTGCAATGTAGTCATCGACCAGTCTCTCGACGTCCTTCCAGAACAAGCCTTCAACAAGAATCCCATCCTTGGTGAACCTGAGGAAAGCCAACAGCAAAAGCATGAAAATGATGTGCTTCCATTTCCAACATAAGGTTGATGGGTAAATCAGATCCTAGCAATCGCATAGAGAATAACCATAACCATCGAGTCTTGTCACATCTATTTAGAGTGTCGGTGGGCTTTATGAATCCTTCTTTGCCGATCATTTCTGTCAAGGGCAATCACATATGTAAAAGTTGTGCCATTGAGGCATTTGACCCCCATGGATCTTAGAAATTATGAGACACAAGACTAATGCCGTGGACTATCAGATGATGCCATGGATGCTGACCCACACTACGAACACGGCCATCTTGTCATCACTATGATCACAGTTCAAAAGAGTACATGCATGAGCAAATGAAAAGCCCTCCATAACAACCATTTGCGATCAGTACTAGCATTTCGACTGTTCTCCCGCCCATCCCCTTTTCTCATCTCTCCTATCGACAGCCGCTAATTGGCATATGCAAGTATTCTCCTAATTGGCATATGCCTTCTTACACGGTTGTGACAACAATAGTCTACCCCAACTTTGTGGAACAAGTCTTTGTTGAAATTGACTCCTCTCGAGTCAGTACTTTGTTCACGTCTTTCAAGTCAACCCTCGGATGCCGAGCAATAGTGCTTCAACAGCACAGATTGGTATTCATACCTAAACAAAGGAACCCAATTACAATTTAAGAGATTGATCCGCACCATTGAAGCGAGATTGCCACCTGACTCAAAAAACTCAAACAAAGTATTGGACTCGAGAGGAGCCTACTTGGGCTTTGTAGTGGTTCCTACATGACTTAAAATCATACTCTAGATAGGAAAAACACCAAAAATTTAGTTATCTACAACATGCTTGTTCTTATTGTTTTGGTGGCTAGATCTTGCTCTTAAGGCTAAATCACCCCTTCCAATCTATTTATTACCAAAAAGAACGGCAGAATGCAAACTTATTAAAGCTGTGTTCTTTTCCTGGGAATTGGAAAAGTACGAGATGTCTACTTTGAGTTTGTTGTGGTTGTTGCACGACTTAAAATCGTATTAGATAGGAAACACACCAACAATTTAGCTGTATATATCGTTCTTTTTCTTATTGTTTTGGTGGCCAGATCTTGCTCAAAAGGCTATATCGCGCATTCCTATCTGCTTATTACCAAAAAGAATTGCAGAATGCAAATTTGTCAAAGCTGCCTGGGAATTGGAATTCCCAGGAAATGGGACCATTCCCAGGCACTTTTGATAAAACAACCATTGCATCATCTATGCAGTCTTCACCATTTCCCACATCTCGGTGCATGCTTTCACTATGAAGATAGGGGTGGTACAGACGGATTTACAAACCTTACGTTTTGGTTGAGAAATGAAATCCCACGGTGCAGACATTGCTTACCATTTTCCCACATATAGGTTGCATGCTTTCTCCATGAGGATGGGGGAGGTACAGAGGGATTTACAAATCTTACGTTTTGGTTGAGAAATGAAATCACACAAAAAGTGGGCTTTCATTTCCCGAGGAACAAGCAAACAAACAAGCCCTGTTATAAACATGGGAATGGGCTCATTTTATGGGAATTCCAATTCCCAGGAACAGAACACAGCCTAAGTGGCTCAGAGGAGATCCATAGATACTGTTTGATCAAGAAACCAAATTAAATGCGACAACTAACCATTTGGTAACACTCTTATTAAGTTGGACCGTTTTGTTTGCAGAAATGGACTTTGGATCTGCGCTGGCGATTGTAAGAGTGTACATGTCAGAGAACCTCGGCAGCTTAGAAGAAACAATCAGCCCCGTGCTATTGAAAGATCCCTGGATTCAAAACCGCAATCAAATTTCAGAAACATATAACAAGCTACATGGAGATTTAAGGATAAGCTATGAACATATTTAAAAAGAAAACAAATTTCTTAAATGCACTCAGCTATATGCAACATAGTAGATTTTGGTTTTGGTCACCATAACCATAAATAACGAGGAGTTCCATGTCAAAGTTCCACAGCATGTTTGGCATGCGAAAGCTAATATCCAAGTGCTAGTGCAAAGGAAAGTGCTCCATTTTCCAGACTATACGAGGACCAACGTAGGCCACACATAATCTCAATTCCATAATTTAAGAAAAAAGTGTAGATGCTGATGGTCATACTCTGATTTTTCTAAAAAAACCCGCCCGGGGCTCACCCCGGGGCGAGGCGCACCCAAAAACACCCCTGAACCAGTAATCTGGGGCAACACTCTATTTGTTGTGCAAAATAAGTAGCTGGGGATCCGAAGATGGAGTAGGACATGTAAGTGCATGTGAACTTTTAAGTATATATGCAAAAACAGCAAGACAAGACAATAATGAGCTACACACTAGGAAGCACCGATACGGATATAGGGATACGGATACGGGGATACGGATACGGGAATACGTGGATTTTTAAAAAACTAGGATACGCGGTACGACGGGGATACGTTTGTAATTTAATATATATATATATATATATATATATATATATAATATTAATAATTAAATATAATCATTTTTGTGCTAGAATATAAATAGTAAATAGTTTGAAAACAATTGTACCTTCAATCCGTCCAGCGGAAAAACAGCAATGTGGATTTCAGTCAGATTGTTAGGGTTTCGGTTGAAACCGTTAAGGTTTCGGCGGCTAAAACCCTAACAATCCGAGCGAATCTCACACGAGGCTTTGGATTTTTAAAAAAACCCTTCGATCATTCCTTCAATCATGTGATTTGAAAAAAAAAAACAAAAAAAGTAATTGTGCCTTCAGTCCGTCTAGCAGAAGACCGACAAGGTGGGTTTTAGCCTAATTGTTAGGGTTTCAGCCAAAATCGGCAAGGTTTCGGCGGCCGAAACCCTAACAATCCGAACAAAACTCACTCGAGGCTTTGGATTTAAAACCCAAAGCAACTTTGCCCTTCAATCTGTCCAGCAGAAGACCGGAAAGGTGGATTTCGGCCGAAATCGGCAAGGTTCGGCGGCCGAAACCCTAACAATCCGAGCGAAACTCAGTCCGTCCAGCAAAAAAGAAGAAAATGAGAAGAGAAGAAAAAAAAAAACCCTGAGCACTGGTCGTCGTCGCCTGGTCGGTGTGGTCGCCGCCTCGTCGTCGTCGCCTGGTCGGTGTGGTTGCCGCCTCGTCGTCGTCACCTGGTTGGTGTGGTCGCCGCCTCGTCGTCGCCTAGTCGCTCCCCCTCTCTCGCTCTCCAACAAGGTCAGCCACGGGATCTCAGTCTGAGCAATTTGAGGTTAAGTTATAACCGAAAAAAAATCACATCCGTCCGTTACACCAGTTAACGTGGCATCCAATTAGTGCGATTCACCAGATGGGGTTTGACCCATTATCACTTACACCCCCTCATGTTTAAAACCCAACAAATCCCCCCCATTATTTTGAAAAATACACCATTTGCACCCCCTCCTGGTTATGTTTTGGGTTTTCAAACTATAGGGGGTGCAAGTGATCATCGCTCATAATACAGGGGGTCTATGTGTAATTTATCCTATATAATATATATGTATAATATTATATATTTAGACCCAATACGTATCCCCGACGTATCGGGCCGTATCCCCGACGTATCGAGCCGTATCCCCGGTGTATCGGGCTGTATCCCCGACGTATCGAGCAGTATCCCCGGCGTATCGGGCCGTATCCCCGACGTATCGGGCCCGTATCCCCGCCGTATCGGATTTTTTTTTTGTTTTTTTTAGTTCCGATACTTCGTAGCCGTATCGGATACGTATCCCGCCGTATCGGGCCGTATCGGAGTATCGGGAAGTATCCGATACGGGTACGGCACCTGTTTTGAAGTATCGGTGTATCCCAGGCTACACATCATACGGCATTCTCACTGTTGTGCAAAATAAGCAGTTGGAAGGGCATTGGTGATTCCTTGTACCTTTTCTTGCAAACCGAATAATTTAAAAACTTAACAAATACAAAGTAAGACTTAGACTGGAGATATGTTCCAAGGGTATCTATAGAAGTCTTTGGAATTAAAAGTAGGAATGAGCCACATAAACAATGATGTGATCACTCCTCCATGAATAAAGACAGTCTGATGTCTGTATCCATGAATAAAGACATCATACTGGAAGAACACTCCTCCATGAATACAGACATCATAAGGGAAGAAAAAAAACATTGTCCAAAGTGTGTGTGTGTGTGTGTGTGTATTTGGGGGTGGTGGTGGGGAGGGGGGGGGGGGGGGGGGTGGGGGGATGACCTCTCCAAACACGAAATGTCTTAATTGGGATCCGTTTTGGCCAAATCGACTAGACCGGGTCCAGTTGATCAGACCCGATTAGGTAGAATCAAAGCTTGAATCATGTCTGAACAGACTGAATCAGCCTTGAGTCATTTTGAATTAGTGGGATCCGACCGGAATCAATCGAATCAGGTCCTAATTAGCCGAATCATACGTGAATTTTCTATGTTTTCTAATTTTCACAATTTTAAAAAATAGTGGCACCTGCAAAATCTGAAGATGAACCGCTCCTGAATCAGTTTATTTTTGCTCAAACCGAATCCCGAATTCTCAAACAATGGTTGGGATGAACAAGAAAAATACCAAGGTTTGTAGTTTTGGTATCGGTCCCTCCTACAGAGGATCAGTTTCGGATCAAAGTTTCGATGGTTTCGATTTCACTTTTTTTTAATTTAAAATAATTACAAAATATTAAAAAATAATAATAATAATTATACTCGGTACCCACTTCATATTGATATTGTTTTTAAAAGAGTAGAGCTTTTGCAATACCCTAACTTTTTGTCAAAAAACTAGGGCAAAAAAATCATGATTCTGAATTTTGATTGTCTGGAGGAAAAAATCACTTTTGTGAAAGGAATTTTTTATTGATTCACAATGTTATAAAAAGTGCTAGACGCTAGTCGGGCGGTGAGGGACATTCTAAAGCCTAGGCCGCCTACGCGGTGCCTAGACGTTTTTGCTTTTTTTTTTTTTAGTTATTTTGATATTATTATAATATATATATTTTAACTTACTATAAATTCAAGATTATCCCAACTATTATTTTAAAGAGCATGTAAGATCTATATAACCATAAGCTTAAGATTAACAAGAACAAAAGCAAGCATGATATTATCTCAAATAATATCATAATATCCAGAATTTTAGTACATTCCAAACCATAAATTTATGATTACCAATAATAGAATAGCATCTACATACGTTCTAGAGCATAGGCGCCGCCTAGCCCCGCTTGGGACCTCCTAGGCAGCCTAGCCCCGCCTAGAGGCCTATGCCGCTTTTCTGCACCTCCTAGGACTAGGCTAGGCGATGGATGGCCTTTTAGCACCTAGGTGCCGCCTAGGCCGCTTTTTAGAACACTGTTGATTCAAAATATTTAACGATCTTTGGATTTTTAAGTTGATCTTATACTTCTAGCTTTCTATGATTTTTCGGATTTAAAATACCTTTTTTGTTCCACCGAACTTTCTTTTTTAACAAAAATTGTAGTCTTATTTTGTATAGGAATTAAAAAAAAAAATTTGATTCCTTTGGATTTTGATTTTTCTGATATTTTTATTAAATCCAAATGGTAGATATTTGCTTGTTTACATAAAATAACATAAAGTAAATGGAGAACATAAAGATCATTTATTTAAATATTTTTTATATAAATATAGTTGTCAAGCTGTCTTGCTGAAATAGACCATATCATGAACCAAGTCCTGTTTTTTCTGAGTGCTAAGTTCCGAAACCCAAAACCTGAAACCTGGAGGGTTTCGGGACCGATTCTGATCGAAATGGATCGGTTTCGGGATAAACTCAAAATCCTGAAAAATACAATAGTCTTCCTCCCCCAAGCTTCATTTCCAAATATCCAAAAGCAATAATTATTCCTTGACTTTTAAACTAATCCTACTCCATACAATATGACTAATCTACATCATCTAGATAAAAAAAGTGAAAATTACAAACTTCCTAAACTCATGCAGGAGGAAAAGGATTCATGTTTGGTTTTGGTAACATCCTTTCGACCGCTGTTTTAAAACCCGAAACTCGACTCGAGACTCAACCGAGTCGACTCAACTAAGCTAAGATTCCGGTTGACTCGCCAATCGACTCGGCTTGGCAACAACTCAGTCCAAGACTGGATCCAAGAATTAGTTGATTTGGTCCAAAACTCACTCGAGTTATATTTTCCATCAATATATTTAAGATAGGTACATAAAAATTTCAATCTTATGTACAATTTATTAATACTATTAAATTCTATGTTATATACATGTATATAGCAAATTTTAGTAACATATTATATGTGCCAAGTTTAGGTCACGACTAGGATGAGTTTTGACCAAGTTGCCGAGTATACTCTACTGGCCAAGTTCTCAAGTTGAGTAGAGTTTCCGGATTTTAAAACTATGATTTTGACACCCTGTAACCCCCAATATTATGAAAATTCATATCGTGTCCATTATAAGCAGTATAAGGCCGACTAAAGCAACAAAACTGATATTTGAAGGAGTCACTAACCACGAGAGGATGTAGAAAGAGAAAAGGTTTTCATTATGAAAGCAAGGGATTAGGATTCTTAAGATGAAATTTGTAACTCCCATTACATGTGCATACGAGGACTCACAAATCAACCCAAAAATAAAATATGGAAGACTTGAAAATATCCCTAATTTGATATCTACTGAACTAGAATTCTTTTGAACATAATCCTACTAAAATAATTCCTAAAGTCACTTAAAATAGTAACAAAAAAATCAACATAAATAAAATTTATGACCTGTGCTCAAAATTGGCACGAATGATAATTTGCTCCGATAGGTGTGGCATGCAGTTTCAGCTCAACATCACAAACAATGGTGCAACGCAACCAAGACTCAATGAACTTGAGTTGATAGACCCTGAAAAATGTCCATCCACCCAAGAGGGCACTGGTATGGGGGGTTAAAAATGCCCAAACCTCGATCAAACTTATGGCCAAGAAGAAGACTGGTATGTGCCCCACCCCTACTCACCACCCTACCCCCCCCCCCCCCCCCCCCCCCCCCGATCAACGACCCAATATGGTAAGTAACCCGGCTAAGCATCAATCAAGAGCCATGCCTAGATCACCACTAGATACCCTGGATCAAAACCAGACAAAAGACTGGTTTACGACTATACAGTGCAAGAAGCGGCAAAATGGAGAGAGAGACAACCCCCTTGAGGAGCA
Organism: Chamaelirium japonicum; assembly: GCA_947650365.1. Taxonomy (NCBI): domain Eukaryota; kingdom Viridiplantae; phylum Streptophyta; class Magnoliopsida; order Liliales; family Melanthiaceae; genus Chamaelirium; species Chamaelirium japonicum. Next base: position 69,312,930 of record OX393558.1, on the reverse strand, counting down.
GCCGACCTTCGAGAAAGGTATGGGCTAAGCATCCTCAAGTCGGGCATGACCATTCAACTTCGTCATAACTAGGTTAGACTCGAGTGCTCCTAGGTAGGGCTGCAACTCGGGAGGCAGGCAGGTTGAGGGGTCAACCCAGGCCCAACCCGAGAGGTTTAATCCTCTGCCCAAGCACAATCCAATCCGTGGTCAGGTTGAACTTCCCTTGCATAAGCCCAACAAGTCAGGTTGGCCGGTTTGTGCGGGGCGGGTTGGTCGGTTTCAACATGTTTGAGGAGAAATAATCAATATATAGCAGTTCATTTGTGATAATACAACACATAAATCGTTCTTTGCATTCTTATATGGGTGATGGTCCATCGTTCCACGAATAGTTGCTCATCTATGAAGCATGGACACTTCTTAGAGGGCCCCGTGTCCGTTTCGGACATGTGTCGGACACAAACACGGCCCGAACACATGTCGGACATGGCTCCGAAGTGTTTTTTTTTGTCCAGGACACTGCCGGACACCGCTGGGACACGACAGGGACATTTGCATGCGATCAAGAATGAGTTGGATGATTTGTTTGGAGCTTGGTGTAATGGACAGTTGTGATTAAGATTTGGCTTTAACTTATATCCTTTAAGGTTATAACATCATAAGATATAATTAATAAGATTTTTCTTTCAAATATTAAGATAATCTTTTAGTAATAATTCTAGAACTTTGTGGATTTTGTGAACTTTATTGGATGGTTGCCATTACCCTTATGACCTCTAGTGAGGATCCCATAGTGCCAAACCCGACTCCATAGTAAATAAACTTCATTTTGCCCCCTTCAATTCAGTTTTGATTAGATTGAATCATTGAAATTACCAAAAGAGAAATTTTAGTAGGTGTCAAATTGGGATATTATGCTATCATTGAAATTTCTTATGACATAACTATAAAGTAATTTCCCATCTAGTTGGAGCATGCTTTATGAATTATTCTTCGAAGTTAAGCATCTCTATATAGTATTCATGTATTATATATTATTTATATAAAATTATAAATATTAATTATCATGTCCTAGCCGTGTCGTGTCCTTTATTTTTGAGGAAATGCCGTGTTGTCGTGTCCGTATCGTGTCGTGTCGCCGTACAATGGTTGCTATTAGAAGCGGGACAAATACCTATTCCACCACAATGTGACCTCAACTTGTATTCAACAGAAGACCCAACATATGGATTATGATCGAACCTATCAACGGATGGATTATGATCAGACCTATTCAATATTATAATATATAAAATATGTATTTACTAAATGATCGGATTTCAGGTTGGGTCGAGTTGCCCGAAGCCTCTGCCCAAGCCCAACTCGAATTGAGATCGGATTGGGATTTTCCAACCTAAGCCCACCCCATGTAACTAAAATCCCAACCCAAGCCCACCCAAATTCAGGTTGGGCTCAGGTTGGCCCGCCCAAGTTGCAGCCCTACTCCTAAGTCAGCCATGTTTAGCTACAACCTGGACTGTTGCTAAGTCAGACAAAGTACCATCCCAACCTCCTAACAACACACCTAGGTCCCCTCCAGATACCCTGATCGAGACCAGACAATAGATCAATTTGAGGCTATACGGTGCAAGAAGCGACAAAATCAAGAGATATCGGCAACCACCTTGACTATTCGAGCGAGACATGGGCTAAGCATCCTTAAGTTGGGCATGACCATTCCACTCCGTCATAACTAGGCTAGGCTCTAGTGCTCCTAAGTCAGACCCGTTTAGCTATAACCTAGACTACTGCTAAGCCAGACCAGGCACCATCCAAGCCTACTAATAGCCATCTCAGATCGAGCCTAGCCATTTCTCCTAGTTGGCATTCAAGCAGAGCGTACACCTTCGAGGATCACGAGGTAGGTTCTTCCCTAGAGATTGCACGACGTTGCCTATGTGTGGAGGATGTACGGGTTCGTGCCACGTCACCTACGCCCCAAAGATCATTGCACTTATTTCCATCCGGAGAAACACTCACATCATGTATTATGCCAACCATGTCCACAAATCGCAGGGTGCATCCTAATCGCCAGATGTGATCATAGTATAAAGGACGACCAGTCTGGTAGGAGCAATTACAAGCAAGGTGTCAGTCCTGTCATGTCCGAACAATGTGGCGTGAAGGGCCACGAGATTGGTGCGACCGTTGCACCACACGCAAGGCAACATAGCCATCTCCTTATAAAAGCATACAAACCCCCTTAGAGCTTTGGATCCCTTCTTCCATTCTATTCCTCCAAGGTCCTAAATCAAAAACTCCTCTCCATTTCTAGTTTTCTTCTCCCCCATCCATCGTTAGTTGTTACCTACTTGAGGTTCGGAGGGCCCTTGGCTCGCTGAAGAGACATCCTCACCTAATGTGTGTATAACAGAGTTACCAACACCAAGTGCTGACGCTTCACCTGCCATCAAGCATGAGATAAGACTTGAGGGAGGTGGTGGAAACCAAAAATTTTTCCCTAAAAAGCCTTCATGAAAAGACAATAGTTTGTCGGTCAAGCAGTCAGGGAAATTGCATTCTTAAACAAAATCAACAAAAAACAATGATTCTATATTTCTACATTCAAATCCATAAATACACGCGACGGTATTGAGCTGTCGATTTCCCTTCTTGAAGATTTACCCTAAATTCAAGTTCAACTCCACAATTTATCTAAACATAACACATGTGGAAGCAAATCAATAGTTGAATATAAGAAATATCGGTATATAAGAAAGGATCGATTTGGATTTGGAGATGCGTACATTCAATTGTAGATTAAGATTTTACACTTAGAGAAAGAATCAAACAAACATAATATGCTATATTGCAAAACTAAGCATGTGGTCATGTAGTTAAAAATGCTCATAATTGCTCAATAAAATTGAAATTGAAAGAACTTCCAATTCACTCTGCAACTACACACCATCAAGAGAGTTAAGCAAGTACCCATTCCGTGATACACTTTTTTACACTGAATTGGAAAGAAAACGAAAAAGAACATATATAAGAAAAAATGATCTTTCATACAAGGATCCACTTTGTTCGCGTTGGTGAACACTTGAAGGTGATGGAAAAAGCCGATGGAAAAAAATGTAGAAAATATATATGGTGAGTACATAAGCTGCAAGATTGTGCATTCAAAGTTGAAAATTTTTTTAAACTCCATATATGGAAAAAAGGGTGAAGAAACTCACATCAGGGGGATAAGTAAAAAGGATAGCATTTTTCTCCTTCCTGTAGCTGATGAACTGCAAAAGCCCGTTCAAAACTACATACTTGCCACAGTCAAAGACCACATTCTCGAAAACCATCCCCTAATTCTCAAAAACGGCAAAAAAAAACAGAAAATCCGAGCAGAAAACCGACAAATAAGGATATAATCCGATGCAGACGATGAGGAAATCCCTGTTCTCCGGGAACTTCTTCGGGTAGAACTGGGCGAGGAGCGCGATAGCGATGATGAACGATCCGATCAGCAACCTCACGTTGCTCAGCCTCACGTCCTCCTTGTATCCCTTGTTGGTGACCACCTGCGGCGATCAAGAGGAGCACCTCAGAAACCCTAGGGTTCGCCGGGGGAAACCCTAACGATCGATCGAGGAGGGCAGGGGATCTGAAGGCGGGGGATCCTCAATTACTTACCTCCGTCACGGATTCGTCGAGCAGGTGTTTGATGGAATGGGGATCCAGTAAATTCGCCTTCTTAGGGTTCTTCGCCGGCCCGCTGCTCGCCATTTTTTGCGATGCTCGTCTACACTCTCCCCTCTGGTCTTCGGGATCCCATACTATACGTCCGTTTCACTCGGATTCATCTACTCGCACCCCTGTAATTACTGATGGCACCCAAGTAGTTTTTTTTTTTTTTTTTCATTTTTACCCTCATCCCTAACCTCTATCCGACCATCATTGAGCTGCGCACCCATTCGGCTCTGTCTCGGCAAAAATTCGATATATTTTATGAAATATATCGAAAAAATAAAAACCCGATACGAAATCTCGCCTACAGTCTCGAGCAGAACTGAAAATATCAAAATATCGAGCGATTTCACGAAATATCGCGATATTTTCACAATCTTCATCACTTTGCCTCTGATAGGTTGATCCCGTATTCTTGAGACCAAAGAACATGACGTTGTAGCAGTAGAGGCCTCTATCTGTCACAAAATATGTCTTCTCTTGATCATCCCGATACAGAGAAATTTGATTATAGATAGTGTATCCATTCATGAAAGATAGTAGATCTTGTCTGGTGGTTGCATCGACGAGTTTATCTATCATTGGCATGGGGAATGAAACTTTAGAACAGACTTTGTTAAGGTTGGTGAAGTCGATGCAGACTCTGATTTTCCCTTTCTTCTTCAGGATGACGATGATATTTAAGATCCATGTTGGATACTCTACTTCACGAATGAAGCCTGCTGCGAGCAACTTGTCAATTTCCTCCCAAGCTGTGATCAGCCATTCCGGACTGATGGTTCAAGGCTTCTGCTTGACTGCGTTCACCCCTTCTTTGATTATGAGCCGATAATTTATCATCCGGACTAATCCTGGACATATCTTCGAAGCTCCAAGCGAAGACGTCGATGTTGGACTTGAGGAGTGATACCATATCTTGTGCTTTTGTATTTGTTAAGATCTGTACCAATAAATATCTCTCGAGGAAGATCTCCATTATCGATATCTACTCGGATGATCTCTTTGACTGAAGGTGGAGCCTCCCACTCCGTTGGTACAGCCTCTAGCAGTGAAGGCTCCGTTGATTACTACCTGGTCAATGGATCAACTGTTGTAGCTCGTGTGTCCTTAGCGTGAAATTTCTGTATTAACATTAATAAAGATGACTTTGGTTATTGCTTTAATTAGAATACTACTATGGTGTATGATAATACTCATATAATAAAAGGACCCTAGGGAACACAGTAGGCCACTTAGGCGCATGGAGGATCCATGCTTGGGAGACCCAGTGGACCAGTTCTGTGTAGACCTAGAACTAGTTCACAGCTTAGGTGATGCCGGTCGCTTCACAAAGAACAAGTTGTTGGCAGGTAGAGGATGTGGTGAAGTCTCTACCACGGGAACGTGGGATTCCCATTCATCTGACCAAGCACGATGATCGTGTTGAACAGGAACCAAGATGGTGCACAGTTCAGTGATTCAAACACTGGTGCAGAAACAGTCTTACTACTATAGATAATCTGTCCTTAACCCTTAGGGACCATGTTTACTGGGCCAACTAGTTGTGTGGTGCTTTGATGTGCCAACGTGTGCGGACCTTCCATAGTCCAATATCACGGTATGTTGGGTTACCCGGCTGGCGCTTGAGTGACATGTAATCCCTACAGGTTATCCGACGTCCAGTGTTGGATGGGTGCGTTTTGATGAGTCAATCTGTCCACACAGTTAACCCAGGCCTGGTGGTTGTCAGTATGACTGACGATGTTCCGGATGCTAGGCATAGCACCGGAAGGTGTGTGGTGTTATAGATGACAAGTCATCAAACCCTAGTCAGATGATCGATCGGGGTCTGACGGTGCTCCCCACCGCTCAAGTCGTATCATGGCACCAGTAATAGGAGGGACTAAGGATTATCGGAGTATAGTAGAGAACAGGGTTACGAGGGAGTAATATAAGTTTAGGATCACAAGAGTTCAACTCGCGTCTCACTCTGGGTGGCTACGCAGGTTAATCGGATTAGGGCTGATTAACGGAACTTTCAGTGTGTCACCAGAACAGTTAATCAGGGATCCAGTTGGAGCTAGAGATCCCGAACCCTGAAGGTTCCACCCTGTCGTTGTATATAGGAATTATTCCCCGACCTAGTTGGATATGTTGGATGCGAAGTAGCACGATGGAGCGCAAGCCCGGAGCCAAAGAACCTAATTCACATATGTTACGGGCCGTAGGGGTATTTTGGTAAATACTGAAATATGGCTCAGAACATATTGAATATGGATCTTAGAATGAGCGGAATAATTCCAGGAGCTCACAGGCGCTGACGGAACTCGATTCCGAGTAGCGCACCTCACTAAGTCTCTCTTTCAGTTTTCAGCTTTTCGTGAAGGGCGTTTTCGTCCAGGTTTCACGATAGACATCGGAATAACCCAAAATCCGACCCCCCCCCCCCCCTCATCCTTATCTACCTAGGGCCGGCCCAAGCTTCCTTGGAGCCATGGGAGACCGGCCCTATATAGGAAATAGGGAGAGGGAGGGCCGGCTCTATGGGCTATTCCCTCTCCTCCAAAAATCCGAACCCCCTATAGCTCCTCCTTTGTGGTTTCGGCCAAGGAAAAGAGAGGAAGAAGAAGGGAGAAGGAAGAGAAAGGAAGGAGAAGGAAGAAGAGAGAGAGAGGAGGAGATCTCACGGCTCGCCATCGTCTTCGCAACGGATTCCTCCGTCGGCTCGAAATCCTTGCACTCAGAGACGGGATTTCGAGGATTCTTCGATTCGCAAAGGACAAGGTGCTATCCGACAGATTCCCTTGCGATTCAAGTGCGGTTCTTCATCGTTCCGTCATCTTCGGATTATAGATCCATAAGGTATGATGAATCTAAACACCTAACTAGATGCATTCATGTCTTCCGTAGATCGTAGTATGCCTCTAGGGTGTCCGCACATATGCTAAGATCGTAGATTTGTATGTAGATTGTTTTATAGCGAAATTATAATGAAACATACACCATATGATCTTCGGATCTTTCTTTTGTTTCCGCTGCGACTCTGATTAGCGGAACCCAATTCCAACAATTGGTATCAGAGCACGCTTTGGTGTATGTTTCATGCATGAATTCGTGAAAATATCATGTAAATATATGATGACATATATTTTCGTCGGGGTTCGACGTAGATCATGCATATGGATTGTGCTATGTATCATTTTTTTTTACAGGTGCCGCGCTGAATAGTAATCTGTGATTGCATGCATCCGGGGGTCGGACCCGGATTTAATTTTTGCATTAATTATTATTGTCTGTGGATTTTAAGGCTCTAGATGGGCGAGGGTGGGGGTTGACCATCCTCGGTTCCCTGACCATATTTTTTTAGGATTGTCTTCTTTTCTTTCTAGCGAAATTGTACACGAACGAGCACTTGCTCGGAGCGTGTTAGTTTTTCGGTCACATGAAGAAGAAGATGATACTACATCCACGGTTCGGGCAAGCGGTACTATGGCGTGCAAAGACCCGATAAAAGCGTGCACGTTGGCGATGATGGGGATCATCGTCAGAGATCGTGCAGCATGGAAGAGTAGGATATCTTGGCTGTGCTATTCAGGTTCAGGGGTCGGACCCTGGACTTGATTCAGTTTGGATGTTTTCCTGTTGATTCTCTTTACTTATTGTTTAGAGAACCCCGATGATAATTTTTATTATCTTGCTTGTGAGTTTGTCTCTAGATCAGGCTTAGGGTTAGTACTTATGGATTCATCGGTGTCACTATATGCTTCTAACACGTGCGAATCTGGTGGCTAGCTAAAAGGAAAGGCGGTAACCGCCCTTGTGATAGTTCAGGTAGCCAAGTACTGTGCACCGAGATAGACGCAGTGTTAGATTTGTTTAGAGATAATTAACTAATATCTTCATAAGAAGTATGATAACCCTAGTGGGATACCCTTTCCCCACGTGGTCCTAGCGACCAAGTTATGTTAGGATTTCACTGTGTGATACCCGTTTCTAGATGACGTTTGATGGTAGTATGAACTCATCACGATTTGGTTATGCCACCATTAGGTTAAGGTCCGGCAGAGGTTGTCGGATGTCCCTATTTGGCCAGCATCGAAACCTGTAATGAGATAAGGTCTACTATGACATCAGGCATCAAATTGTGAACGAGGCATCATCGTAGTGGGAGTCCTTTCCACGTTAACCTTAGGCTAGGCTCCAGATCTTAGGATTATGGGCAAGCTAGTGAAGTATCGGGATCCTTGGAATCTATGTAATATGATCCTTGTAAGAAAGGCGAAAGCTGAGTATTCAAGGTAGGGACTATGATATTTTCCGAGGAAACTAATGCTTTGCGGAAAAGTTTGTAATTCTAGTGGGAGCACGGTAGACCAGGGTCTAAGTCTAGGAGGTCGTGACCTATCTAGATATGTATAAAACCTCATAAAGAAGGGATGTGTAAGAGGTTCTCTCCAAAAGGGGAGCCCCTGGCCTCCACAATCAACCGGCTAAGGGTCTGGGTGGGAGGTACACAGTTCGATATTCCCACCGGGTGAGAGCTGTGTTTCCTTCCATGCTGGTTCACCTAGTGGTTTCCTTCGGAACATGGAGGATGCCGGTGGCAGTAGGTGACGATTTTTTTCTTCACCGCGGGAGCCTATGAACCCCCTGCCGACACCACCTAGATTTGTGGGAAGCATCCGAAAGCTTGTGTGAAGCTACTGTTGCTGCGTACACGGGTCACATAAAGCTGGCCAAAAGGAGACTGAGAGGTCTTTCAGTTTACCATGGGTAATTCTGATAAAGACTGGGTCGTAAAAACCCCGTTGGCAGAAGCGGTTGCATGCTCTCACCGAGATGCTGTCTCCAATTCAAGACCAATAGTCTCAGTGCTCGAGCCCAGGGAATTTAGATTCCTGGATGTCTCCACTTGAGGTAGTGAAGACATAGCGACTGGAGTAAACATTATCTATTTCTAAATTCGATGAAATAGATTGTAGTAGACCCTAACTATTGCTTTAAACCATTGTTTACAGAAATCATGACCAAGCTCGACCCCCTTGCCTCCATACTTAATGATAACAAACTTATGGGACCAAACTACGAGGACTAGAAGCGTAACCTGATGCTCGTCATAAGGGTTGGCAAACACACAATTGCCCTAAGTACCCCTCAATCGGCCATGCCGGGACCAAGTGCAACTGAGGCTCAGTTAAAGGAATGAAAAGACTAGCTAGATATTGATGAGATGTGCAAATGCTACATAGTGGCATCCTTGCAGACCGTCCTTCAGAAGCAAGTTGAAGACATGGCCTTTGCTTCAGACATGATGCTCTACCTAAAGGAAATGTTCGAGGGTCGTAGTCGGGTAACTCGTTACCTGACCATCAAGAAATTGGTGTCCACGAATATGGCAGAGGGGACTTTAGTTCGGGATCATCATATGCTGAAATTGTTTGGCTATGTGAACGAGCTTGGTTCCTTCGATGTCATCTTGGATGCAGAGATGCAGACCGATATTTTCCTCGCGTCTCTGTCAGGAGCGTTTGAGGGCTTCGTTACCAACTTCAACCTTAAACGGTTGGAGATGTCTAACGCAGAGCTCCTAGCGACGCTCCAGGCGGCAGAGGACGGGATGAAGGCAGGAGCCTAATCTCTGAACGCAGAGCGGAATTCGTCTCTGAAAGCCAAAGGCAAGTTTCGGAAAAGAAAGTCGGAGAAGCCCGTGAAGATGGGCTAGGTGCAGTTGCAGGTCCCTAAGCAGAATGGTCCGACGAAGCCCAAAGGAAAATATTTCCGATGCGGCAAGAAGGGGCACTGGAAGGGCGACTACCGTGCGGCTCCCAAGAAGGCTGAGACAGGTATATCTCAAATCCATAGTGGAATCCCTTGTAGCATCCAGTTGTTCTCCAGTTTCATGGATTGTGGATTCTGGTTCCACTAACCATGCTTGCAATAATTTGCAGGGGTTCAAGGAGACAAGAAAACTGGGTGATGGGGAGATAATCCTAAGCATGGGAACTGAGGGCGTGGCAGAGGCTGAAGCAGTTGGAGATGTCGTATTGCAGTTCCTTGATGGAAGAAGTTTATTACTTAGAGACATACTTTATGTACCGTCCTTGAGACGAAACTTAATTCTGTTTCCTTATTGAATAATGAAGGTTTTTCAGTTTTATTTGATGCTTCTGGTGTGTCAATTAAATTGAATGGTTCCTTTGTTTGTAAGGGAAAGATACAGAATAGTCTCTATGTAATTAACTCCAATCATAAGCAGGATAACATAACTGAAGCTTGTGTGATTAATTCATCTAAAAGGAAAAATCCCTCAGATAATCCAACACTCCTTTGGCATCTAAGGCTTGGACACATAGCCTCAGACAGGATTCACAGGTTGGTTAAGGTTGGACTCTTAAGTCCAGATGTTTTAGAAAACCTACCGACGTGTGAGTCTTGCCTGAAAGGCAAGATGACTAAAAGATCTTTCCGAGCCAAAGGTAGAAGATCTAAGGAGGTATTAGAGTTGGTACACACTGATGTATGTGGGCCCATAAGTGTCCGTGCCATAGGAGGCTTCGAGTATTTCATCACCTTCACGGATGATCACTCGAGGTTTGGATACATATACCTAATGCGATGGAAGTCTGAATCCTATGATAAGTTCAAGGAGTTCAGAGCTGAAGCAGAAAAGCAGACGGGTAAAAGTATCAAGTCTCTTCGATCGGATCGAGGAGGCAAATACCTATCGGATGAATTTATTGGGTACCTGCGTGAACATGGGATCGTATCCCAGTTGACTGCACCAGGGACACCACAACAAAACGGTGTATCCGAGAGGAGAAATCAAACTTTGTTAGACATGGTTCGGACTATGATGAGTTATGCAACATTGCCACCTAGTTTTTGGGGATATGCCCTAGAGACGGCAGCATACACTTTGAACTTTGTTCCATCAAAGTCAGTACCCCTAACTCCTTGGGAGCTGTGGTTGAAGCGAAAGCCAAGCCTATAGCACTTTAGGATTTGGGGTTGTCCAGCACATGTGCGGAATGACAAGCGAGATAAGATAGAGTCAAAAACTAAGGTATGTCTGTTCGTTGGGTATCCAAAAGGAACAAAGGGTGGTTTATTTTATGATCCTGAGGATAGAAAGGTTGTCGTCTCGACGAACGCCGTATTCCTGGAGCAGGATTATTTAATAGACCATAAGCCCACCAATAAAGTAGTTCTTGAAGAATTGCTTGGTACTGATGGGAGTACGCAGACAGAAAACGTAGTAGGAGCCGATACCACTAAGATAAACGATACTGTAGAATCGACTCTTATGGAACCACCGCAAGCTCGTCGTAGTGGGAGGACCACAAGTGCTCCTGATAGATACATTGGAGAAGCCTTTATGGTAGATCCAGAGTTTCAGGAGGCTGATCCTCTGAACTATGAAGAAGCGATGGTATCCTCTGACCATGCAGCATGGCAGGAAGCCATGGAGGCAGAACTGACATCGATATCCCAAAATTCGGTCTAGACACTTGTAACATCACCTCACAACATTAAACCTGTTGGGTGTAAGTGGGTGTACAAAAGGAAAAGAGGTCCGGATAGTACCGTTGAGACTTACAAAGCTAGACTAGTCGCTAAGGGTTATACCCAGCGAGAAGGGATCGACTATGACGAAACCTTTTCGCCAGTGGCTATGCTTAAGTCTATCCGGATCCTCTTGTCCATTACAGCCCATTATGATTGGGAGATCTGGCAAATGGACATCAAGACCGCATTCCTCAACGAGGATTTGGAAGAAGACATCTACATGTCTCAGCCTCCAGGCTTTGTCGCAAAAGGTCAGAAAAGTCTGGTGTGCAAGTTGCAAAGGTCCATTTATGGACTGAAGCAAGCATCCAGAAGTTGAAACATGCGTTTTGATTAGGCTATCCAGTCTTATGGATTTGAGCAGAACGTGGATGAATCATGTGTTTATAAAAGGAGCGATAAGACTGCAGTAGTTTTTCTAGTGCTTTACGTAGACGATATCCTGCTCATCGGAAACGATATTGGAACGTTGTCTACAGTGAAGGTGTGGTTATCCTCTCAATTTGACATGAAAGACCTGTGTGAAGCGAGTTATGTTCTGGGGATCAAGGTAACTCGAGATCGCCAGAACAAGACTCTCTTGCTATCACAGTCAGCCTACATAGATACTATCTTGGTCAGATTCAGTATGCACAACTCCAAGAAGGGACTGGTTCCATTCAGACATGGAATAAAATTGTCCAAGGATCAGGGTCCTAAGACTCCTGAGGAGAGGGCAGAGATGCAGAAGATACCTTATGCTTCGGCTGTAGGGAGTCTGATGTATGCTATGCAGTGCACGAGACCAGATATATGCTATGCAGTAGGCATGATGGGCAGGTATCAGTCAAATCTGGGTCTAGGGCACTGGACTGCTGTGAAAAGTATACTCAAGTATCTCCGTAGGACGAGAGATTATGAGTTAGTTTACTCTTCACAAGAACTGACGCCGATTGGGTATACGGATTCTGACTTTACGTCAGATCCGGAATCCAGGAGATCGACGTCAGGGTTTGTGTTTTCATTAGGAGGAGGAGCTGTCAGTTGGAGGAGCGTGAAGCCGGGATGCATCGCGGATTCGACGACAGAGACTGAGTACGTTGCGGCGTGCGAAGCAGCTAAAGAGGCGGTGTGGCTCAAGAAGTTTCTTACGGACTTAGGATACGTACCGGGAGCTCAAGATCCTATTGTCCTTTACTGTGACAATAGTGTATATCGAGCAAAAATACTACATTATCCGGGACTTGCAGAAGCGAGGGGAGGTTGCAGTGACTCAAGTGGCGTCTGCAGATAACATGGCGGACCCTTTCACAAAGGCGTTGTCGACCAAGGCTTTTGAGAAGCACGTGGATGCCATGGGAGTTAAGACTGTTGTTCCTCGCTAGGCCAAATGGGAGATTATTGTAGCTCGTGTGTCCTTAGCGTGGAATTTCTGTATTAACATTAATAAAGATGACTTTGGTTATTGCTTTAATTAGAATACTACTATGGTGTATGATAATACTCATATAATAAAAGGACCTTAGGGAACACAGTAGGCCACTTAGGTGCATGGAGGATCTATGCTTGGGAGACCCAGTGGACCAATTCTGTGTAGACCTAGAACTAGTTCATAGCTTAGGTGATGCCGGTCGCTTCACCGAGAACAAGCTGTTGACAGGTAGAGGATGTGGTGAAGTCTCTGTGGGTGCAAATTTTGGTAGAAGTTTACCAACTACCGCGGGACCCACCGGCCCTGCCTGGTGGGCCCACGAGGACCACCGCGGGACCCACCGACCCTGCCCGGTGGGCCCACGAGGACCACCGCAGGACCCACCGGCCCTACCTGGTAGGCCCACGAGGATCACCACGGGACCCACCGACCCTGCCTGGTGGGCCCACGAGGACCACCGCGGGACCCACCGACCCTGCCTGGTGGGCCCACGAGGACCACCGCGGGACCCACCGGCCTTGCCTGGTGGGCCTACGAGGACCACAGCGGGACCCACCGGCCCTGCCTGGTGGGCCCACGAGGACCACCGCGGGACCCACCGGCCCTGCCTGGTGGGACCAAGAGCCTGTGGAATCCCCCAGAAGACGGTAGCGGGGCCCGCCAGCTTTACCTGGAGGATCCCCAGATGCTGCAGCAGAAACCGCCATTTACCACCAGAGAATCCTATAAATAGCAGAGCCTTCGAATGTAAAAGGATCGGATTTTCAAAACCTGAAACTCCAGAACTCAAACCAGAGCTCTGAAAACAGATCAGGGCCATCATCTGATATCTGTCTCAGAAACCTCTATCTCCTCTTACCCTCTACCTCACCTTGATCTTCTTCTTGTCTTTGAACAAGTCGAAGAAACTTCAGTGGTACTCGGCCTGTCGAGATCACTTCGATAAGTGTTAGTGAATTCGGGTTGCTCCCTATAGCACGGAGACGTAGGCTTCGGCTGAACTCCGAGATCACATCTCTCGTGTCAACTCTCTGATTGCATTTTGTGAGCTCCAACTCCAATCGATAGATCAAGCAACGCTCTCTTCGACTTCAACTTCAACTGACTGGTGAGGCGAGGTCTTCGGGTCGACACGAAGATTTTCCCCCACAGTCTCTACCACGGGAACGTGGGATTCCTATTCACCTGACCAAGCACGATGATCGTGTTGAACAGGAACCAAGATGGTGCACAGTTCAGTGATTCAGACACTGGTGCAGAAATCATCTTACTACTATAGATAATCTGTCCTTAATCCTGAGGGACCATGTTCACTAGGCCAACCAGTTGTGTGGTACTTTGATGTGCCAACGTGTACGGACCTTCTATAGTCCAGTACCACGGTACGTTGGGTTACCCGGCTGGCGCTTGAGTGACATGTAATCCCTACAGGTTATCCGATGTCCAGTATTGGATGGGTGGATTTTGATGAGTCAATCTGTCCACACAGTTAACCCAGGCCTGGTGGTTGTCAGTATGACTGACGATGTTCCGGATGCTAGGCATAGCACCGGAAGGTGTGTGGTGTTATAGATGACAAGTCATCAAACCCTAGTCAGATAATCGATCGGGATCTGACGGTGCTCCCCGTCGTCCGAGTCGTATCATAGCACCAGTAATAGGAGGGACTAAGGATTATCGGAGTATAGTAGAGAACAGGGTTACGAGGGAGTAACATAAGTTTAGGATTACTAGAGTTCAACTCGCGTCGCACTCTGGGTGGCTACGTGGGTTAATCGGATTAGGGCTGATTAACGGAACTTTCGGTGTGTCACCGGAACAGTTAATCAGGGATTCGGTTGGAGCTAGAGATCCCGAACCCTGAAGGTTCCACCCTGTCGTTGCATATAGGAATTGTTCCCCGACCTAGTTGGATACGTTGGATGCGAAGTAGCGCGATAGAGCGCAAGCCCGGAGCCAAAGAACCTAATTCACATGTGTTATGGGTCGTAGGGATATTTTGGTAAATACTGAAATATGGCTCAGAACATATTGAATATGGATCTTGGAATGAGCGGAATAATTCCAGGAGCTCACAGGCGCTGACGGAACTCGATTCCGAGTAGCGCACCTCACTCAGTCTCTCTTTCAGTGTTCCGCTTTTCGTGAAGGGCGTTTTCGTCCAGGCTTCACGATAGACATCGGAATAACCTAAAATCTGACCCCCCCCCCCCCCCCCCCTCATCCTTATCTACCTAGGGCCAGCCCAAGATTCCTTGGAGCCATGGGAGACCGGCCCTATATAGGAAATAGGGAGAGGGAGGGTCGGCTCTATGGGCTATTCCCTCTCCTCCAAAAATCCGAACCCCCTATAGCTCCTCCTTTGTGGTTTCGGCCAAGGAAAAGAGAGGAAGAAGAAGGGAGAAGGAAGAGGAAGGAAGGAGAAGGAAGAAGAGAGAGAAAGGAGGAGGAGATCTCGCGGCTCGCCATCGTCTTCGCAACGGATTCCTCCGTCGGCTCGAAATCCTTGCACTCAGAGACGGGATTTCGAGGATTCTTCGATTCACAAAGGACAAGGTACTATCCGACATATTCCCTTGCGATTCAAGTGCGGTTCTTCATCGTTTCGTCATCTCCGGAGCATAGATCCATAAGGTATGATGAATCTAAACACCTAACTAGATGCATTCATGTCTTCCGTAGATTATAGTATGCCTCTAGAGTGCCCGCACATATGCTAAGATCGTAGATTTGCATGTAGATTGTTTTATAGCGAAAGTGTAATGAAACATACACCGTATGATCTTTGGATCTTTCTTTTGCTTTCGCTGCGACTCTGATTAGCGAAATCCAATTCCAACATCAACTTCGTTGGCCGAACGCTTTATAGGTGTGGTGTTAGGTGTTGGCCGAATCCGTGCAGTTACAACCTTATATGATCTGCCTGTCCGTTGACTGCCTCTTATACACCTGATACCCTTTCCAGTTGGAAACTTAAGGAGTTATTGATAAGATAAGGAGACGACACTGATTTGGTAGAGAAAGGGCCTGCCAAGGATGGCGTTGTAGTTTGACGTCCCCTCGATAACGGCAAATCAAACCGACACTCGCATTTACTGCCCAAGATCGAGTATGTACCTTGCCTTTCCCATAGTCATGCTCTACTTACTGTTGAAGCTGGTGATAATGGTGGGGACTACGTCAAGACTCTCGTATTTGTGATCGAGATGCTTGAAGCAGTTGGAGAACATGATGTCGATGAAGCTGCCGGTATTGACAAGGATTCAGTTGACGGATCTCCCGTCGACGACAAAGCGAAGGACCAGGGGGGTCTCGATGCAGAGTGCAAACTCCGTTGAGGTATTAGTCGGTGAAGATGATCGCTGGCTAAGGGAGGCCATTGATAGGCTTCTCGATCCAAGACTCCTCGACTTGAGCCATTGTACGCACGTGATGAATATGTCGCACCTAACATTCGACCTCTTTTTGAGTCAAAGTCTGGTTATGGAGATTACCGTGGATACCGTAGATCTCTGCTTGAACTATAAGGGGGGTCGATTGACGTTCGACCAAATGGATCCAACACATCACTTTCTCTCTTTGAAAAGGGAAGGAGGAGGAAGTGAATCATTTGCTAGGCCGGTGTCGGCCTTGAACTCCTGGAGGTGGCCTTCCTGCAAAATGTCCTCCAGGTGATACTTTAGGCGGTAGCATCAGATAGTCGGGTGGCCGTGACACCGGTAGAAGTCATAGTAGACCAACTTATCCTTCGTCTGCTTGGTGCCAGGCTGGAGAGTGTCGAGCCTCCTGAGGTAGTCCCCGTGCTAGATCTACTCGAGGATGGTGTCTATTGGTAGATTCCAGCTGGTGAAGTCAGTCCTTTGAGGCTTAGCGGGTCTATCGCCTGCCCGTTTTTGTCTCTTGAAGGATCCCTCTCCCTTGGCTTGAGCATTGTGAGCTCGGGCCGTTGGTCTCATCGGTTCTTTCTCGAAAAAGACACTCCTTGATGTTATACCCTTTACGAGCGAAGAGAGCCTCGAGGGAAGCGATATGTTTGCGGATGAGGTCGTTGTAGATATAGAGGTCATAGTGCATGGCGTTTTGGAATGCCAGTACGACTGCTTCATCATCGAGGTGATGTCCGGAGAGCATAGCAAGCTTGTTCTGGAACCTCTGAGTGAACTCTTAGAGGGTTTTATCCAATCCCATCCTGATCCGATAAAGGAAGTCCAATTTCTTCTTTGGTTTGAGGTTCAACCAATAGTGCTGAATGAAGAAGTCTACCAGATCCTCAAACCAGCACACGGAGCCTGCCGGGATAATGTGATACCAGTTGAGTGATAGGTCAACTAGGCTACCAACAAAGGTGCGGTACAATACTTGGTTGTCGTGGTCGTGCGACGTCAATACTTGCTTGAAAGCGAGGACGTGCAGCATCGGGTCTCCCGTTAGGCAATTAAATTTGGGGAGCACTGGAGTTCTCCAGCTCCGAGAGAAAGGAGCTTGAAGAATTTGTTAATACAGAGGTCCCTCGGAGGCATGGTTATTCCGACGATCACCTCGTTGGTCTGAGAGACATCTTGGAAGGAGAGAAGACAATGAGGGTATCGGAGTCACTCTTATCGTCCGATGCTTTGCTAGAACTCAGTCGTTGTAACTATGCTGTCGGACTCTATGGTGGCGACCGCCATTCCAAGTATCCCTCACGATGTAGGGATCAGAGGATGACTTAGAACCGAGTAGCTCGGGGAGACGAGCAGACTCATCGAGATGCTTCCAGACTGTTGGTCTAGGAGGAATGAGTGAGGGTCATCTCGACAGGGGTCCGAGGGACCATCGCGAGGTGTCGATGACAGATCATCGGGAATGAGCGGGAGATGGGTCAACCGACCAGTGGACGTTTGCTCCGTCGTTGATGTCGTCTGTCAACCTCGGGAGGTTGGCTTCTGTTCGACGGTGACTCATCGGAGAGAGTCTCTCTCAACAATGAGAGCAGCGTTCTGCTTCATGAGGGTGAGGAGTTAGAAGTCTTTCGTTGTGATCTGGTACGTCGCCTGAGGGTCGGCGACGGGCGAGGCATGCACTTTCCCCTGGCACTGAGTAGTTGCGTCGGCAGGCTAAGGAGATTGTCAAGATTGAGCCTGAGCGGCACGATCATTCGAGCGATGACTTCTCGAATTCTATAACAAGTTGCTGCTCAGGGTGCTGGCTCGTCGCAAACCTACGACTCATTGAGCGAGTCGTAGAATACTAGATGTATGGGTGAATGTTGCTTCCCTTTGACTGGTCCACGGGTTGTGTCTTCGCCATTCTTGTATAGCGATGAAGAGAAATGGATTGCTCAGGCTATCGGTAGTTGCTGCTTGATCGAAGGAGCTAGGAAGCCTGGAGGTCGTAAGTTGATAAGTTCGATCCCACAGACGGTTCTAAAATATGGGGGGAGATTACGGCCATCGTACGGTCCCCCTCTAACAGTTAATGGAAGGTATTGATCTTTGAGATGTGGCACGCTGTAGAGCGCTGAGTTGTCGTGCTAACACTGTAGAGTAGAGAGAGAGCGAGAAGAATAGTTGACACAGGAGATGGTGATGAAGTTTGGCCGAAGCTTACGTCTCCGTACGGTAAGACGCGACCTTTGAATCCACTATCTCTGAAGGAGTAGAGCTACCCTCGATAGGCTGAGGAGTGCTTATACAAGTAGACAGAGGGTGGAGTAGGCTTGATTGAAGTTTGATCACCAGAAGGCTCGATAAGCTCTGAAAAAATAGAAAGTGAAATGTGGTCTGGAATATTCAATTCCGGACCGTGGAATATTTGTCGGGTTTGCTATTTATAGAGATTTGGGAATATCGATGGTTTCGGTAAATATCCGAGGGATTTACCAAACCTTGAATAGTATATGTGGCCCCCAGACAGGGCTGCGGGTCCCACTGCCGTTTACGTGGGTCCTAGGTAGGGTTATGGGTCGTCACTGTCGAAAGTTAACCAGATTTTGCACCCACAATATCCACTGTATATTAAATAAGATAATTCAGGCTTTGGGCGGGGATAAGGGTAGCCCATACGCGACCTATAATATTTTTGGGCTTGAGTGTTAATACCCAGCCCAATCAAAACCCAAGTTAACCTATCCAAAGCAAACTAGAGTCATGCCCGGCCCGATAGACCTAGGGTTGGCTCGACCCATTTGCAACCCTTCTAGTTTGGTGCTTCGCGGAAAAGCAATGCGAAAAAAAGAGTAATACTCTATAGCCAACTCCTTTCCTAACTTTGTTGCCACTCCGTGATGCAGAGGGCTGGCAAGTAGACATTACTTGGAATATTTTTGTGGGGGCCATGGGATGAGGCCTGGGTGGTGGAAAAATTTTCAGCACATCCTTCATATGCTACAACCACGGGTCCATTGCTATTCAAGAGACAAGGGGTAGCATGCCCCAGCACATGGGGGTAATGACCTCCAGCACTTAGATCGTGCGGATAGACTCTGACAACGGTTGTGGTGTATACAGGATGTGCTGAAATTTTTTTTTGTAGGTGCATGCCACGTACAGTTGGCAAACTAGTTGGCTATCAAGCATTTTCTGGAAAAAAAAGGGGGGGGGGGGGGACTTAGTGAGCGATCCCTCACCAAGAGATCAGTTAAGGGGAAGGACACCCAAAGAGATGGTGTTGCACCAGGTCCCTCCAAACTTGGGAACCACGTGCCCCCCCTCCCCCCCGCAGCCGCCGGAGCTAACCGACCCCTCCTGTAATGCCTGTGGTGTTAGATTTGGGAATAATAAAAGTCCTTATTGGACATTTTCCTCATTTTTAGTCATATTTCTCAGAGTTTATTTT
Source organism: Chamaelirium japonicum (assembly GCA_947650365.1). Classification (NCBI taxonomy): domain Eukaryota; kingdom Viridiplantae; phylum Streptophyta; class Magnoliopsida; order Liliales; family Melanthiaceae; genus Chamaelirium; species Chamaelirium japonicum. Next base: position 69,293,456 of record OX393558.1, on the reverse strand, counting down.
GAAAGAATAAGTCGTAAAACCATGAAATGTTTTACATTTACTTTCTCTATGACTTCGAACACGTCGCAATGGTGCGTCCCGTGCAGTAATTGGGTGTATGCGCAGCTAGTTTCGGTAGTTATACCATAGAATATCGATAAATTAGCTGACCTTTGATATTGTTTTATTTACCATGGAAGTTTGAGTAATCGATTGTAGCAAAGCTAGATACCTTGGGTGGGGCTCTGAGAGAGCTTTTCAACGAGCCTGAGCTAGGGTCGATCCGACACCTGGGTGATGAGTTATTGTTATTTTAAATTTTAAAGTATTTCCTTCTTTTTGGGAGATCTAAAAGTCAAAAAAAAAAAAACCAAGTGTCGATGCGTTTACGTCGACGAGACCTTTCCAATGAATTCTTTCGGGTTCTATTCTGACCTTCGGTTTGTAAGTTATGGCTAATTATTCTTTTCAACCCGGTAGGTATACGAATCGCACCTGGGTTCCAACCGAGCCTGACCATCCCTAGGACTGGACTTCTAACCTCCTAGATGGATTTAGGCCTCATAAGTATCCCTCCCCAAGGTTTTAAAAGTTGAATTTCAGATGTGAATGATCGAGCAAGATTTGGAGTAATAAGCCCAAAATCTTCCGTTCCTTTATTCATTTCTCTTTATTAGGAATTAAAAGGCTTAACAACCGAGTAGTCTTAACAGCCAGATTTCTCTCTCCGTGATTTAAAATTTTAATTTTGGATGGGGAGAATAGGAAAGATATAGTGATAAAACCGAATATCTTCTTCCTTTATTCCCTGACTCTCTCACCTTTATTAGGAATAAAAGGGGCTAACAACTTGTTTCCCCAACCCTCTTTATTACCATAACAACACCCACTTTAGCACCATAACAACAACCCCCTTCCTTTCTTATTGTGAACCAAGAAAGAGAGAGGATGGAAGAGAGAATGACAATGTACATGTATTGATATAAGAAGAGAGAGAGAGAGAGAGAGAGAGAGAGAGAGAGAGAGAGATCGGAAGAAGAAAGAGCAGAGAGATCAAAAGGAAAGAACTAGAGAGAGAGGAGCAGCGGACCCGCCTTCTCCCCCGACTCCGGCGAGCACCGAACCAAGGTCAGCCCTTTTTCATCTTCTCCTCCACGTGACCCAACCCGTGCGGCCACCCCTTTTCTTCCCTCACCCGCGACTAATTCGGGTGGAGACATCACCGGAGGCCATCTCAGGCATTCCCGACAACCTCGCAGAAAACACCACCTCCATCACCACCCCTTCTCAATTCATTGGCCACGGCAAACCCGGATTGGGACCACACTGCGGCCATCTCTAATGCCACTCATGGCCTCATCGATCGCAGGAGGTGCAAATCCATGCACGTTTCAGTAGCTCACGGTCGAAAAATAAGTGCCATGGCAATGGGTTCTAAGAGAACCCATTCCTCTGTTTTATGTTTGATGGAGAAGAAAGGGACTTGGAAGGAATTTTTTGAATTGTTGTTAAGTTGGGATTATTTGAACCCAAACCTATTAACAACTTAAACCAGGACCCGTGAACCAGCAGATTTTGGTTCGGCCGCCATTTCTTCGTTCAAACTCGGAATTGGACGAAACCAGCGCCATTACGACCGGCTCGGAAAATTCTACATGTTGGCCATATTTTGGTATTGTAATTATACTATTTAGTATCCCATTTTATCTATGAGTCCGATCTAGTCGGTGCACCTTGGTTTGGTCGTCATTTTCCTGTCCGATCTCAAATTGGACTAAACCGGTGGCATCATGCTCAGATATTCGATACCGATGTATTGAACATAGTATGGGACCCTAGGGACTTCTACCTTATTGAACCGACCGTGGATCGATTTTTACCGGTTCAACCCTAAAACCTCCGACCACAGTTAGATTCGAGCAAGACTGGATCTAATGGGTCCCTTATCCCTAGACCAAACTATTTAGATCCCGGGTTTGAATAATTTATAAAGGTAACAACTTATACGTTTTAAAACATAGTTGTCAGATTTTTCTTCGACGGTACACCGAACCGATAAGCGAGAGGAGTGTGGACAACCGAGTTACTTTCCATGTGAACATGATTAATTCTATTCTGGTTAGAGTATATTATAGTTGTATTTGTAAAATAATTAATAAAACCATATGTGGTATAGTATGTCAAATGCATGCAGGCGGAAAACCGGTACTGCATGTGGGAGGTGGGCATACTATCCCTTGCCTCTGAATAATCATATAATATTTTGATAGCTGTAACGATAATTAGCTCAACCTAGATTCATACTAGGATGCATGCAAACAAATAGATACTCATATTGATTAATTATTGATATTATGTTGAATGATTGTGTTTGGTGACCATGGGTCTCATGGTGCAGTCCAGTTGCTACTGAGCAACAAAGGCTGATGGTCTCAGAAGTGACCGGTGGTTGTACTTCCTCAGTCGAGGTTCTCTTCCCAGAGGGAATACTCACTACTCACGGACATGGATAGGGGATCCGAGTGTACAGGATGGGAGGTGAACCACTGCCTGTGCATAATCCGAATAAAGTAGGTAGGGTCACAGGGTTGGACATGCGGTAAAGCCCGAGTGACCTAGTAGTCTACCCCTGGATAATGACCTCGAAGAAGCAAGTTGGGCGGAAGTGCCCCATAGTGAAAGACCAAGCCCCCTTATGGCCATATGGGTATTTCTGGCTCTCCAAGTACGCTTGGACCCAGGTTTCTGTTGGCAGACTCAGTTAGAAAACTGCTGGTTCACTTTAGGAGTAGATAGAATTAACCCTCGGTGATTAGTGCATACTTTTAAGTCTGGATGATTACTCGTCTTACATTTACTAGTTGTAGTTGTAATATAATAGAACTACCATATTAGCTAGTTGAACTGCCTTACTTGCAATATATGTATTTATGTATTATCGCCCGCGTAGACTTCTAGAATGGCAGGATACGACTATGGTTTACCCTAGCTAGTTTAGGTTTAACTGTTCACTGAGTTTGCTTTTGTAAACTCACCCCGTTGTTGCACACTCTTTTCAGGTACCGTAGAGCCTTTATAAGTGCTTCCTAGAGGAGTTTAGCGGTTAAGAGAGAAGGACACTAGAGATGTTAGTTTTTGTGTTATTTCCAATTGATTATGTAATAACCGTGGAACTACGTTTTAGATGCTCTGAATAATGCCAGAATCAATAATGTTTACCTGGTAAGCTTTTCCTCAATCTTTATGCCTGGTAGGCCTTTCCTCAAGGCCAAGCTATTGGTAGGCTTCTACTCAAAGCCGTATCTCATCAGCTAGTAAGTAGTTCATGATAAATTAGTAATAAATAATAAAATAATAAAACCAACCTCGCGACCTTATAACCCTTATTTATCCTTAAAACCCCATCACCCCCGGGTTTGACTGGTTTACCCTTATAGTAGGATCCGGGGCATGACACCACTACAAAAAAAACAGTTATTACCGACGGACAATATCCGTCGATAATATTAATTTTTCGTCGGTAATATTTTATAGCGACGGAAGAAATTTCCGTCACTGGCTGTCGGGAAAACAATGCGACGGACTAAATATTACCGTCGGTAATAATAATTAATACCGACGGTAATATTAAAGCCGTCAGTAATCTTTAAACAATTAAAAATGAATATAATATATTATTATCGATGGGACATAAGAATCTGTCGGTAATATATAAACATTTTATCGACGGTTATGGTATTTATCGTCGGTAATCATATATATATTACCGACGGATATATATCTTCCTGTCGGTAATAATATATATATTACCGACGGATATTATATCCGTCGGCAAATTAATAATAATTTTAAAAAAAATAAAAACTTTATTACCGACAGAATATTTAATTTTCGTCGGTAATAAATATGTTTTTTTTTAATAAATTTACCTAAATAATGTTATTTAATTCCTGTGATTTACAACAATACCACAATATATTACCACAATTTATCAAATATTACCATAATTTATCAAATATTACCACAATTTATAAAATATTACCGCAAATTATCAAATATTACCTAAATTGATAAAATATTACAGTAAATTATCAAATATTACCATAATACCCGACAATTATAACAATTAATACCCGACAATTATAGACAAGAACAAAAAATAACCACATATTACAAAATAATATTTACACAATCCAAAACTGAAAGATGATGCATGCCCTATCTCAACCACCCCACACGGCCCGCCACCAACGCTGGTGCTCTCATCGATCCCCTGACGCCGCCCTGCTCCTGCAATTAGCATGTATTTGTTAAAAAAATGGTTTATATCTATAACTGAGTCTAAGCGTTAAAAAATCATAAGTTAGCGTGTTTCGGCTTTGAAATAGGTTTGGATTCGACCGGATCGGTATCCGATAATTCGAACTTGGAATTATTCCGTATTTCGGACTTGCGAGCGAGTTCTAATTGGATATTTGACCAATTTACGATCCGATTCACCGATTTAGAGTCTAAGTGTTGGAAAATCATAAGTTAGTGTGTTCCGGATTTGAAATAGGTTTGGATTCGATCGGATCGTCATCGGATCGGCATCCGATAATTTGTACTTGGAATTATTCCGTATTTCGGACTTGCGAGCGAGTTCTAATTGGATATTTGAATAATTTACGCTCCGATTCACCGATTTAGAGTCTAAGTGTTGGAAAATCATAAGTTAGCGCGTTTCGGATATGAAATAGGTTTGGATTCGATCGGATCGTCATCGGATCGGTATCCGATAATTCGAACTTGGAATTATTCCGTATTTTGGACTTGCGAGCGAGTTCTAATTTGATATTTGACCAATTTACGATCCGATTCACCGATTTAGAGTCTAAGTGTTGGAAAATCATAAGTTAGCATGTTTCAGATTTGAAATAGGTTTGGATTCGATCGGATCGTCATCAGATCGGCATCCGATAATTCGTACTTGGAATTATTCTGTATTTCGGACTTGCGAGCGAGTTCTAATTGGATATTTGACCAATTTACGATCCGATTCATCGATTTAGAGTCTAAGTGTTGGAAAATCATAAGTTAGCATGTTTCGAATATGAAATAGGTTTGGATTCGATCGGATCGTCATCGGATCGGCATCCGATAATTCGAAGTTGGAATTATTCCATATTTCGGACTTACAAGCGAGTTCTAATTGGATATTTGACCAATTTACGCTCCCATTCACCGATTTAGAGTCTAAGTGTTGGAAAATCATAAGTTAGTGTGTTTCAGATATGAAATAGGTTTGGATTCGATCGGATCGTCATCGGATCGGCATCCGATAATTTAAAGTTGGAATTATTCCGTATTTCGGACTTGCGAGCGGGTTCTAATTGGATATTTGACCAATTTACGATCCGATTCACCGATTTAGAGTCTAAGTGTTGGAAAATCATAAGTTAGCATGTTTCGGATATGAAATAGGTTTGGATTCGATCGGATCGTCATCGGATCGGCATCCGATAATTCGAAGTTGGAATTATTCCGTATTTCGGACTTGCAAGCGAGTTCTAATTGGATATTTGACCAATTTACGCTCCGATTCACCGATTTAGATTCTAAATGTTGGAAAATCATAAGTTAGAGTGTTTCGGATATGAAATAGGTTTGGATTTGATCGGATCGTCATCGGATCGGCATCCGATAATTCGAAGTTGGAATTATTCCGCATTTCGGACTTGCGAGCGGGTTCTAATAGGATATTTGACCAATTTACGATCCGATTCACCGATTTAGAGTCTAAGTGTTGGAAAATCATAAGTTAGCGTGTTTCGGATATGAAATAGTTTTGGATTCGATCGGATCGTCATCGAATCGGCATTCGATCGGCATTCGATAATTCGTACTTGGAATTATTCTGTATTTCGGACTTACGAGCGAGTTCTAATTGGATATTTGAACAATTTACGCTCTGATTCACCGATTTAGAGTCTAAGTGTTGGAAAATCATGAGTTAGCGTGTTTCGGATTTGAAATAGGTTTGGATTCGATCAGATCGTCATCGGATCGGCATCCGATAATCCGTACTTGGAATTATTCTGTATTTCGGACTTGCGAGCGAGTTCTAATTGGATATTTGAACAATTTACGCTCCGATTCACCGATTTAGAGTCTAAGTGTTGGAAAATCATAAGTTAGCGTATTTCGGATATGAAATAGGTTTGTATTCGATCGGATCGTCATCGGATCGGCATCCGATAATTCGAACTTGGAATTATTCCATATTTCGGACTTGCGAGCGGGTTCTAATTGGATATTTGACCAATTTACGATCCGATTCACCGATTTAGAGTCTAAGTGTTGGAAAATCATAAGTTAGCGTGTTTCGGATTTGAAATAGGTTTGGATTCGATCGGATCGTCATCGGATCGGCATCCGATAATTCGTACTTGGAATTATTCCGTATTTCGGACTTGCGAGCGAGTTCTAATTGGATATTTGACCAATTTACGCTCCGATTCACCAATTTAGAGTCTAAGTGTTGGAAAATCATAAGTTAGCGTGTTTCGGATATAAAATAGGTTTGGATTCGATCAGATCGTCTTCGGATCGGCATCCTATAATTCGAACTTGGAATTATTCCGTATTTCGGACTTGCGAGCGGGTTCTAATTGGATATTTGACCAATTTACGATCCGATTCACCGATTTAGAGTTTAAGTGTTGGAAAATAATAAGTTAGCATGTTTCGGATTTGAAATAGGTTTGGATTCAATCGGATCGTCATCGGATCGATATCCGATAATTTGTACTTGGAATTATTCCGTATTTCGGACTTGCGAGCGAGTTCTAATTGGATATTTGACCAATTTACGCTCCGATTCACCGATTTAGAGTCTAAGTGTTGGAAAATCATATGTTAGCGTGTTTCGGATATGAAATAGATTTGGATTCGATCGGATCGTCATTGGATCGGCATCCGATAATTCAAACTTGGAATTATTCCGTATTTTGGACTTACGAGTGGGTTCTAATTGGATATTTGACTAATTTACGATCCGATTCAACGATTTAGAGTCTAAGTGTTGGAAAATCATAAGGTTGCGTGTTTCGGATATGAAATATGTTTGGATTCTATCGGATCGTCATCGGATCAGCATTCGATAATTCGAAGTTGGAATTATTCCGTATTTCGGACTTGCGAGCGAGTTCTAATTGGATATTTGACCAATTTACGCTCCGATTCACCGATTTAGAGTCTAAGTGTTGGAAAATCATAAGTTAGCGTGTTTCGGATATGAAATAGATTTGGATTCGATCGAATCATCATCGGATCGGCATCCGATAATTCGAAGTTGGAATTATTCCATATTTCGAACTTGCGAGCGGGTTCTAATTGGATATTTGACCAATTTATGATCCGATTCACCGATTTAGAGTCTAAGTGTTGGAAAATCATAAGTTAGCATGTTTCGGATATGAAATAGGTTTGGATTCGATCGGATCGTCATCGGATCGGCATCCGATAATTCGAAGTTGGAATTATTCTATATTTCGGACTTGCGAGCGAGTTCTAATTGGATATTTGACCAATTTACGCTCCGATTCACTGATTTAGAGTCTAAGTGTTGGAAAATCATAAGTTAGCGTGTTTCAGATATAAAATAGGTTTGGATTCGATCGGATCGTCATCGGATCGGCATTCGATAATTCAAAGTTGGAATTATTCCGTATTTCAGACTTGCGAGCGGGTTCCAATTGGATATTTGACCAATTTACGATCCGATTCACCGATTTAGAGTCTAAGTGTTGGAAAATCATAAGTTAGCGTGTTTCGGATATGAAATAGGTTTGGATTCGATCGGATCGTCATCGGATCGGCATCCGATAATTCGTACTTGGAATTATTCTGTATTTCGGACTTGCGAGCGAGTTCTAATTGGATATTTGAACAATTTATGCTCTGATTCACCGATTTAGAGTCTAAGTGTTGGAAAATCATAAGTTAGCGTGTTTCGGATTTGAAATAGGTTTGGATTCGATCGAATCATCATCGGATCGGCATTCGATAATTCGTACTTGAAATTATTCCATATTTCGGACTTGCGAGCAAGTTCTAATTGGATATTTGAACAATTTACGCTCCGATTCACCGATTTAGAGTATAAGTGTTGGAAAATCATAAGTTAGCGTGTTTCGGATTTGAAATAGGTTTGGATTCGATCGGATCGTCATCGGATCGGCATTCAATAATTCGAACTTGGAATTATTCCGTATTTCGGACTTGCGAGCGGGTTCTAATTGGATATTTGACCAATTTATGATCCGATTCACCGATTTAAAGTCTAAGTGTTGGAAAATCATAAGTTAGCGTGTTTCCGATTTGAAATAGGTTTGGATTCGATCAGATCGTCATCGGATCGGCATTCGATAATTCGTACTTGGAATTATTCCATATTTCGGACTTGCGAGCGAGTTCTAATTGGATATTTGACCAATTTACGCTCCGATTCACCGATTTAGAGTCTAAGTGTTGGAAAATCATAAGTTAGCGTGTTTCGTATATGAAATAGGTTTGGATTCGATCGGATCGTCATCGGATCGGCATCCGATAATTCGAACTTGGAATTATTCTGTATTTCTGACTTGCGATCGAGTTCTAATTGGATATTTGACCAATTTACGATCCGATTCACCGATTTAGAGTTTAAGTGTTGGAAAATCATAAGTTAGCGTGTTTCGGATATGAAATAGGTTTGGATTCGATCGGATCGGCATCGGATTGGCATCCGATAATTTGAAGTTGGAGTTATTTCGTATTTCGGACTTGCGAGCGAGTTCTAATTGGATATTTGACTTATTTACGCTCCGATTCACCGATTTAGAGTCTAAGTGTTGGAAAATCATAAGTTAGCGTGTTTCGGATATGAAATAGGTTTGGATTCGATCGGATCGTCATCGGATCGGCATCCGATAATTCGAACTTGGAATTATTCCGTATTTTGGACTTGCGAGCGGGTTCTAATTGGATATTTGAACAATTTACGATCCGATTCACCGATTTAGAGTCTAAGTGTTGAAAAATCATAAGTTAGCGTGTTTCGGATTTGAAATAGGTTTGGATTCGATTGGATCGTCATCGGATCAGCATCCGATAATTCATACTTGGAATTATTCCGTATTTCAGACTTGCGAGCGGGTTCTAATTGGATATTTGACCAATTTACGATCCGATTCACCGATTTAGAGTCTAAGTGTTAGAAAATCATAAGTTAGCTTGTTTCGGATTTGAAATAGGTTTGGATTTGATCGGATCGTAATCGGATCGACATCCGATAATTCGAACTTGGAATTATTCCGTATTTCGGACTTGCGAGCGAGTTCTAATTGGATATTTGAACAATTTACGCTCCGATTCACCGATTTAGAATCTACGTGTTGGAAAATCATAAGTGTGATAATATGATCTAAACTCAAATTAGTAAGATTCATATTTTTACTAATATTATAAAGATTAGTAAGTACCTGATCATGAGCATGAGCCACCGCTAGACTGGCTTATGAAGTCATTAAGCTGACGCTCCAGTTCCCTGCGAGCTTCTCTTTCCTCATCGAGGGCCTTCTTCTCCGCCTCAACCCTCTGCTCGAGGGCCTGCCTCTGCTCTCGCTCCGCCTCAACCCTCTGCTCGAGGGCCTGCCTCTGCTCTTGTTCCGCGTCTAGCGCAGACTGCAACTGAGTGAGAGCACCGGTCTGGGTGTCCCATGCCCTCGAGCGCATACCCTCTCGTCCAAAGTAGGAGGAGGGCATGACTCCAAGGCCCGTACAGAGGACACGGTCGTGCGTGGCAGGTCTCAGCACAGTATCTATCGCTGAGTCGACAGATACTGAGCTGGAGGAGGAGCCGGCCTCGCCCGACGGGGTCACCAGAAGTCGCATCCTCTCCTATATGAAAATAACCAATGATATTCAATGATATTTTATGGCATACGTATAAGAATATATTAACAGTAATTTAATTACTTACCACTTGCGAGGCAACCCTGTCGTCCAGAAATGCCCCATCGGTACGCCGCCTCCTAGAGGCCTCAAAAAGGTCAATCCTATTAGGCTCGTGGCCCAAGGACTGTGTCTGTTGGACATATAAAATAAATAGATGAGTTAATATAACATGTATAGAGCTTTAAATAATAACAATGTTTGTATCATTTACTAGCTGCTGGGCAAGCTGGGGCATAGAAGTCCTCCCCTTCACTGGAGCAGGTGTCGTCGAGGCACTTCTATTCTGCTTGCCTTTACGTGAACTCGCCTGTGTCAATCGATTAAATTTTGAAACATCAATACAAATTTTTAGTATAACATTAAAACAAGTACGAATCAACAAAATTATAATTATACCTGAAAGTGAGGGGTGGCCCAGTGAGTGACCAAAAACTGTAGAACGTGTAGCGGTGGCGCGTCTCTCATCCCGGCCACAGCCTGTATCTCCTCAGCCGGCTGGCCGACCAAGTAACCGTAGAGCTTGTAGAGCTCGTGACGGTAATCCCTGTACCGCTCACCCATCATCTTCCACAAGTCCTTCCGATGGGTGTCGGTTTCCATGTTCTCCCATTTAAATTTCTCCTGTAAAATCAATTTAGAAACAAGTCATTTTATCAAATCAAATTATAAAGAAGTACGATATTATTCTAAAATGCTTTAATGAAACTAACATACCAAAAACTGCTGATACATCCTCTCCTTATAGGATGCATCAATGTTCTTCCACCCCCTTAACCCCATAATCGGGGCATTCCTCTCCTCCCGTACTATAATACCGACCCACGTGGCGGCATCAGAAGCGTGCTCGCCCACAAAGGTCCTGCCGCTCCACTGTAGGGAAAGCGACTCGCGTAAGGTCGACAAGCGCCGGGCCGTCGTCACGCCCCGGTCGCCTACGTGCCTGGTGATCCTCGACCCTGCAAATAAAATATACATCAGTACTGAAGAAGTATTTACAACATGTATAAAACTTTAGATTTAAACATTACCTGCGGGCGTAGACGCTGTAACCGAGTGCTGAGCACTGCTCGAAGCTCCGGAGGATGCGACCACATCAGGAGCTGGTGTGGAGAGAGGAACAGCACTACCAGATCCGGACGGCTCGGCCTCGGACCCTGGGGTGGCAGCCGGAGCGCTCTGAGCTACCCCACCCCTGCCTCTACGAACCCTCGACCGTGATGCCATCTGAAACAGTTTAATTTACATATGAAACAGTAAGATTTACATATGAAACATTTTGATTTATATATGAAGCAGTATGATTTATGAAACAATATGAAACAGTTTTATTTACATATGAAACGGTATGATTTACATATGAAACAATTTGATTTACATATGAAACGGTATGATTTACATATGAAACAGTTTGATTTACATATGAAATAGTTTGATTTACATATGAAACGGTATGATTTACATATGAAACAATATAAAACAGTTTGATTTACATATGAAACGGTATGATTTACATATAAATGGTATGATTTACATATGAAACAGTTTGATTTACATATGAAACGATATGATTTACATATGAAACAATTTGATTTACATATGAAACAGTTTGATTTAATATGAAACAATTTGATTTACATACGGTCTACTTATTTTATGTCTCATCTCTGTCACTCTCATCGCATCCCTCTTCTATCATTTGATCTGTCTTCGCTGTCCAGTTTATATTGTCGACATCTTTATTTTCGTCGTGCACTGCGTCGACAATGATTATCTCATCATTCTAGTATGCATCCAAATCATCATCGACGACCCCCGCATCCTTGTCTCCCATGTCATAAAAATCTCTAGGTAGTGACCTGACTATAATTTGCCAACCTGGAGAGGTATTATCCGGTGCATAAAATATCTGTTCCGCTTGAGAGGTAAGAATGAATAGATCTTGATATTGGGTATTCAATCTCTTGCTAGTGTTGATGCTGATAAAACTGTATTTGTCGACATTATAACCAGTCCCGCGATTATTAACATCATACCAATCGTATTTGAATAATACGATCCGATTTTAGCCAAGGAATTTAATCTCGAGAATCTTGTTGAGGGCGCCGTAGAAGTCGATATTTCCTAATTCTTCTTGCTCACCGTTGACGACAACCCCACTATTTTGGGTTCTTCGTGATTTTTCATTATCTTTCGTCCGAAATCTATAACCGTTCACGATATAACCATCGTACGATATTGCGTCTTGCAAAGGACTACAAGATAAGCGCCAGAGATCCTCATTCATCAGCGGATCATGGTTGTCGTACAGCTCTTGTGTCTATAATAACCATATGACATTCATGATATGAACACATAATTATTGTTCGGTAATGGATGTCAATAAAATTCAGTAATGATGTGAATACTTACGTGTGTCTCGAACCATGATGGGAATTCACGATCATGAATTTGGGGAGCATTTCGAGTACCCCGATTATTAATGATGGCTTTATGCTTCCTGTTTTACAGGTTATGAATTAGATTATAATTAGCACATATACTTAATGAATGGACTGAAAGAATGAGTAAATGATCGTAAAATGCTTACTCAATGAATGGCCACACTTCATCACATTGGCGCAACACATACATATGTGCATGTTGAATCTCATCTACAGACAATCGACGGGTTTTGCCTCCTCCTACAGGTCTACCCATTTCGGCAAATATAGACAGACCCCCATCGAAGTCTATTGGACCACCGTCATAGTTCCGCTCAAGTTGATTGAATCGCGTGTCTATACCATGTAGGTATCTTGAGCAAAATATTAGACATTCTTCTGCTAGGTATCCTTCAGCAATTGATCCCTTTGGACGACTTTTATTACGAACATATGATTTCAATGTTCACAAGTACCTAATTTGAGAAAAAAATATTTGGATAAATATATCAAGAACGATCAAATACATTGTGCGAATGAGACGAGACGATTACCTCTCGATAAAATACATCCAGCGGTAATAAACTGGGCCGCCGAGTTTGGCCTCATTTGCCAAGTGAACGGTCAAATGCACCATGACATCAAAGAAGGAAGGTGGAAATATCAACTCTAGCTTGCACAATGTGATCGCAATATCCCTCTCCATCTGATCAAGTTGGTCCACTCTAAGTATCTTCGAGCACAATTGTCTGAAAAAAGTGTTGAGCTCAATTAACGGACCGGACACCTGTTCGGTTAAATTCCCACGTATAGCAAGAGATAACAATCGCTGCATAAGAACATGACAATCATGGCTCTTTAATCCAGACAACTTCCGACCATTCTCTTGCACGCATCGTGCGATATTCGAAGAATAACCGTCTGACGTTTTCATAGATCGTAGGAATGCACATAAGACTGCCTTTTGCTGTGAGCTCATGGTGTAGCATGCAACTGGCAACACATACTTATCCCCAATATCTTGGGGATAAAGTGATTTTCGGATGCCCAACTCTTTAAGATCGAGACGAGATTTAAGATTATCCTTCGTCTTACCGTCGAGATTCAGCAGTGTTCCTATAATGTTGTCACACACATTTTTCTCGATATGCATGCTATCCAAGTTATGCCGCAAGAGTAGGCTGCTCCAGTACGGTAGTTTAAAGAAAATACTCTTCTTCTTCCAGTTATGCTCACACGTAGAATCTTCATACATTCTCTTCTTTTTACCTTTCCCAAGTGCCACGGCATCAAGCTGATCCAATTCGCACAAGACTTCTACCCCCAAAAGCTGCTCCGGGGCCTTTGCAAGTTCCTTCTTGCCGTTGAACGCTCTTTTGTTCTGCCTCCACTTATGGCCGTCAACAAGGAATCTTCGATGGCCCATATAACAGAACTTGCCTCCGTTCTTCAACCGTAATGAATCTGTCTTCTTATTGCATGTAGGGCACGCCAATTTTCCTTTAGTACTCCACCCGGATAAGTTGGTATATATAGGAAAATCGTTGATCGTCCATAGAAGTGCCGTATGCATCTGAAAATTCTGGCGCAACGAGGCATCATACGTATCGGCCCCAACTTCCCATAACTCGTTCAACTCCTCAATCAACGGCTGCAAGTAAATGTCAATATCATTACCAGGCGACCTGGGTCCGGGAATGAGCAAGGAAAGCATTGTGTATGGCTTTTTTAAGCACATACAGGGAGGCAAATTGTATGGAACTAGGACAACTGGCCAAATGCTGTACTACTCACTCATATTCCCAAAGGGATTGAAGCCATCGCTAGCAAGCCCTAACCTGACGTTGCGAACTTCACATGCGAATTCAGGATAGGTATGATCAAAATCTTTCCACGTCAGAGAGTTGGCCGGATGTCTTATAATCCCGTCATCTGTACGTTCTCGTACATGCCACCTTATGTGCTCAGCAGTCTTCGATGACATAAACAACCTCTGAAGCCTGTCCCTAAGTGGGAAGTATAGGAGAACCTTTGCAGATACATTTTTCTTCGTTCGATTGGTACTAGACTCGGCATCTGTCTCTTTATATCTCGTTGCTCCGCATATGTGGCATGACCGCGCATGTTCGTACTCTTTCCGGTACAACATACAATCGTTCACGCATGCATCAATTTTCTCATAACCCAGACCGAGATCTTTAATTGTCTTCTTCACTTCGTAGAATGATTTCGGTACTGTCTCACCCATAGGAAAAGCCTCTTTCAGCAACTCTACCAATATATTAATGACTTATTACTCCAACTATTGAGGCACTTCAAATGAAGAAGCTTTACAGTGAAAGAGAGTTTTGAAAACTTCTCACACCCTGGGTATAGAGGTTGTTCGGCATCTTTAAGCAATCTGTAGAACTTGTCCGTTTCAATATTGGGCTGATCACCTGACGGTGTTTTCGTGCCTATTCCACCTTGCAAATCATGTATCATACCCTGCATGTCATCGTCATCGTCTCTATTAATACTATCAGCAGCGATCACTGTGTTTGCAGTTTCACCGTGAGCTGCCATGGGGACTGCATCTAGCTTCTCACCATACGAGAACCAACGGGTATAGCTAATGTCAATGCCACGCATTACCAGATCAACCTCACATTCCTCTCGAACCTTCCTAGTCACCCTTCCGCAGTCTATACAGGGACACACAATTTTTCCATCAAGCGGTGCAAGATGCTCAAATACAAAATCTAGAAATTTCATGACTCCTTCTCTGTACTCTTGGCTCATGCGATTCGAATTACGCATCCAACTCTTATCGATCGAAGACATCTTCGTCTATCTGGCTATACAACACCTGAAGTAATTTCAAACAATGTTATACGACTCCGCACAAATTCTCTATGTTTTTTAAATGACTAATCTCTCTCTCTCTCTCTCTCTCTCTCTCGCATGGCCAGACTCAGGCCATTAGTGGAGCTAGTGACCGGCCATCGGACTAGCTCTTGTTTTCACTTCGTCTGGTTTGGTCTATATTATAAACACTTGTTGAACATCAATACTTTGGCTCCACACCTATGTGGAGCAACCTTCTCCCCATAGGTAATGTGTCAAAGTGTTGATAGGGCAATACTTGGCTCCTTTTGGGGGCCATAAGATAGTCCCGTCCCCCCTTCGACGACTTTGCTCCCGCAACGAAAGCGGATAGTAACAAGCCGGTCGGAGGAGGTGCCCAAACGTCATGGGCAATCTTAGGCGCCCTATTTGGCTCCCTTCTCTAGAGTAGGGAGCCAGAGTCCGAATTTTGCCCCTCCAATAGGCTCACTGGAGGGTTTGGTATTTTGAATTTACGCTAAATCGCCTTTTACATTGGCGAGCAGGCTAATGCTCGCTATATAGTAGAAAATCTAATATATCTATACTAAAACTGAGCTCTCTCTCTCTCTCTCTCTCTCTCTCTCTCTCTTTTTCTCTTTTGTGTTGTGACATGTGGAGCACTTTTGAAGAGAGAATCATTCTCTCATAAAATCCTATTTAAAACCTATAAAAATGATAAATACTTATTCAATGAGATTTAATGGTCATTACTTGTCATTTCTCTCATACAAGTATTCAATGAGATTCAATGAAATACTCCTCTCTAATACAAGTATTCAATGAGATTCAATGAGATTTAATGGTCATTTCTCTCATAAATCCTATTTAAAACCTATAAAAATGATAAATCCTATTTAAAACCTATAAATCATTCTCTCATAAATACTTATTCAATGAGGTTTTAAATCCTATTTAAAACCTATAAAAATGATAAATACTTGTTCAATACTTTTGAAGAGAGAATCATTCTCTCATAAATCCTATTTAAATCCTATTTTTATTTTTGAGCTAAAATTGAATGGGGGAAAATATTTTTGAGCTAAATTTTACTTTGCCTAACTAGGGGGGAAGAGAGGGAGGAGGAGGAGGAGCTCACCGGAGTCCACAGGAGGAGGAGGAGGAGGAGCCCGCCGGCGCGCAAGAGAGGGGAGGGGTGGCCGGCCGGAGGAACGCGAGGGAGGCCGGGGAGGCGGGGAGGGAGGCCGGATAGGGGGGGAGGGAGGCCGGGGAGGGGGGGATGGGGAAGATTTAGAGAGAGAGGGGGGCGACCGGAGAGGGATCGAAACAGAACAGATCGAAGGGGGAGCATGGAGGTTAATTATAACAGGCTTTTTACCGACGGTATGTTTTACTTCCGTCGGTCAAAATATATTTTTTACCGACGGTACCCTAATATCCGTCGGTAATATTCTACGACGAAACTCAGGGTTTCATTTTTTTCCAGAGAGCCGGTTTTTACCCTGAGTTTCGTCGGCATTTTACCGACGGACATTATTTATCCGTCGGTACGATAGATTTATACCGACGGATAAATAACGTCCGTCGGTAATATTCTACGACGAAACTCAGGGTTTCATTTTTTCCAGAGAGCCGGTTTTTACCCTGAGTTTCGTCGTGGATTGTTACCGACGGAGATTATTTATCCGTCGGTATAATAGATTTATACCGACGGATAAATAATGTCCGTCGGTAATGTTCGACGACAAAACTCAGGGCGAGTTATACCGACGGATATTTTATACCTGTCGGTATAAAGTAATTGTACCGACGACATTATTTGGTCCGTCGGTATAAAACATTTTACCGACGGAATATATAAAACCGTCGGTAATAAATAAGCAAAAAAAATTAAAAGAAACGAAGGTTTAATACCGACGGAAATTAGGTAGACCGTCGGTATAAATAATATTATTACCGACGGGTATGAAAATAGCCGTCGGTAAAGAACCTATTTCTTGTAGTGCTCCCCCGTCCCCCTCCCCTACTGCCGCCGTCGGACCTAATCGAAGCCCCCTCCCCCGCCGCCGTCGGACCTAACCAACCCCCCTCCCCGGCCGGCCGGACATAATCTACAGGCCATGGGATGAACCCTATACCTAGATCTAGACCTAACCGAAACCTCGCCGCCGCCGGAGGTCGAGCTCACCGGGGTCTTCGAGGTCGCCGAGCTCGTCGCTACCGCGGAGCCGCTCGCGCCCACCGCAATTGTCGCTGCTTTGCGCCCGCTACCTGCCGCAGCTGCTGGAGTTGCTTGCGCCTGCCGCTCGAGAAAGGGGAGAATAAAGGGCGGGGGTGGGGTGGGGGGTTTAAAACTGAGCCAGGGACCTTAGGCTAAATAATATATTATATGTCCTTACGCTAAACCGATCTCTTGGTCAGGGACCTTACACACATTAGCCAAATAAAAAAAAGGAAAATTTTATTCGTACCCCAAAAATCTGTAATTAGCCCCCGTCTCCCTATCGTTTCTCAATAACTTGCTCAAAATCCATTTAATACCAACAATGCCCTTTTCTTTTGTACCCCAAACCCCAAAGCCCTAACTCAATGTGTTTTGTACCCCCAACTCAACCCAAGGTCTCTTTGAACTTCCTTAGCCCAAACCGAACCCGTCAGGTTGGCCGGGTTGTGCAAGGTGGGTTGACTGGCTTCAATATGGTTGAGGAGAAATATTGGGTTAGATTCGGGTTGGACTAGGGCTGGAAATTTCGGACCCGACACGGCAGACCCGACACGACCCGACACAAAGTTAGCGGGTCTGGGTCAGGGCTAAATGGGTTCGGGTCGTAAACGGGTCAACACGATGAACCCGTTTAATAAACGAGTCAGGTTCGAGTTTAGGGTCTGGACACGGTAGACCCGGGGAAGACCCGTTTAGTATTCAACGGGTCAGGTCGGGTCTACCCGCAATCTAATACTATAATATATAATACCAGCGGGTCTTTCGGGTCGAGTCGAATTGGATCGGATCGGGTCAACTGAATAGACCCGGTTGGTCAACCGGGTCTTACCGGGTCCTAACTGGTCTACCTGTTTATTAGCGGGTCAGGTACGAGTTTAGGATCTAGACATGATTAGTTAAACGGGTCGGGTCCGGGTCTAGGGGTTTTGGACATGACACGAAACTAGATACAAATCCGACACGACCCGACCCATTGCCACCCCTAGGTTGGACTCGGGTTGGGTTCGGGTTGGCCCGCCCTTATGCCTTCAAGTACCAGCGAACTGCATGGGGTTTATTTAAGAGTGGGGTTTATTCAAGAGTGCATATAATTGGGATATATTTAAGGGGGTATGTGTTTGATTGGGGTATAATCAAGTTGGAGCAGGCTATTTAACTGGGGTGTATTGAAGGTGGGGTGTAAGGGGGAAGGGTATTTTTGGGATAGGAATGGGGTACCAAAAAAAAAAAATGGGGTGTGTTCAAGTTTGTTGGTAATGAGGGACTAAGTACAGATTTTTGGGGTCCGAATAAAATTTCCCAAAAAAAAAACAATGCTATTCAGCCCGAACACTTTTTCGAATTCGCCGGTCCGATTGCTGTGGCAGCGCACAATTGGTGGCTGAAAAGATTTAAGCCACCAACTGTGCGCTGCCACGTCAATCAGGCCGGCAAATTGGGAAGAAATCTTTGCGCTGAATAGCAATTTTTTTTTTTTTTTTTAAAAAAAAGGTGAAACACATGCGGGCCGCCTGTCGGAAAGCGACCCCCACACCAATGCACGACCACACGCCCAAAACCGAGTCGGTATCTCAGTCTCACCCGGTGAGTGGTAACATCTGGTATCGTGCCTCCCGGTCCCGACGTCTCCGTACTAGACGATTGCACTCTCTCGGGGGAGGACGGTGGAGGAGGTGATCGGATTTCCACTCGCGTGGCACAGCGACGTCATCCCCAGGATTCTCGCTGTTCCCTCTCTCTATTTATTTCTCTCACTTTCTTACCCTTTGCCATTCCCATCTCCTTCGATTCTCCTCCGAGTCCTCCCTCTGCCTTTCCAGTGTACCAGAGAGGAGAAGATCCAATGGCCGCGGGATCACCGGATCAACGACCGTCTCTCTTCTCCCCCTACCAGATGGGACGCTTCCAACTCTCCCACAGGTTGCCTTTCTCTCTCTCTCTCTCTCTCTAAAACTCTCCCCCTCTCTATCCTGCGTCCCGGATTCCATGTCCGATCGTCCCCGTGGAACTCTCGGACAGGAGTTCTTTCCGTTTAATTTGGACTATGATGTCTGATCCAGTGAGGATGATCGTCGAATGCAGAGAATTTTGGGGAGT
The DNA here is from genome assembly GCA_947650365.1 of Chamaelirium japonicum. NCBI lineage: Eukaryota > Viridiplantae > Streptophyta > Magnoliopsida > Liliales > Melanthiaceae > Chamaelirium > Chamaelirium japonicum. The sequence goes on along the minus strand of OX393558.1, from coordinate 69,273,932 downwards.
TTGTGTTTTTGTGTATTTATTTAGTTTTGTGGTGGGGCAGGGTGGTGCTGGCACCGATGACAAGGTGCAGGGCGGTGAATGAGATCCCGCAGCCCGCCAACGTTGAATACTACGTGCAGAGAGCCAGCGAGGGTGGATTCCTCGTCACCGAGGGCACGCTGATTTCGCCCACTGCTGCAGGGTATCCTCCTTCCCTTTTGTTTATTCTCTTATTCCCTTGGGTTCGATCTGCCTGTTTATATCAACTTGGGCGGATCCAACCCGACTTTGGATTGGGTACATTACATATGGACGAGTCGGGTCAATTGATCCCACTCACCGATTAAATTATCTATTGATTTTTTTATTTTATCATAATTTATTTAGTTTTGACTGTTGGTTTGATCCACTCCACTGAACCTCCGAACCCTACTCACGTGAAAAATGTTTTTTAATGTAACCTTTGAGCCCACTGATACAAATTCCACCTGCCACTCAACTTTGGGCTCATTTTATCAAAGGATGTGTTCCATTCGGGCTAGAAAAAATCAACCCGAGTTAAGTTTCGGTTAGGCTCGGGCCAAGGGTTCAGGCAACCCAATCCTATCTGAAAGAAAGTTTCGTGTAACATTACGACCCATGGATCTTATTCCTAAAAGTACATGGATTCTATTGTTGGGAATCAAGGCAGAGCGGGTTCTATGGAACCGTCATTCACTTTGCCGAACTTTTCTAAAAGGGAGATACAATCTATCTAAAATATATCTAATTATTTAGATTTCTCTATTAGATGCAAGTCGATTATTTTAGATCTAATGTTAGGACAAAAGAGGAGTTAGAAACTCTGGCCTGTGGTCGAAGCGTGCTAGGCACTGTCCCAAGAATCTTATTGCCCCCCTCGTGCGGGTCTCGTGGCAATTGTTCTCGGAGATACGGCGACCCCGGTCAGGCGACCTCCTTTTCGTCGGCACGACTCCAAGAAGGTTTTGCGAACCTCGTAGACTTTCAGGAACCCAGCGACTCGATGACGATCTTCTCGAGGCCGGGAGGCAGCACCGCAGCAAGGCTTTGGTCCGAGAGAGGGAGTCTCTTCGGAGCAAAGTGGCAGCACCACAGCAACACGGCACGAGAGAATGGGAGAGAGAGAGGCAGTGAGCAGGGAGGAATTCCGATTTACGGAGTGTCTCCATCCCATTGTTGCACCGGGCCTTATATAGGCCTCGGGCTGTTAATGGGAGGCTAAAAGAGGGGAGCGGTTAATGGGCTGCGATTAAGCCCATTAACCTTGCACGGTACAGCTCGCAGAGAGCAGTCTCGTAACGGCTCGCATGCAGCAACGGGTCGCATGCAAAACGGCTAGTAGCCAAAAATGAATATCATAAATGGTGGAGGACTTAAAAGCAAAAAACAAAAATAGGGCAGGTGCGGACCAGCCCATTTCGGAGGTGCTATCGTGTCCGGGTCCGTGGGCGCGCACACATGCACCTCCCATGCCCATGCCCAAGCCCAAGCCCGGCCCGGCTCGGCTCGGCACGGCACGCACGCGCGCGCGTGTGTGAGCTAGTGGAGCCCTTCCTCTAGTGTGATGACTATTGGGGAGAAGTGGGCAAATCCTTATATGTTGGTAGGGGATTTCTCCCCTAACCGATATGGGACTAAAAGTGTGTGGTTTTAACACACACACACCCAACAATCCCCCACATGTGTTTAAAACCACTAAATATTAAATAATTTAAAAGTTTAAAATGTAAAATAAAAAGACTTTGCTGGATTCCTTATACTACGCAGTAGGTGTAGGTACCTTCCGGTTTGAACCTCCACTTAGTACAGTTGTATACATCCGTGAGGGCTTGGTGGACTACGCCTTGAACCGGCTTCATTTATCGGGTTTCTACAAGTAGTACACGTAGTACAGTTTTCGATGGTTCTAAGCGGGTTGCGCTATTAATGGCCTTGCACAGATATCTTTTCTTGTATGTTTCTAGGGAGCAGCCCTGGTCCCAGAGTTGCGGCCTCACAACGACATACATATAGGTAAGTCCTAATAGGGGTGTGAGCAAGGCGACACTCCGCCTTATGGGTCTTGGACTTATTAAGAGTTTTACACTCATCCTACCCCTTGCTTTTAATGAGCACTGACGTCATAGGGACGGGAGCATTATTCAGTGCTCCTTATTTTCAATCACTACTACAGTTTGTTTCTACCCATTGAACCTCCGTGAGGTTGGATTCCCACTGCGGTGATTTTTCTTATGGGCTTAATCCCATCCCCCTCGACGATTCTAAGACCACTGTCCTAGAGAGACCCTTAGTTAGATGATCCGCCAAATTCTTTTCGGATCTAACAAAATCTAGGGCAATTATTTGATTCTTCATCTTATATCTGAGAGATCTATGTCTCACTTTCAGATGTCGATTTATTTTCACATCAGCGTTTTCTTGATTACATTTATCAATAGCTGATCGACAATCACAATGGATAGATATAGCCGGTAAAAGCTTTTCTATCAATGGGATCTCATATAGAAGATCTCAAAGCCATTCTGCTTCTGTGCTAGTGGTATCTAGCGCTATCATTTCTGATTCCATGGTACTCCTAGCTATAACGGTTTGTTTGGTGGATTTCCAAGATATGGCTCCACCTCCTAGTAGGAATACATATCCGGTTGTGGACTTAATATCTATTGAGTCACTAATCCAGTTAGCATCAGAGTATCCCTCTAATACAGCTGGATATCCACTATAGTGGAGACCATATGATATGGTTCCTTTAAGGTATCTAAAAACTCTTTCTAACGCGTTCCAATGGGACAAATTCGGGTTAGACGTATAACGACTAAGTCTATTTACCGCGTATGCGATATCGGGTCGAGTATAGTTTGCTAGAAAACCTAGCGATCCTATGATTTGAGCATACTCGCTCTGTAGTCTAGGTAGTCCAGTGTTCTTTGTCAGGTGGGTATTTGGATCATATGGTGTGGATACCGGTTGACAATCGGGGTCGTAAAATTGTCTAAGAATTTTCTCGACATAGTGGGATTGGGATAGCACTAAACCATTATCCTTCCTAATGATCTTAGTGTTCAAAATAACGTCGGCTTGTCCTAGATCTTTCATATCGAAGTTTTGGGACAGAAAGTGTTTGATATCATTTATGATTTGTATGATTGAACCGAATATCAGAATATCGTCAACATACAAACATAAGATGACAATATTACTACCATTTACTTTATGGTATACACATTCATCCGTTGAATTGATATCAAATCCATAGGATAAGATAACTTCATCGAATTTCATGTGCCATTGTTTTGGGGCTTGTTTAAGTCCATAGAGGGATCGAATTAACTTATACACCTTTCCCTCTTGTCCAGGTGCAGTGAATCCCTCGGGTTGGTCCATGTATATTTCCTCATTAAGGTCGCCATTCAAGAAAGCAGTCTTAACATCCATTTGATGTATGACTAGCTTATAGATTGAAGCTAAGGCGATGAGGATCCTAATCGTTGTTATTCTAGCGACAGGTGAGTAGACATCAAAGTAGTCTATCCCAGGTTTTTGGGTAAAGCCCTTGGCTACAAGTCGTGCCTTAAATTTATCTATGGTACCGTCGGGTCTAAGCTTTTTCTTAAACACCCATTTACATCCTATGGTTTTACAACCAGGAGGTAAATTGGTGAGTTCCCAGGTATGGTTTTGAAGTATGGATTGGATCTCGTTATCTATGGCTTCTTTCCAAAAAGGTGAGTCTATGGACTTCATTGCATCTGTATAGGTGGAGGGAGAGTTCTCCACCATAAGTGCATAGAAGTCATCAAAGACTTTCTCTACACGGGCACGTTTACTCCTCTTAGGTTCGGTTTGGATTACCGGTTCAATCTGGTCTTCAGGTTCTAATTGGACTTCAGGTTCAATCTGAGTCACCTGATTAGAACTGGAGGCCTGGTTATTAGTATTAATCCTAGTGTTGATCCTAGTCTTATAAGGAAAGATGTTTTCGAAGTATGAGGCATCTCTTGCTTCGATTATTGTGTTATTGGCTATTTCGCTTATTTCAGAGTTAAACACTAAAAAACGATTAGCGTTACTTTCTGAAGCGTAGCCAATAAAGATGGCATCTACAGTCTTAGGTCCTATCTTATTTCTTTTGTTATCGGGGATTTTGACCTTAGCTAGGCACCCCCACACTTTTAGGTATTCTAAGTTAGGTTTTCTATGTTTCCATACTTCGTATGGGGTCAAGTAATTGTGTTTGAAAGGAATACGGTTAAGGATAAAACAGGCCGTCATTAGGGCTTCCCCCTATAAGTTCTCTAGCGCTCCAGAGCTTAGTAACATGGAGTTGACCATGTTCATTAGGGTCCTGTTTTTCCTCTCCGCTACACCGTTGGATTGGGGAGTGTAAGGAGCTGTGACTTCATGGAGTATTCCATAGTCATCACAGTATTCACTTAACTCATTTGAGGTGTACTCCCCTCCTCGGTCTGACCTAAGGATCTTAATGGTTTCGTCTAATTGGTTTTCAACCAGAGCTCTGTAAATTTTAAATTTACTGAGTACTTCATCCTTAGTTTTAATAAGGTATATGTGGCAATATTTTGAAGCGTCATCTATGAACGTTACAAAATATCTATTGCCACCTCTCGAGGTTCTCCCAGAATCACAGACATCGCTGTGAATTAATTTAAGTATATGGGAGTCTTGATCGATGGTTTTAAAGGATTTCTTAGGTTGTTTCGCTTCTACGCATATCTCGCACTTGTCGAGATTCCTAGTATCGGATTTGGGAATGATATTTAGGGTCATGAGTTTCTTAATAGAATTATAATTTACATGACCTAGTCTTTGGTGCCAAGTGACCGAAGATTCAATATTCAGAATTGTAGACGAAGGATTAAAAACATTCAATTTGAATAAACCATCACAGAGAAATCCTTTTCCAATAAAATTCATTCCCTTGGTGATTACAACTTTATTAGACTCAAATACAAGCTTATAGCCCTGTTGGACTAATAAGGACCCACTAATTAAATTTCTCCTAATCTCCGGAACGTGGTGGACTCCGCGCAGGGTTAGGGTCTTCTTCGACGTCAGCTTCAGGTCGATCCGTCCTATCCCTAGCACACGAGCCTCAGCATTGTTCCCCATGCTTACAGCTCCTCCACCTGAGACCTGATAGGTGGAAAACAAAGATTGATCAGAGCAAACATGAATGTTAGCTCCAGTGTCAATCCACCAATCAAATGCTTGAAAGGTCATGTTAACTTCAGGGGTGAAGAGAACAGACCTGAAAGCGGTCCCAGAAGAGCCAGCTCCAGAGGTCACCATGTTGACTTGGGAGCCGGGTGGCGTTGGACCATTTCTTCTTGGATTTGGAGGTGGTGCTGTCTTCTTGTAGAAGCATTGGTTGGCCATGTGATTGGTCCAACCGCAGACGTAGCAGCAACGCACTCCTTCCTTCTTTTGGTCCTTGGGATGGTTTGGGTTATGGTTGCTATGGTATGGCTTCTTGGTATATGGCTTAGGCTTAGGGTGGAAGGGTTTCTTCTGGAACTTATGTCTAGGTTTTTGGAATGGCTTAGACGGTTGACCCTCTATGTTGTTGACCTTGGGTTTGGATTCAGAGGATCCCTTTTCCCTGAGCCTATGTTGCTCCTCAATTCTAATAGAGTTTAGAACTTGAGTTAGGGTTAGGTCACCTTGGGTATGACTTAGGTGCTTAGAGAACTCAGACCAAGAAGCAGGTAGTTTATCTATAAGACAGGCTATCTGGAAGGTTTCATCAAGGGTGGAACCATTAGTCTTCAGATGTTGGACTAGGTTCTCAAACTCATGAATCTGATCATTCATGGGTTTGGAATCAACCATTTTGGAGCTGTTGAAGTCAGACGCTTTGAAGCGTTTTACTCCAGCATCATCTAGGCCATACTTACGCTCTAGGGTATCCCATAGGTCCTTAGGGTTTTGAATGGTATAGTAGATATCATATAGTCTATCAGATAAGGCTCCTAGGATCCTATGAAGGCCATGGTAGTTGATTTCTTCTGGGGTCCTAGTGGGAATGCCAGAAGTTGGTTCAGATTCAGGTTGTGAAGTGGAGGCTCGGGTGCGACGAGTTTGGCTAGACCCGTTGGATACTCCTGGTGCGGTTTCACCTATGGCTGACAGTAACCCAAGTGTGGTTAGCCAGAATCGCATCTGGTTTTGCCACCTCTTGAAGTTAGACCCGTCAAACTTCTCGGGTTTGGCACTAAGGGTTTCACGGTTTGGTGAGGCCATTTCGGACCAAAGTAAGGAGTTGTAATCTGTGGATTGAAAAATAAGTTTTGTCAATTTTAAAGTACACCTAGATAGATTCGACTTTTAGAAGTCCAAATGAAACTTCCAAATCCTAACGGCCAGATGGGCTCCAGGTAGGAGGTGGAGCACTAGGCTCGCTCAAATACCAAGCTACCTTGGGCAATTTAATGCCGGTTTGACAAGCCTTTCTAGACACCGTAGGCAGTGGAATTTTTCAATGACGACTTTTAGTCTTTTTTATAATCTATGCTTCTAATTTACTTTTGTAGAAAATAGTTTTGTAACTAGTAGCAACTAATAGGTAGCACGGAATAATGTCTAATAGATGATCACGTAGGCTAACAGATGATTAGTGAGCACGTTGCAAAGAAAATAACTTATGAACGATTAAATTATAACGATAAGATTCTTGGATTGTTGGAAATCTAATCGTTCTAAACTAGCAAATTTAGGATTTAATCAAATTATTAATATTAAAATTGATTAGCAAATGTTATTTTCGCAAACAAGGACAAGGCACAAATTTCTTTTAGAAATTGTTTGCCAAGGCAGAGCGGGTTCTATGGAACCGTCATTCACCTTGCCGAACTTTTCTAAAAGGGAGATACAATATATCTAAAATATATCTAATTATTTAGATTTCTCTATTAGATGCAAGTCGATTATTTTAGATCTAATGTTAGGACAAAAGAGGAGTTAGAAACTCTGGCCTATGGTCGAAGCGTGCTAGGCACTGTCCCAAGAATCTTATTGCCCCCCTCGTGCGGGTCTCGTGGCAATTGTTCTCGGAGATACGGCGACCCCGGTCAGGCGACCTCCTTCTCGTCGGCACGACTCCAAGAAGGTTTTGCGAACCTCGTAGACTTTCAGGAACCCAGCGACTCGATGACGATCTTCTCGAGGCAGGGAGGCAGCACCGCAGGCCGCAGCAAGGCTTTGGTCCGAGAGAGGGAGTCTCTTCGGAGCAAAGGGGCAGCACCACAGCAACACGGCACGAGAGAATGGGAGAGAGAGAGGCAGTAAGCAGGGAGGAATTCCGATTTTCGGAGTGTCTCCATCCCATGGCTGCACCGGGCCTTATATAGGCCTCGGGCTGTTAATGGGAGGCTGAAAGAGGGGAGCGGTTAATGGGCTGCGATTAAGCCCATTAACCTTGCACGTTACAGCTCGCAGAGAGCAGTCTCGTAACGGCTCGCATGCAGCAACGGGTCGCATGCAAAACGGCTAGTAGCCAAAAAGGAATATCATAAATGGTGGAGGACTTAAAAGCAAAAAACAAAAATAGGGCAGGTGCGGACCAGCCCATTTCGGAGGTGCTATCGTGTCCGGGTCCGTGGGCGCGCACACATGCGCCGCCCATGCCCATGCCCAAGCCCAAGCCCGGCCCGGCACGCACGCGCGCGCGTGTGTGAGCTAGTGGAGCCCTTCCTCTAGTGTGATGACTATTGGGGAGAAGTGGGCAAATCCTTATATGTTGGTAGGGGATTTCTCCCCTAACCGATATGGGACTAAAAGTGTATGTGGTTTTAACACACACACACCCAACATCTATTACCAACATCCAAAGAGCCACAAACCATCAGACACTGAAGGTAAGAGACCTTATTGGTAAGGACTAAGGACTAATGATAATAATAAAATTTCTTTATATTTTGCTCTTTAAAATTTTAAACTTTAGACAAGTAATAAAACAAGCATTATCCGAACCCGCACAGCCCGACCCGACCTGCCAACTTATACTAATCCGAGTTTAACCCGAGCTTGGAATCAAGGGTTGAAGGTCATTGGGTTGTAGGTTGAGCGTTCTACAACTCGGGTTGGCTTGGGTTGACCTCCAACCCAACCCAGCCCAACCTGCCAGAGTTGCAGTCCTAGTTTATATAGATTTTTTTTTGGAAGAGGTTTATAAACGAATGTCATTTCTTTTTGTTTGAACTTTGAACACATATCAGGACACAAAACTGGACACAATGCCCATCTGTCTTGTTGTACCGAACAGTGTTGTATCATGATTTTGTCCCCACTGTGTTCAAATAGCAGTGCTCTCTTTCAAGTTTTCAACCCATGTGCAAAATATACTATAGACCGTGTTTTGAATCCCTTTAATATGTAGTGTTTTTAAAATCATTTTTTTTGGCCCCATGCCAAGGGGGGCTATATTGAGCCATTGCCACTTTGTGCCAAAGCGGATAAACTCTCTAATTTATGTTGTTTAATTGTGTCGTGTATGGTGCCAAATATAAAAAGATTGGGTAACCAGTCGGTTGTTATCCGAAATATTACTGATCAGTCTATTCACACAAGGATCAACTCGATTCAGACTTTGAATACATATGATTGTAGGAAGCTTCGAGAACCGATTTCAGCAAAGTTCTGATGCCTCAATTAAGAGGGCTTTATAAAGCCTAATAGATTCTACCAGGGAAATATGTGTTAAGTAGGTGATGAAAAAGGAAATTACTTGAAACATAAAGATAATTTTTGGAAGACAATTTAAATGACAAGTGCATGACATGTAAAGATAAATTTAAAACAAGTTGTTGATAATGTAAAGGAACTTAAATACATTTGCATGGAATTGAAAGGTTTGCAGGAATTTAAAATACGAGCTTGGAATGTGAGTTTTAGAATTGAAAAACAAGTATAAGATTTGATAACTTATTTGCGGAAAAATAAAAGAGTATAAGGAAAGTAAAGGGGGCCTCAACTTTTTGTAGAAAAGTATATATTAAAGCTCTATGACATTAAGGAAAGCAGTGTTGCCCGATTGCATACGAGCTTGGAATGTGAGTTTTAGAATTGAAAAACAAGTATAAGATTTGATAACTTATTTGCGGAAAAATAAAAGAGTATAAGGAAAGTAAAGGGGGCCTCAACTTTTTGTAGAAAAGTATATATTAAAGCTCTATGACATATATACCTGCAAGTATAGACTATACATCACAGTTGTCAAGGCGTCAAGGCGAGGCTAGGCGCCCGGAGGGAGCCTAGGAGCCTAGGCGTGGCCTTATGTGCATAGGCATCCTCCAGGCATAGGTATATATGTATAGTCTATACTTGCAGGTATATATGTAATAGGCAGCAATATAACACCTTACTAACATGAAATTGAGCATATTCTAGTCAAATGCATGCAACACAATGACACATACATAGTATAAACAAGTAAATAACAAGAGGAACAAATAGAATACAAACACTTGCTAACATTAAATCGAGCATATTCTAATCAAATGCATGCAACACAATGAACGCATAGTATAAACAAGTATATAACAACAAAATGAACAAAGAAAATGGGGGCAGGTTGACTTTTACTTAAAAAAAAAACAAAAATCAATGCCTAAACTAGGCGTGCGCCTAAGTGCAGTTCGCCTAGGCGCACTGGGGCCTAGGTGTCTTCGTGCGCCTAGTGGGCCCGCGCCTTGACAACAATGCTATGCATATATACCCGTGCCTGAAGGATGCCTATGCACATAAGGTCATGCCTATGTGCATAGGGCCACGCCTAGGGTCGCCTAGGCTCCTAGGCTCCCTCCGGGCGCCTAGCCTCGCCTTGACGTCTTGGCAACTATGCCTCTACTGTTAATTAGAGAGTTATTCCCTACACCAACGGAAGCTCCTATGCTTCCAACGACCCATTCGCTTCTTTATTTTAGATCGACATGCATTACGAGATTGTAATTGCCTATCCAACATCATATTCATCTATTGTTAAACTTTGCTTATAATTGAATCATTATTTGTTAAAGTCTATAGTTCGATGCTTATTACAATTATTTGCTGATTTTGCATGTCACTTAGGCATTGCATCAGTAGTCCCTACGTCAAGAAGGGTCTTGTGTCATCTCTCTTTAGCTTAGTTACTTAATATTAGGAATTTAGGAGCTTCCCATTTGTTATTGTATGCATGCTGATAATTCAATAGCAGACTGTGAACAGATGTATGCTTGATGTCTCTCACGCCAAGTGTCTTTATGGAATCTCTTAATAATACCATGTCGTCACCTGATTGTGGTTGTCTTAATGCCTGAACCGTTGTTCAGAGGTTCATTTGTCTTGATTTAATCCTCTAGTTGTGGAATCTGAGAGAAGAAGTTGCGCCTGAATTCATTTCCTTACTTGGACATTTGTAAATTTCTTGTCTCATAACTTATCTTGTGTTCTTCATACTAGAAAAGATGGGCTATCAAGACCAAGTCATCACGATTGTACCAGTCCGTACGAGCTTGAATTGGCCGATACAAGCCGGTATCGGTTCATCTCAAGCTATGCGTCTGGGTTTTGGTACTGGCTAAGGTATCAGTCTCGGCAAGCGCCAAAACTAAGTGTACTGGCTTGTTCGACTCGGTAGTGGCCAAGATTTGAATGGATGTTGTCCAGGTCAGTGTGAAGGAGGCCGATTCTGTGAGCCTAGCGGGTCTTGAAATATGAGACTTTAACCTAGACCCAAACCCGATCCATTCATTGAATACATACAATTGGGTTCGTTTTGAGACCCAAAGGCTATAGAGTCGGAGTTGGGTCATGTACCTGACTTGTCCTGATACTGATAGTGGTGTTAAGTAAAAGTAAAAAATTCTAGATGCAATCGCACACGTGGAAGAAAATACATGTTTTTGCACAAGGTTTTATAGTGTGCCTACGTCCTCACTACATGCCAGTTCCACCATGTTTCAAAGCAAAACAATAAGCAGCCGCTTGGTTACAAGAGTTTTCTCTCAGACCCTCCTTCAATCTCTTAGTGCTCCTTAGTGCTATCAGGCCCCACACATAACAAAAAGTGCTAATTAGATATCATCCTTATGAGCACCATCTTAAGTGTCATATGTTCCATTGAATTATTTAAAAAATTAGATATATGTATTCCAACATTTTTTAGTATATATCATGTACATGTCATTTTTATGCAAAACTAATATTAGTAGATTGCAAATAAAATAAGAAAATATCAATTACAATTTACAAATAAATGATGCATACCCATTAACAATGAGAATTAAGAACTAAGTAAGAGTTACCGCCTTAATAAATTGACAATGGATATAAACCAGTAAACACCGCTTTAAAAGAAAGCAATAAGAATTATACCAACCAAAGTTCTAAAAAGTGCTAGGCGTTAGTCGGGCGGTGAGGGGCTGCCTAGCTCCTAGGCTTTTTTTTAAAAAATTATTATTTTAATTATTATTTTGATATTATATATAATATATAGTATTGTCAACCAGTCCGCCTGAGCCCAGCTAGACCAACCCACCTAGATTATTTGTATGAATCTGTAGAAAAGATTAGAAAATTGTTAGTATTGTCAACCAGCCCGCCTGGCCTGCCTAGACCACCTCAGTCCGCCTAGGTGGCCGTCTGGGAGCTTGGCCACTTTTTTGCTGTGCCTAGGGACTAGGCTAAGCGGTGGAGGGGGCTGCCTAGCGCCTAGGCGGCCGTTGGGGCCACTTTTTAAAACGCTGATACCAACAAGCAAAGCAAGTTAATTAAACATTACATAATATCACATTGTCATCAACATTCAATCGTAAGTATTAAGCAAGAAGAAAGTAAAGGAGATCTAAATGTTTATCCATAGTCCATCCATATAACGCAAAATAGATCCAAAAGTTCAAAACATGAAAGAACACAATGTTTCTACTCCAAATAAAGCTCAAAACCATCATCATTAAAATCTTCATCGGTATCCTCTTTACTTTCGGTCAAAAGCTCATTAACATTGCTCTCATCATCAAGATCTTTAAGAAATGATGAGATTTTGTCGAGGAAAATTAGATTTGCATCTTTGACTTCTTTCAAGTTTCAATGCACTAGTCTTCATGAAGTGCGTATTCATCCAATCATCCTCACATATACCAAATCGTGGAGCTTTGGTGGCTCTAATTGATTCCTATTCTGAGTATGTACGGTCTCAAAAGCGCTTGAATTTCTCTCCCATCCGGAAGTGCTAGAAGGTTGGCTACACAACTTGATCGCCACTTTTTGAAGATAAGGAACCTCAACTCAAAACATATTCCACCATATTCCTAAACACAAAAAGAAGAAATATGGCTTCATGAATCATGAATAAAAATGCATTACCATACACTAAGGCACTAACCATATTGAACTTAAAAAGAAATTTCTTACTCAGAGATGTGTTTCGATTGCGGTTTCCACAAAGGTATGATGATCTCTCGAGTGGTAGCGCATGAGATCATTGGTAAACTTTCTTCATCGCATTCGGGGACTATCTTTGCTTTCACCTTATCGATTGCATTCTTCACTTCCAAATCCATCTCCACAAGTTTGTGATAAAACAAATGGGGATTTAAGTATGCGGAGAATGCGTGAATTGGATTATCCAATGTCTCGTCCACCTTTTGTTTATTATCTCCCAATATGGCATGAACTTGAAAGCTTTACCATTGAATGTCCTCTTTATGGATTCTTTCGCCCGATCCATAACCTTGTATATGTAACACACAGTGGAACTATCTCCATCTGCCATCCTCAACTCCATCCGCACTCTTGCTTTGTGGTAGAGCTCTCCATTAACTTGAAGTTACATATTGCGAAGTGCTTATCCCTCCTTGATAATAGATTGCAAACACAAGAATTGTGTTGCAAATCTAGTTGCACCCGAGCTCTTTAATTCATTTCCTTGTGTATGTACCCCCATCAAATCCAAAACATGTTGAAGCTTGTAAAGAAATTTGACAAGGCCTCGTGCATGACCCATGATGGACCTAAGTCCAAGCAATGTGTCGTACACGAGGTCTTGAAAACACGAGGAAACCTCTCTCGAACTATGTACCTCACCAAAGCGTAATTAGATGCATTCTCGGAGATGAATTGCACAACATTACTTGGACATATCTCTTCTATACTCGAGCAAATGAAATCAACAATAGATGACGCATCTTTCTTCTTTCCCACCGTACATTCGGACTTCAAAAAGATGGTCCGCTAGGGAGAAGATGCTAGCAAATTGATATGAGGCATTCTTCTAGTATCGGTCCATGTATCGAACATAATGGTACAACCGGTAGTAGTTGACGACTCCTTCATTATCTTCACATATTCCTCTATTTGCCCTTTGAGTATAGCCAAAAGTTTGGTTCTTATGGTTTTGTAGCTTGGCGTGGCATACCTCGACCCATGATTTGCGATTGCCGTCATTGCATCCTTGAACTCGTTTGACCTCAAGAAGTTGAATGAGAGATTATTTTCCACCATCATTGACATTAGCTTTAGATCGGCAACCTCCTTTTTCTTCTTTATGGACGAGGCAATTTTTGGTTGACGGTTGACCTCCACCTTCGAAGAAAGATGAAATTGAACCTCCCGTTCCTAAGGTTTTTTGTGATTGAGAAATGAGGGAGCTTTCGATAGATGACCTATCCCCATCACCAATTCGAGGCCTATTATTCTTTGCATCGATCACCGCAATCGTCTCCTTAGTCGTTTGACACACTGCATCACTAACTGCTAGACATGGCCGCACATCAAACCCTTTAGACTTGACCAAATGATATGTTATTCTCGTTATTGTTCTTGCAAACAATTCATTGTAACACTTGCAACAAAGTTTACCATTCTGAACCTCAACAAAGTCCCAAAATTTATCATTTACTCTCGGCATGGTTCAACACTGATAATCAAATAAAAGAATCAAGCAAAAAGGAGTACGTAGATTAGCTGAAATTTAACATTCATTATATTGAATCAAGTAAAATTTGCATCATAATTTTCATAATCAAGCAAAAAATTTCATCATAATCAAGTTGAAATTTTCATAAGGAGTAGGACTGATAATGCATAAGTTGTTACCTGTGTAGACTTTGATTCCACAAACATCGATTCCAAAAAATTTGATTATTAACAAAATTTTATTCCACAAATTAACTGTGAAAAAAAAACATTATTAGTTGCAGTGTAGGGGGACTGAGGATGAAGGAGGAATTGAGGAGGGGGGGAGAACTGAGGAGGACTAGAGGATGACCAAGGAGGGAGGAGGGGGGACTGAGGATGAATGAGGGAGGATGAGGACAGAGGAGGATTTAGGAGGGAGGAGGGGTGGGGATTACGGAGGGAGGAGGAGAGTTGAGGATGGTAGAGGAGGGATGAGGATTGATAACCTGAGGAGGGAGGAGGATTGAGGAGGGAGGAGGAAAGAGGAGATCTGCACCGTCGTGATCACATGTTGGAGGAGGATTGAACAATCAAAGGGGTTCGTTCGTATGCAAGACGATGGGATGATTGGAGGTGCACGTCCAAGAAGGGTCATCGAAGGAGGTTGCTCCAAACCCTAAATCACGACCGAATAGTCTCTTAGATCGCGGAGAGGGTTTAAACCCTATCAGTGATCCTTTTGCCCCCCCCCCTCCCTTCCCACCCACTCACCCACCCACTCACCTTTTTTTTATTACAAATAACCATTTTATTGGCTACATGAGTAATTAGGATTAAATCACGTTTAACGCCATTAAAACACATTAGTCATGATTAATACGAATATCGCCGACTTTTTGAAAAAGTCACGACTTATTCCTGTAGCAAACATTTGGGGAATAAGTTGTGATTAAAACACGACTTTTTCAAAAACTCGACAATTTTGGTAACACTATTATGTTCTAGTGGAAAATTAATTTTTCTTGACATACTACAACTACAAGCATAAAAAAAAGTTTATAAAACTTGGTTCTTTTATTGCCACGCCAAGTTTAAGGGGCACATCTATTGGTAGATTCCCTAACATGACCTTACGTATATTATTACTTATTATTAACTATTGATAACACCATTATTAAGTATTATAAAGGTCATTTGCTCGTATACGAATAATCTTTTATTCAAAGTCAATATTTCATCTCATATTTTGTTAATTAAAGATTCTCATTTCCAATATAACAATATGCGGTGCTTTTGCTAGGAACAATTATAACGGGATAGCATGCTCTTTAAAACCTTGGTTATCCAATGCTTGCATAGAAATTGTTAAGCGAGTAGTCTTCGTATAGGGTATAAATTAGCTTATATCGCTGTTGTCCCCTATGGTTGCTTAAGTGCTTAGAGCATCTCCAAGAGTCCTCGCTATTCTTTCCCTATTTGTTTAAAGAGTTATGACCTCTATATTATAGAGCCTATTTTTTGAGTGGGTAGTCCAAGAGGCTCCATACTCTTTTTTTCTCCAAACCAAATACCAAAATTGTGAAAAAAGTGGTTTACCCAAGCATAGCTCGTAGCCATCCGATTTCTTCCATGAGTGTTTGGTTAGTCAGACTCATTGTGGCTCAACAATCAGACAACTGTGATTTGCCCGTAGCTGCAATGACTGTTTTCTCTCGTCTACTCATGTCAACAAAGCCCACGAGCACCCCCTTTGTGCTATAACGTCATGGGCCCTGCAGAAATAAGGAGTTGTGCTTGCTTGGCACATTTGGCGAGCCAGTTAGAGAGCTCCTTTAATAGCGTGTGTGATGGCGAGGCTATTGGAGGAAGATTTGGGAATAAGGCTCTCCATTTTGGCGAAGTAGAGTGTATAGCGAGTATTTTGAAGATGCTCTTAGGTATTCATGTCTCAACCTTTTGTACAACCTAATTGCCTAGGCGCTAACAAGGTAGGCAACCAAATATTAGCAGGGAGCCTAACGGCCTACTAGCTTACTATTAGCCACTTTGTGTCTAGGCGACAAGTGCGGCCTTGCATATAAACATTGATACCATGTTTTATGTTATTATTGATAACAACTATATAGTTATTTAATCAAATAACTATTGTTGAGCGGTTAGTCCCACATTGGCTAGGGGTGGGAGTTCCTTGTCTTCATATATCCCTTGCCCCCTCCCTCTCATGTCCGGTTTTGAGGGGGCACGAGATTCGTGACATGGCATCATAGCTAGGCCACACTTCGCCTCCCCCGAGTGGCCCTGTTGCACCCATCCTTTTCTTTCCGTTGAAACGCCTCTTTGCATGCGGGTAGGTCTCCGTTGAAACACACTTGGCGGGCGGGTGTCGAGCAGTTAGTCCCACATATGCTAGGGGTTGGAGTTCCTTGTCTTCATATACCCATTGCCCCCTTCCTCTCATGACTAGTTTTGAGGGGGCGCATGATTCCTGGTTTCTATAACTTTGAAAGTGGTAAGCTATATAGCAATAATTAGTTGCTATTTAATTTTCAAGCATCTAAAGAATCTTGAGTCTATAATATATGCCCATCTTTGTCATTTTATTTTGTTCTCTAGAAGATAGTGTGAGAGATAAGAATTTTGTCTTCCTCCTTATTTTGAGCTTTCCTAACAATATTATTTACGAACTAAAGCCATAGGAAAAACTATATGCATTACGAAGTCAACATACATATGGATAAATGTGCATGCTTGTGTATGCACATGTATAACTTAATGGTAAATACATGTGTATGCATTGTGAATTGCTTAATGGTTAAACTCCTGGCCCTGCTGGAAAATCCTAAGCAGCCAGCTGAGCTGGTGAAAGGAGCCATCACCTAAGCGTCTAAGACCACATAAGCGCTTTGACAACCTTGATTGTCATTATTGTCAAAACAAGGTAACTATCTAATTATGGTAAAATGATTTATTAAAGTGGAGCACTTTTCCCTTGAAGAAATGGATGGCAAAAAAAGAAACAAGCTTGTTCTCTGAATTATGTTTCTATTATTGTATGAATGACACGAACCAATGCTTATATTCGACCCAATGTTGGTGTAGATTTCCGGATTGCCCTGGCATATACACACAAGAGCAGATAGATGCATGGAAGAAGGTGGTGAACGCGGTTCATGCCAAGGGAAGTGTCATATTCTGCCAATTATGGCATGTAGGGCGGGCTTCTAGCCAGGGTATGCTTCATTCCATATGATGCCTCAAAGAAAAGGACATATATAATATTAAGAATTCTAAAATTGATACTGGAGATAGAACTATGTTTTGTTGTTGAGGGAATGAAAGAAAAGAAAATAGAAAACTTATTCCATGTATGATTTTTCAGAATGAAGATATAAGAGAAAAATATAGAATAACAAACCCATAATTTCCTTTTCTTGCCTCAATTTCATTTCATTTACTTAATACTATATGGCTTGTGGCTTCACTGGAAGGTAATGATTTTGGGGAGAGAACAAATGGTCGTGTACAATCTTTCCTTTTCATGCGAACTCTTTCCACTCTGCAATGCGCTTCACAACTTTTCTATCTTTTTTTTCTCCTCCAGTATTTTCTTTTCTTTTCTTTCATTCTCCCTGTAACTAAATAGAGCCCGATAGGGTATATAGTTTTAAGGTGGCATTGAAAATGATCTCTCTCCGATTTGGCATGGACTACTCATCCAATCAAGCAGTTAGGATACTCACGGAAATTTGCGTGCTCATCCTGTAGTGGCCAATTAGTATTTTAGTTTGGAGAGGGATCCCCCAACCTTATCCATTATGTTTAATCTCTCTGATTTATTCCATCTTCCTTCTGAGCTATATATTTAGGTGCTAGCTACTTTACATTTACAAAAGTCTGGTGATCGACGGGCTAACCTTGTACCCATGCCACGTACCCCGTAAACAAGGTTGAATAGTCTTTATAAAGACAAAGGGTGATGAAGGTATATTGTCGAGATGATTGGCTGTAATCACTATTTTGAGCATTGAATACGCTAATCTATAAATTTTAGTTTAACTATAATACGCGATTATACTTCCGTGCGTCATCATCTAAAATTTGGTTAAATATGTCTACATTTGCTTGTTCCTTCCAATTCAGTAAATATGGATTGGAAGTAGGTGACATTCACATTCCTATCTACATATAGGAATTTGATTTCTTCTACACTCGACTTTAGAAAGTTGCATCCATCAAGCCGTCTGATACATTTGAGGAATCTTTTCCATATTACAAGACATTGGAGTTATTTTCAAGGTATTTAACAAAAGGAATAACAAGGTAATAGAGGATTTATTGTTCATGGTATCTTTGATTCCTCTTGCCAGTCCTCTTCTTAACATCGCAGTTAGCTACTAAATGGTTCAAGATCTGATGATTGACCGTGCTGCCCTTGTATAAGTGATACACATCTCCTAAGCAAGGTTAATTATGACTCTTCTACTTCTTATATCCAGATGAGTCCCACTCCTTGTAACAAGGGACACCCCACAAAGAACAATACTTCGCTCCAACAGGTGTTGGAGCGCGCGGCTCCTCTGTCCGATGTGAACCGTTGGATGAATATCACTAGTGATATTCAGCCGTTAACAAGTTCTGACAGAATATCACTAGTGAGTAGTGACATTCACACGGGCTAGTGATATTATGTCAGAACTCCGAACAGCTGAATATCACTAGTGATATTCATCCAACGGTTCACATCGGACAAAGGAGCCGCACACTCCAACACCTGTTGGAGGCTTGGAGTGAAGTATTGTTCCCCAACAAATTGACCATTATCATGATTGCTACCTTTCAGCGGCATCTTTGCTTTTGGGACCAACCCTCGGTCATAAAAAGTGCTGTCCCCTCCGTTGCTCCTCTTAACTCTGCTTCTGCGACCAAGTTTGTCCTATGGAGCTATCCTTCCATCACAAAGGTTATCTATCTCTGGCACAAACCGCGTCCATCATTTAAGAAATCTTGGATTTGTATCCCTGACAGAGGAACTGCAGAGTGGTCCAAGCAATGATCACCCAAAAATTTTTGACCCTCCCAAATGCCCTTTGAATCTGCAGAGCATCCTATTAGTAGCACTAAGCAAGTTCGCCAATCACCTAAAATTTTCTGAAGAAATGGGTGAGAAAAGGCGCTAGGTCTCCCTATGCATCTATGCATAAAAGATGCTGCAAAAAAAAAAAAAGGCCAAAGAAGAACCATGACATATAGGTTTGAGCTTCAACCATGAATATTTGTCTTCAACATTAGCATAGTTTGTCCTATGAAATTTGCATTTGATGTTACCACGTAGAATTTGCTTTTTACCAGTCAACCCCAACTAGGTTGGACAAAGCCTGATGGCTATGATTGTAGTTACGGCACATTGAACTTGCCTTAGTTGATATACATGACTCACCCCAATTCATCATACTCACTCACCCCGATTCATTAACGAGTCAAGACGACTTGAGCTGCATTTTACGAAAGGCTTTATTTTTCCCTTAAAAATTATGGCCTGTCAATTATCCCTGACTAATATACCATTAGTTGATAACAGAAACTCTATTGGATAATTGCATTGTCCTGACTGGTTTTCTACTGGGAAATATTTTCTTAATTGTGGCTTTGAAGTTTGATAAAAAAAAGAGAGTAAGAAATGGTATGATGGGAATTTATCATTTGTTTCTTTTTTCTTTTTTGGCATGTGTCCTGCATCTAAGTGCTGATTTTTCTTTTTTTAAGTGTACCAACCTGGTGGGGATGCTCCAATATCCTCGACCGATATGCCGATATCAAAGAGGTGGAGGATATTGATGCCAGATGGGACGCATGGCACCTATCCCCGGCCTCGGCGCCTCACCACATCAGAGATACCGGAGATAGTGCAGCATTACCGGCAGGCGGCTATCAACGCAATTGAAGCAGGTATGTCATATTTATTCACAAAACTACCTCTCGACTTTAGAAACAATTATTCTGTGGAATACCATGTAGTAAATTTTCAGCAGAAACCACAGCTTGGACACACTCCTGACTAATGTCGGTTCGTCCTAACATCGGTTGGGACTGAGATTAGCCGGGCGTTGAATCATAAGTCAGTTTGATCAAAGTTTGTCATGTGATCGCTTCGATCAGTGTTCTATAAACCAAATCAGGTCGTTGGATCCGATTGGACCGGAACCACCATTTCATGTTCGGTTCTCTATTAGCCCAGATGTTAGCGTTTAACATGTAGTATGGTTTTAATGCTAAAACCTGTTAGACCGTTTGATCCGATTAGTTTAAAGTTAACATGATGCAGCAATTTTTTTTTTAAAATGCTATTTATCCCGAACGTTTACGCCAAATGGTCAACCTGAATGATGTGTCCAGATCACAACCGTCTGTAGCGCCCAGCCTCAACCGGTGACTACGCACTGACATGCACTGACTTACATGCAAAGGGGCACTGTGATTGAATGCGATGTCATTCTGGTTCAGCATTTGGGTTAAACAGTTAGGGTTGTATAGCATTATAGGGTCCGTTCTTTTGGCGAATAAACTAGGTTGGACATTGATTTATTCGGATAATCTTATTTTGTACCACGTTCTTTTGTCTAATGTCTCGGGTAAATGGTTTTTCAAGATTATTGTTTTTTCTAGTTTGGTGACATATTAGAGTTCCACCAAAATTGGTTGGACATTTAATTGCCCACCGTGGGTAAGACATTATTTGCCAAGATCTATTTGATCCATCGAAAATTAAGATGGATTTATCTAGCTGAAAAGAACATAGAATATTTAATTTCCTGAGACATCATTGTCCTTACCCATGAATTGTCTTAAGCAAACGAATATCCCATCACATTCGCTAGCGAGACATAAATGGGATAGGAAATTCATTTGCTAGAGACATTCATGGGCAAGGACAATGATGTCTTAGGAAATTATATGACATATTCTTTTTAGCTGGGCAATTCAGGATATTCGGTTTATTGAAAGGATCGCTCGAGCAAATAATGTTTAGTCCGTGGTGGGCAATTAATGTCCGACTAATTTTGGTGGGATTCTAATGTGCCACCAAACTAGGAAAAAAAATGAATCTTAGAAATCCACTTATCGGGGACATTGGATAAAAAACATGGCACAAAAGCGAGATTATCAGGATAAATCAATGTCCAATCTATTTTAAAGGAAATGTCAATATCTGATAAATAATTTTATATAACAAGTGTTTATCTGCTCAGCCTTTGGGAGCCTGACAGCTGAACCTGTTTGGACCAAACAGAGCACCTTTTTGGTTCATTGATCGATCCAGTTTTATTATTCTTGAATTGAATCAACTATTTTTTTTAAAAAAACAGGTTTCGACGGCATCGAAATCCACGGGGCCCACGGCTACCTGATCGATCAGTTTCTCAAGGACGGCATCAATGACCGGTCGGATGACTACGGTGGATCGCTTTCGAACCGGCTCCGGTTCCTAACCGAGGTGCTTCGGTCCGTCGCCGCAGCCATCGGTCCGGGCCGGGTAGGCATCCGGATCTCCCCTGCCATCGACCACCTCGATGCCTCCGACTCGGACCCGCTCGCCCTCGGCCGTGCCGTGGTCGATCGGCTCAACGCCCTCCAGCGCGATGCAGGCGAGCGGTTCGCCTACCTCCACGTCACCCAGCCCCGTTACGTGGCGTACGGCCAGACCGAGTCGGGCCGGCACGGGAGCGAGGAGGAGGAGGGCCGTCTGATGCGGGCGTTGAGGGAGGGATACAAGGGAACCTTTATATGCAGCGGCGGGTACACCCGGGAGCTCGGTATGGAAGCGGTGGCCCGTGGGGATGCTGACTTGGTGTCCTACGGCCGGCTCTTTATCTCCAACCCGGACCTGCCGGTCCGGTTCAAGGCCAATGCCGGTCTGAACCGATACGTGCGGGCCACGTTTTACACGCAAGATCCAGTGGTGGGGTACACAGACTACCCGTTCCTTGACCAAGCACGGGCCCGGCTCTAGTGGCGTGGGGGTAATGGAGGAATTGTGGTACTGGTATTTATGTATCTTGTGCCTTCACTTTTCTCATCTTTGTGTGTGATTGATTATTCGAAGAGAACGTTAATGAGCCGATGAGGCGTAAATGGTCCAATATTGCCTCCTTATATAGACAGAGAATGCACATCATTACAATACCGCATACCGGATTAAACTATGACTACATCTAGTATGACCAATTCGAACAAGTCAATCTGATTTGTTCAAATATTATATAACATAATATATATCAAATTATAAGTTTATATATATATATATATATATATATATATATATATATATATATATATATATATATATATATATTTGAAAAGGTATATATAATTAGTATAATTTATTATATATTGAGACAATCCGAGCCGGTTTTAGGTTGTTTGATTTGAAACTAGATCGGTTCCAGACAAAAGTCTGATCGAAATTCGGATCCGGATTGGGTCCTGATCAGACAAATAGTTCCTAGTATAGACTCTTATCCGACTGGGAGCTGGTTTTTTGCTACCCCTATGTATGTATAGCACTACTCTCAAAGAATTAGGTTTGTGTGGCCGAAGTCGCAGTTTTACAGCCCGAGTCGATGATTGGATACGTCGGTGGTCGTCGGTATCTGAGATGCAGTTTTCTTATCAGCGGCTGGGCTTTCTCACTCCCAATAATTGGTATTCATAGTTATTCAAGGCTGTGTTCTTTTTCATGGGTCCATTCACATGTTCTTTTTCTAACTTAGAAACGAACGTGATTTGCAATTTCTCAGAACCCGCCCACTTCTTGTGTGATTTTATTTCTCAACCAAACGTTTAAGATATGTAAGTTCCTATATAGGTGTCACATCCTTATGATGAAAACGAAAGAGATTTATAAATCCACGTGCACATGGTGGTTTGATGGAAAGAACATAGAAATGGTTTTTTTTTTTTATGAATTTTCAATTCTCAGGATAAAAAAAAGAGAAAAAGACCCACATCCAAATACCAAATCATTTCTCTTGTAAAGCTTCTAGAAAGTGCGTCCATATATGTATAGAAGTCGAAGGGAAAGAACCCCTAAAACACCTCAATCCGTAGTCCCACGTTTCCACCCACCAAACCATGGCACCACAAGCATCCTGAAAACTTTGCATGCACACATCCATGCTTCGCATTATCTAGCTAGGGCAGACAACATTTGTTTCCAAAAGTTTGGCAAATCCTATTTCTATAAAGACTTTGCTTACAAGTATTGCACTCTATGATCGGTCGGTCACGTAGAAATCAAGGTACGTATTGAAGTTACAGTTGCCTCCTATTACGAAAGATCGGGGTTCGAGCAGTGGCGGAACTGAGGAGGGCATGAGGGGGGGGGGGGGGGGGGGTGCAAAGTTGGTAAAATTTTTGAAGAGCCCCTTTAAGTTTTAAAATTATAAAAGAAATTTACACATGCAACTCTAAAATTTTAAATTTTGAAGTTTTTGAGTCCGCCACTGGTCCGAGGGTATAGAACATTAATACTCACACCGGGGGCAGCAACTCGTGACCTAGCTAATGTGGCAGCACATGACTGGTGGGGGATATATGGGAATAAGTATTAAAAGAAAATTTTAAAATTCAACCATGTGAGGTATGCATGCATTCATTGCTCTCTGCTGTTATGTTTCTCATGTTTTGTAAAGGATGCACTAAATGCCATAGTTGATGAGGTTATATTCGGTCCAACTTAAAAAAATCATAGATATGATACTTATGGTTGTAGGTAAGCCATAATTGATGAGGTTATATTTGGTCCAATTAATATATATATATATATATATATATATATATATATATATATATATATATATATATATATATATATATATATATATATATATATATATATATATATATATAAAAGCTTGCACCAAACATTCTAGGACCACCAGGACTGTATTTTAGTAGTTAGATACATATTTTGGGTGGTTGGGTGTCAATCTTCTAATGGTTTTCTTGAGTGGGCTCAAGGAAATTATGTCTTTTTTTAATGTAGTGTGATGCTATGAATACACGATGCTCTCCATAATAGCCGTGGGATGGGGAAGTGCACTAACTATTCATAATGCACGTTGCTTCCATCCCACGGTCCTAGTGGCGAGAATGCAGCGCTATGCATACACGGCGTGCATGCATATATATAGCACCCCTCTTTTATGTATCTAGATTAGAAATCAGTTGTTTAATTTGTTATGGGGATTGGGTCCGACTATGATTTTTAATTTTTCACCTCCTGTTGTGTTTTGGTCCATTGAAACCCATACCCAAAGGCAGAATGCAGGACAAATTCGTCCGAGCGAGGTGACTAGTCACCCTGGTGAACTCGTGGGTCTTTTTGTGGGCAGAGCACAAAGGAAATTCATCCGGGCGAATCAGAGCTAGCCAGGGCAGATGGCTGCAAGTCGGAGCTGTTTTTTGGGTTGTTTCGGGATTCCGATGGTCATGTGTTTGCTCCGTTATGGGGGGCGGGGGCTCCAGGGTTAAGCAAAGATGAAGAGTCATTGTGAGCCACCGTCTTTGGTTTGTGAGGGTTAACGTTGGAGAAAGAGTGTGGCACTCTTCCTCAGTTCTCGTGCTCGTCGTTCTTGTTCTCGTGCTCATTGGAGAATGACGGATCCGGTGAAGAAAGAGTGTGGCACTCTTACTCAGTTCTCATGCTTGTTGTTCTTGTTGATCACCTAATCGTCCTGGTTCTCCGTGGAAGCCAGTGAATCCCTGCAACGTTCGTATCTCATTTGTAATATGTTTATGTTATAAAATTAATAGGTAGATCTCTTGCTCCTCTGGTAGTGGATTAGCCTGGATTTGGGTGAACTATTGGAAATATCTTAGTGTTGTCTTTTGTGCTTGATTATTTCCGATGTTAGAGAATTGTTCTGTAGGCCGTGGCAGATCTTTTGTAATTAACCCTCTGGTTCGATGATCCGCTTCATCCGGTGGGGATATGTGTGATCGGATCCCGATCAGAGCACCGTGTTGGTGCTCTGGTGGTGATTAAGGGTCTGTTTGGATACACTTCAATTCCAGGATTCTAGGATTCTGGAAGCCCGAAATCCCTAAAAAAGACAAATAGCCTATTTGGATACAACCCGATCCCAAAAAGTGTTTATGCGGAGTGCCCAAAATGTACTTCTGAGAGCCATTTTTATGGAGCCCAAAATCGAGGCTCCGGGCTCCAGAGCCCTTTTTTGGGATTCCGGGCTCCTAGAATCAGAATCCTATCCAAACAGAACCTAAATTCCCAACAACTCCTACAAGTTTTTTTAGTTTGCAATATGTTGGTGTATGAAAATAGTTAGAGGCAAGCATGAAGCTATAAAGATATGAGACCAAGGAAACTTGCAATGAAAAAATTAATCAGATCAACGAGGAACATGCATGCCAAGTATGCTAATATTTTCAAGGTTAATTAGTATTAATCCCACCATAGGTTTTTATTTAAGCTAAAAAATACGGTTTGATAGGAAATTAGCTAAAGTCCCTTCCGAATGACACGTGTGACGACCAAGATCCAATAGGCCAATAGCCAAGAGCCAAGACTCCTGAGGCGGGAATGCCAAGATGGATGAGGTGAGGTGAGGTGAGGTGAGGTGTACAAGGCCATGAATTAGCCCCACATCGCCTGGAGAGAAGGAGATCCTGAGCTACTTATATAATTTCCCCTCCCAAACATAGAAGACGCGTTTTAAAGCCGTGCGCCGCTATGGAATTCGTAAGAACTCCGTAGTTAAGTGTGCTCGGGCGAGAGTAGTACCAGGATGGGTGACCTCCCTGGGAAGTTCTCGTGCGAGTACGGGCAAAGCGGACAAAATCTTGTGTGTTTGGGGTGGATGTTACAAACTGGTATCAGAGCCGGTTCTCCTTGGGATGGGGGGGTCTAACCCTACACGGGGACGTGTAGCCCTAAGGGGGGTGGATTGTGACGACCAAGATCCAATAGGCCAATAGCCAAAAGCCAAGACTCCTGAGGCGGGAATGCCAAGATGGATGAGGTGAGGTGAGGTGAGGTGTACAAGGCCATGAATTAGCCCCACATCGCCTGGAGAGAAGGAGATCCTGAGCTACTTATATAATTTCCCCTCCCAAACATAGAAGACGCGTTTTAAAGCCGTGCGCCGCTACAAAAATTCGTAAGAACTCCGTAGTTAAGCGTGCTCGGGCAAGAGTAGTACCAGGATGGGTGACCTCCCTGGGAAGTTCTCGTGCGAGCACGGGCAAAGCGGACAATATCTTGTGTGTTTGGGGCGGATGTTACAACACGTTTGTACAAAAAATCTCTAACTTAAAATGTTAACTTCTTGAACCCTTTAAATGACAAATTGTCCCTCCATAACCCCTCTAGTAAGAGTATCAATTCGTTTATATAGAATCCGGATGTTCACACAAATCATTTTAACAATTATTACTCTTTGTTACAGTGATTTTAATGTAGCATTTTTTAAAAAACAAGATTTCTCAAAAAAATTGCTACAGTGAGTTCTGCCTGCTACAGTGTTTCAAACTGCTACAGTATTTCGGACTACTATAGTGATTTCGGTCTGCTATAATGATTTCGGCTACGTTTAGGGTTTGGGTTCACTGTTAGGGGTATAGGATTAGGGTTAGGGTTAGGGTTATGTTTCACTATTTAGGGTGTAGAATTAGATTTAGGTCGGGGTTCGCTATTTACAGTATAATGTAGATGCGTAGAAAATATAGTACACGCGGCTACGTCCTGAATATCCCGAGTTGGGAGAAGGTACAATAATGCTATAGTATACTTAGCAGAAGGTACATCGGTGCTACAATATATTCTGCGAAAGGTATAGGCATGATATATCTGGGCAACAGTATCGGCATAATTTATGAACATATACACTCGACAAAGGGCATAAGCATATACTATATTGATCGAAGGTAGTATAAACCTTTGCCCAACTTATGATCAATGTATAATGTAAGAAGAGGCCCCGACATGCTAGAATCTAAACCTCTAAGTAAGAAGAGAAAGTCTATATGGCATTTGCATGATAGGACCCACAAGATTGAGGGTAGATCCTTGTCTTGCCATTTATATAGAGTAGCTTTCAGAGCCTCTGCATATGCTAGATCTAAAGTCCATGAAACCCTTCGCGGGCCATGGAACCCTTGGAACCTCTGCGTCTGAGGGTACGACCTTAAATCTTTCACTATTATGTACGTAGATACGTCCGATCATTCCATCCATTGATAACTTGAATATGTAAGTTCAAATTGGTTATGGTGTATTATAATCTTGTTATGATACCATCATAATCAAATACCATGTTAGCTCAAGATGGTGGTGCATTATCTTATGAATCCTAGAATAGCCAAGGACTGGTCAACATAATATGTCGATAGGCTTTGCCGGTAAAGGAACAAGTGGGTTCAATTAGTAGAAGGTAAAGACAACATTAGAGCCGAGAGTAGCCTTAGCCAGGTAGTAGGCTGAAGGAAACGACAAATTATCTTAAAGTGAATATTGAGGCAGAGGGTAGCCTCTGCCACTTTCATCATTAGAAGAATGTTTAATCTTCTGAGTTTGGTCGAAGGTAATCTGGCCATGTCGTGTTACAGCCACGTATAGCCATGCCCAATGATATCCTATCTTATCACATGCGTCCAAAGGAAGAATCTATATAGCATGAGTGTATGGATCGACTCTCAAGGCTATGGTTGTAGATCCTTCATAACACCTTCATATAGAGTAGTTCTCTGAACTTCATATAGTGTGTGCATGTTACTATTGTTGCTGAACACAAACGTGCACTAGTGATGCTATGCAAATAAGACTAGGTCATACACAGGCTCAGAAAGAAGGACTAATTTTCAAAGTGATAGAAGTGTGAATTCAAAAGTAAGAGATCAAGCATATTAAACACATTTCACTTCATTTATGTTTAATAATGAGTTTCTATCCTAGCACAACCTCATTTAACCCATTTGTTCAATCGTTTTAGCTAATAGGATTTCATAAGCGAGTACATTGGCCTCATTCGAGGCCCTTTTTAGCTTTTCTATTCTTTTACCCGTAGTAAGCCTAAGATGATCATGCTCGTGTAAAAAGTAAAGATTGACAATCCCTAGCTAGGTTGCTAAGGTTGACGGGCTTAGAGATGCCCCTACAAATTTTTTCCTTAAGTAAGTCGTCAATAGGTTTAGGGTATAATATGAAGGGTCCCATATAGCAAGGAAATGACCAGTAGGTCTAAGCCAGTAAGCTTTGGGTAACAAGTTTATTGCACCTTGAATCATATCCTCGGGATTTCCATATAAACAAAATATGTGTTCAAGAATGGATTCAACTATTAGAAACTGTACGGGTATGATGTGCACAGATAAAAACCCAAAAGATAAGCATAAACAAACTATCATTAATGCTTATGTTAACAAAAGTTTAGTACCAATCACACTTAGCATACTAAATAATTTAGTCAGTTCTAGTAGGTATGGTGTTATGACAAGTCAATCAACTAAGCATAATATCACACTAATATTGCAACAAAAGAGGTTCATGCGAGTATAGTAGAAACCTAGGTCATTTCAAAATAATATAAAAGACTAGAAGTAACTAATGATCCAATCCATCTAGAATTACAAGACTAAACATAACCCTGAAATAAAACATAAGCATGCAAACAAGAACTCGAAGGATTTTCAATATGCTCAAAAAGTAAAGCCACAAACACCTAATATTTTTATTTGAATTTTTATAAAATATACAAAAAAAAATGATGAGAGAAAACACACTCAAGCATGCTTATGAGAGTAATAGAGAGTAAGAGCAAGAGCAAGAAAATGATTGATACAAGGAATGGAAGACAAAGAAGAAGGAAAAGCTATAGGGTTCATATTTTTCTTAGGAACCCATATGGCTTCAACCTTCTTCTTTGACTCACCAAACTTGCAAGGAATAGAAAGGTCACAAGAAGTAGGAGGAGGTATTGAGGCCATGGTGTGACCCTTAGGAGTCATGGCTCCTAAAAGTCCTTTGTATTGTAAGCCTTGTACAATATTTAAAACCTCCTTCCTAATCCACTTAAAAGTGTCATTTGGGGCATGAACATGTGAGTACGTGGGTGAAGGATAAGAAAAAAACATCGCCTCTTGGGCGAAGTACCAAAACTTCTTGCCTCAAAAGGTGAAGGAGAAAACGTAGGACCTCAAAAATAACCCTGGTGTGGGTCAAAATTAGACACGCCCAACGTGGGCGGAGAAGGAAGACTAACACCTCTCCTAGGTGTAGTCGAACCGTCAGCCACATCTACCCTATGGTGAGGGTAGAAACCAAAGGTGATGAGGAAGGACTAGAAAGCTTCCTTAGTTTAAAGCAACGAGGGCGGATATGCCCCTTCTCGCCACAAAATTGACAAGTGGATATGAAGCTCTTACGGGTTTGGGTGTGTGTGTGGCTACATAAATGGCACTAGGCTCTCTAATAAAGACTTTCCCCTTAGCAAACCTTGACTCCTCATGTGAGGTGCTAGACTTGCCAAAACCACTCCCCCTCACATATTGACCCTTCCTAAAAGCTTTCACTTCTCGCCACCCCCAAAGACTAAAGCAAAAGTCCTTGATGTTCCTTCTTTCCACACCAAGAGCACACATATACTTTCTTGCCAAAAGAGGCCAAAGGAGTTGAAGTAATCGGATTAGTGCTCTTAGTAGGGGTGGGGGGGGGGGGGGGGGGGGTGGGCAAGAGGTACTAATAAGCATGGTATAAGCTATGGTGGAGGTATTACTTTTGCTACTATAATTAATACCACATTTGTCATGGGCACGCTTTTGAACATCTAAAAACTTAGTCAAGCAGTTTGAGCTAGTGTGGGTGCAGAATCTAGCTAACGCCTAATGGTGGGACCCGCCAGCCCTACCTGGGGCCCACGGAGATAACAGTGGGACCCACCAGTCCTACCTGGGACTCACGGAGATGACAGTGGGATCCGCCAGCCTTGCCTGGGGCCCACGGAGACGACAGCGGAACCCGTCAACCCAATCTGGGGTCCATAAAGACGGCCTAGGGCCTGGTAAATCTCCCCAGATATTCCTAAAACTCTATAAATAGTAGATCCTGTAAATAAACCAGGGGAAATTTATTATTCCACATTCCACTTTCTGTTTTTCAGAGCTCCTCCCTCTGTCTAATTGTATAAGCACTCCTCGACCTATCGAAAGTAGCTTTACTTTTTCAGAGTTAGTGGATTCGAAGGTTGCGTCTTACCACACAGAGACGTAGGTTTTGGACGAACTTTATCATCACATCCAGTGTCAACTCTCTTTCTCTCTATCTCTCTCTCTACTCATAATGTCTACGCTATAGCTCAACAGACGACAGCTCAGCACTTTACAGTGCACCATACCTCGAAGACAACTCTCAATCGATTACTGGAGGGAGATCGTACATCGGCCACAATTTTCTCTCATAGTGGCACTGTCTGTGGGATCCTTCCCTATCGACTTGTGAGCTCTAGGCTTCCCAGCTCCTTCAGTCAAGCAGCAAGCACCTATTATTTAAGCAATCTGTCTATCTCCATCGCTATACCAGAATGACAAAGATACGACCCATGGATCAACCGGAGGGAAGTAACATTCACCTAGACATTTAATATCCTATGGCTCGTTCAATGAGTCATAGGTTTGCGACAAGCCAACGTCCTGAGCAGTAACCTACTATGGACTCAATGAGTCATCGGTTAGTCAACCGTGCCGCTCTGACTTAGCCTCGGTAATCTCCTCAATAGACCGATATAACTCCTCAATGCCCAGGGAAAACACACGGCTCATCCGTCGCTGACCCACAAACAACATATCATATTACGGTGGTGGACTTCTAACTTTCCACTTTTATGAAGCAGAATGCTGCTTTCATGGTTGAGAGAGATTCTCTCTGATGGGTCACCACCAAAGCAGGAGTCAATCTTTCGAGGCCAGCAACAGGCATAAACGACAGAGCATACATCCGTCGGTCACTCAATCCGTACCCCGATCCTTCTACACGATATGTAGTAGACACTTCTCGATAGTTTCTCGACCCTCTTTCGAGGGGACCCTCATCCATCCCTCCTAGACAGACGGTTTGGGAGTGCCTTGAAGGGTCTGCTCACCATCCCGAGCCTCTCAGCTCTGAATTGTCCTCTGACCCTTACTATTGGAGGAAGGTTCAGAACGAAGAACATTACCCCAGATTTCGACAACATTACAATACCGACTGAACCCTGGTAGAGCATCTCCTAGGGAAAAGGATTTCGGAGCCCTCACTGCCTCCCCTCCCTCCAAGACGCCTCTTAGACCAATGAGGCGATCTTTGGAACGACCACGCCTCCAAAGGGTCACTTCATCGGCAAATTCTCTGAGCTTTCCCTCGAAGCTGGAGACCCGATGCTGCACGTCTTGGCCTTCAAGCAAGCGTTGACGCTATACGATCATGACAACCAGGTTCTATACCGCACCTTCACAGGCAATCTGGACGATATGTCACTCGACATGTATCACAACTCCCGATGGGCTCCGTGAGCTGGTTCGGGGATCTGGCAGATCTATTTGTTCATCATTATCGACTGAACCCCAAGTTAGATAAGAAGCTAGACTCCCTCTATTGGCTTCGGATGGGATTGGATGAAACTCTTCAAGAGTTTACTCGGAGGTTCCGGAACAAGCACACTACGCTCTTCGAACGTCACCTCAACGATGAAGCGGTCATGTTGGCGTTCCAAAATGCCTTACACTATGACCTCCACATATACAATGACCTCATCCGTAATCCACATATCTCCCTCGGAGCATTGTTCAATCGAATCCAACAAGAGATCGAGGTAGAGGACGATTAGATCTCTCATAAGGGGTGTGACCTCAAGAAGCATCCTTCAGACAAGGAGCCAGTACGACCAGCAGCTCGACCTCACAACGCTCAAGCTAAGGAAGGTGGAGCCTCCAAGAGGCCGAAGCGGGAAGGCGATAGACCCATAAATCTTTAGAGGACCACGTTCACCGACTGGAATCTACTCATCGATATCATCCTCGAGTAGATCCAGCACGATGACTACCTCAAAAGGCCCGACCCTTTTGAGCCTGGCACTAGGCAGACGAAAGAAAAGTCGGTTTACTCCACCGGTGCCATGGCCACCCTACTATCTGGTACTACTGCCTAAAGTACCAGCTAGAGGACCTTTTACAAGAAGGCTACTTCTAGGAGTTCAAGGCCAACATCTGCCAGCTAACGATTCACTTTCACCTCCTCCCCCTCCTTAGAGAGAGAAGGAGATATGTTAAATCCGCTCGGTTGTGCGTCAATCGACCCCCATCATTATTCAAGTGGAGATTTCCAACATCCATGAGAATATACATCACTAGACTTCAACTTAGAAGGAAGTTGAATGCCAAGTGCGACGTATTCATCAAGTGCGCACGGTGGCTTAAATTGAGGAGTCTTGGATCGAGAAGCCAGTCAAATGTCTCCCTTGGCCGACAATTATCTTCACCGACCAAGACCTCAACGGAGTTTGTACTCCACATCGGGACCCCTGGTTCTCCGGCTCATTGTCGATGAAACCTTCGTAAACCAAATCCTCGTCGACACTGACAGCTCCATCGACATCATGTTCTTTGACTGCTTCAAGCGGCTCTGCCACAAGTATGAGAGCCTCGCCATAGTCCTTATCATCATCACCAGCTTCAACAGGGAACAGATCATGATGATGGGAGTGACAAGGTTCATGATTGATCTCAGCAAAGAGATGCGAGCCTATGTTCCCTTCACCGTCGTCGAAGGAACATCGAACTATAATACCATCCTTGGCAGACCCTTCCTCCACCAGATCAATATTGTTTCCTCATCTTATTACCAACTCCTTAAGTTCCCAACTGGGGAGGGGATCAGGTGTATTCGAGGGAGTCAACAGATTGGCAGATCGTGCGAAGTCATGGTTGCATGGATTCGACCAATGCCCAATGCAATGCCGGTAAAGTGTTCGGCCGACAAAGCTGATCATCCAGATAGCAGTCAAGGGAGCCTCCACTGCTTGAGCCTGCACCAACGGAGTGGGAGGCTCCACTTTCAATCGAGGAGATCGTCTGAATAGACATCGGCAACAGTGATCTCCCTTGGGAAATATTCATTGATACTGGTCTTAGCGATGTAGAAGATCGAGACATGGTATCATTCCTCAAGTTCAACATCGACGTCTTCGCTTGGGGCTTGAAGACATACCCGTGAGCAATCCAAATGAAGCATATCATCGACTCACCATCAAAAAAGGGGTGAATGTAGTCAAACAGAAGCCTCGAACACTCAGGCCAAAATGGCTACTTTTGACAGGCCGATGAGTGCTTCTTACAAGTAGACAGAGGGTGAGAAGGCTTGAGAGTATGTAGACCAGAAGGCTCTGGGAGCTTCGTAAAATCGAAAGTAGAATTATGAATAATGAAATTCGATTTGGATTATTTATAGGATTGGCTATATATAGAGGTTTGGAAATATCCAAGGAATATTTTGGAGAATATTTTAGGGATATTCCTAGGAATACTCGGGGTTTGGGTAATTATCTAGGGATGTTTACCAGACCCCGGACAGTGAGCATGGGTCCCAAGTAGGGCTGCGGGTCCCACTGTCGTCTTCGTGGGCCCCAGGCTGGGCCGTGGGTCCCACTATGGTTTTTGTGGGTCCCATGCAGAGCTACGGGTCCCACTATCATCTTCTTGGGCCCCAGGCAGGGCTACGAGTCCCATTGTTGTCTTCGTGGGCCCCAGGTAGGGCTGCGGGTCCCACTGCCAAGCGTTAGCCAGATTTTGCACCCATAAATGCCAAAGGCGTTGCAGATGGTGGCCAACTTGGGGTGCGGTCGTGTCGTTGGCTCTCGAAACATCCCGATCAGAGTGGCCTAGTCATCGCGACGACTGGCTACCTTATAGTAGCCAGTGTCATATGCGAAGAGGGTCTCCTTCTTCATTGGTAGCATGGGCGCCACGTTTGTAGCCAGGCGTCGGACCTGGGTCTGCTTCATCACCGATGATGACTCGTCCTCAGGGCATGTCTTTAGTACTTTGCCTCCTCTCGCCCTTGGAGTGCTACTGGAGGGAGCGGGCGAATTGGACACCTAAGCAGAGGACTCTCCAGAGGCAGTTGTTGTCTCTCCTATCTTCACCCCCTTCAAGATGACGATAAACTTCTTCTTTCCCTGACTTTGTGATCTGAAGGCTCTATCGTGAGGCCATTGAAGGAGCTTGGGAAAAGAGTACTTGAGGACTCAAGAAGAAGAGACCTTGAGAGAACAAAGGCTAACACTCAGAGAGCTCGAGAGTTCGAAATATTCTGGAAGCGTGAGTGATTTTTTGACCCCCCTCAGATCTATTTATAGCTTTTCCTTTTTATTGTCCTGTCCTTTTTTCCTACTAAAAACATAATAGCAGAAAAGAAAAAGGCGAGAGATGAAAGGACTAGGCCAGATTTGATGAACTGGGTCTGACATTTCACTTCCTAGGGGCCACATCAGCACCAAAACACATTCACACTAGGCCGCGTTAGCAGCCAGGCCACGTCAGCATCAACTAGCACTTGCTTTCGCCAAAACCTCAAGAAAAAGACAAGTCCCAACACCATGATTGGTCGGTCATCTGCAACCGACCGATCGATCACCCGACCGCAAGCACCCGACCGACTAATCGGTCGGTCTTCCATACCTGACTGACCACTCGGTCGGGACTAGAATCAACTGGACCGGCTGCCAGAACCCCTCTAGTGCCCGACCCTCAGAATCTCGACCGACTGGCAATACCCAACTGCGAGCACCCAGCCGACCGATCGATCAGCCGCCCGCACCCGACCGACCACTCGGTCGGGCCCAAAATCAACTGGGTCGGGCGCCAGGACCCCTATGGCGTTCGATCCCCGGAATCTGGACCGGTTGGCAACGCTTGACCGCGAACACCCAACTGACCTATTGATCTATCACCCGTACCCGACCAACTGCTCAGTGGGGCCCAGAATAAACTGCATTGGGTGCCAGGACCCCTTTGGCGCCTGACCCCTGGAATCTCGACCGGTTGGTGACGCCCGACTGCAAGCACCCGACCAACTATTCGTTCGGGCCCAGAATCAACTAAATCATGCGTAAGGACCCCTCTAGTGCCCGAACCCCGGAATCTTATCAGTTGACGATGCTCGACCACGAGCACCTAACCGACCGATCGGTTGGTCGCTCGCTCCCGACCGATCGCTCGGTCAGGCCCAGAATCAACTAGGTTGGGCGCCATGACCCCTCTAGCGCACGACTCCTGGAATCTCGACCGGTTGGTCATGCCCGATCGCGAGCACCTGACTGACCGATCGGTCAGTCACCCACACTCGACCGACCACTCGGTGGAGCCCAGAATCAACTTAGTCGGGTTCCAAGACCCCTTTAGCGCCCGACCCCCGGAATCTCGATCGATTGGCGATGCTCGACCGCAAGCCCCCGATCAACCGATCGGTCGATCACTCGCACCCGACTGATCGCTCTCTCGGGCCCAAAATCAACAGGTTGCCTCTCTTATCATCCCTTCAGCACATCGGTTTTCCCCTTCAGTGGCGTGACTCAAGCACCCTTTTCATCGGCCCTTGGCAGAGGGTTGATAGTGTTGGGTCCTGTGTGCACGAGGCCCGACGCAAGCGTGGCAGTGGTGGGCCCGAGTTCGGTGGCTAAAAAGCCCTATGGAAATTGGGCTGAAATTATCCGGTGGAAAATCGGGATGCAAGACTTTTCACATCTGATTGATCCCAAATTTCTACCATTGCTAGATAATAATTAATAATGATTTATAATGACATTAGAATAATTAAAACTAATTAATAACACCATCTATGGATTATCAAGATTGTTATCTCTTAGTACTTATAGATGCCTAAGGTTGTAGTTCCATTGATGAAGATGAGGCTGAAAGATCCGATCTCGCAACTTTCTCGATTCAACTCCTATGCCACGCACATAACAGGCGATGGTAGACTTGTGGGAGTCTTCTCTTTCCTTACAACCCTTGCGAAGACGCTCAATGAAGACGATCTGGATCCGCAGTGTGCTAGCCTAAAGGGAGGAAGACCTTCTTCATTCTCTTCTTTCTTCTCTCTCTTTTTCTCTCTCTCTTTTCTTTTTCTTCTCTTCTCTTCTCTCTTGGCCGAAACCCTCTTGGAAAGAGGGGGACGGTTTTTCCTTGGATGGATGGCCAAGGGGGGGCAGCTAGGGTGTGGTATAATGCCGAAATCCCATCATTAGGGTTTCCTATTTTGGGGGGATTGAGATCCCTTGGACTATCCTCTCAACCACTTATGGTTGATCCTATATGAGGATTTCCGCTAGGGTTCATCCCTTGGCCGAAATTCTAATGGGTAGCACCCATAGGGCACGGCCAACCACACCCAAGATGCAAACAACCATACAAGCCCTAAATGAAGGGGAACAAAAGATAAGCCCTAAAAGAACAGGTAAAGACAAAAGCCCTAATAGGGTGGGCAAACAACAACACCCTAAAGAGGGTCCCCATACATGAAGCAAGATATGCACACATGGCAAGTTGATTACTTGTGATAGATCGGCAATCACATGGATCCTACTCCAGGAGTGTTAGCTCCAACAAGAGAGACTCGCTCTAATACTAATTGAAATGTCTATTTATAGCTAGGCAATACTTGGTTAGCTAATTACCGTGCACTATACAACCAACTAGACGAAGCTAGTTGGTGTGCCCCATAATAGGCAGATGTAAGCATGTATTAGATCACACAATCTAAAACTAGCGAAAGTTACGAGTAGTGATCAATGAGAAATAACATTAAAGGGCATACACAAGCATTTAAAATGTGGAAACCCTTCACATGGATGAAAATCACCCTCCGGTTGAAAGCGGGCCTAGACCCTTCACACAGAGGGATCTTGCTTTCCTAATGAAGTAGCAAATAAGGTTACAAACAAACTAAAAGTGACTACATAGAGATTACCCCTTAGACCCATTGGTCCATGACCCGCACATTCAGTGAAGTAGAGACGACGCTCTCACTTCGTAGGTGCCTTTAGTCCCTTAGATCCTTGACTCGCGACGATAGTGAAGTAGAGACGATGCTCTCACTTCATTGGTGCTTAACCGAGCTGACTCTTGCACTTACTTATTCGCTCCTCTTCTCCACTTGCTTCAACTCCAAAAAAGGCCCCCAAAGCTATAGCTGGAGGTACTAGAGCTCAATTTGCACTGATTTGCGTGGAGATAAATGTCGAAGGCACGTTGCCGAGTAGAGTTTAAGCACAGGATGACTTTGGAAGATTTCTTTCTTGGCAGCCGGTAATATATGACTGGATCCCTACTCGATGCAAGGCATGCAAAAGCTTTGACCACAATGGCAATATATGTGCTAAACACCCTAAATTGGTTAGAGCCCGAAATATTCAAGCTTGGCAGCCGTTAGTGCCTTCTGGTTCTTAGAATGTGAGGAATGTATCCTAAGGGAGTAAATCATCCTCTACGAAAGGCAAGGACACTATAGAGAAAGGGTGGAACACTATTAGAGGAGCATCGATTTAGTCTTCTCGGTCGAGGACAACTCCTTTGCGTTCTTGAGGCCGAAAGGCATGACGTTATAGCAGTAGAGGCCTCTGTCTGTCATGAAGCATGTCTTCTCTTGATTATCCTGATGCAGAGGAATTTGATTATAGCCTGAGCATCCATCCATGAAAGATAGAAGCTCGTGGCCAGTGGTGGTGTCAACAAGTCTATCTATCCTTGGCATAGGGAACGGGTCCTTGGGACAGGCTTTGTTGAGATTAGTGAAGTCAATACAGACTCTGATTTTTCTATTCTTCTTTGAAATGGCAAAGATGTTTGAGATCTAAGTTTGATACTCTACTTCGCGGATGAAGCATGTCGCAAGTAACTTGTCGATCTCCTCTCGAACCACAATTAGTTGTTCCGGTCTGATGGTTCGAGGCTTCTATTTAACCACACTCACCCTTTTTTTATCGTGAGCTGATGACATATGTCGTCCGGATTAATCCTGGGCATATCCTCAAAGCTCCAGGCGAAGACATCGATGTTGGACTTGAAGAAGGACAACATGGCTTGTGCCTCTGCACTGCTAAGGCTGGTGCCACTGAATATCTCGATAGAAAGATCCTCGTTGCCGATATTTATTCGGGCGATCTCCTCGACTGAAGGTGGAGCCTCCCATTCTATCGATGCTAGCTCCGATATTGGAGGCTTCTTTGACTATTATCTGGTCGAGGTACCAGCTTCATCGGTTCAATGTTTCACCGATATGGCATTCGGCATCGATTGATTCTGTGCAGCCGCAGCCTCGCATGATCTGCCAGTTTGTTGACTGCGCGCCTTGGATATACCTGATGCCCTCCTCAGTGGGGAACTTGAGGAGTTGGTGATTAGAGAAGGAGATGGCGTTGATCTGAGGGAGGAAAGGCCTGCTTAGAATGACATTGTAGTTTGACGTTCCCTCGACGATAGCAAAACGAACCAACACTCGTATCTCACTGTTGAGATCGAGTGTAAATCTTGCCTCGCCTATCGTCATGCTCTACTTTCTGTTGAAGCCAGTGATAACAGTGGGGACTACATCAAGACTCTCGTATCTGTGGCCAAGACGCTTGAAGCAGTCAGAGAACATAATGTCGATAGAGTTATCGATGTCGATGAGTATCCGGTTGATCGAGCTCTCGTCGACTATGAGCCAAAGGACCAAGGGTCCCGGTGGGGAGTGCATAATCCATTGAGATCTTGGTCGATGAAGATGATTGCTAGCCACAGGAGGCCTCTGATAGGCTTCTTGATCCAGGAGTCTTTAACTTGAGTGACAGTGCGAATGTGGTGGATATGTCGTACTTACCGCTCCGTCTCCTTCCGAGTCAGAGTTTGATGATGGAGGTTGTTGTGGATGTCGTAAACATTTGCTCAAACGATGATGGGAGTCGATTGACACACGATTGAGCGGATCCAGCACACCTCCTTCTCCCTCTGAGGAGTAGGAGGGGGAGGAAGTGAATCGTTTGCTCTGCCGGCGTTGGACTTGAACTCCTGGAGATGTCCCTGCTCCTAAAGGTCCTCCAAGTGGTACTTCAAGCTGAAGCACCGAATGGTAGAATGGCTATGTCATTGGTGGAAGTTGCAGAAGACTGACTTATCCTACGTTTGCTTGGTGCCAGGCTGAAGAGGGTTGGGCCTTCTGAGGTAACTCTCATGCTGGATCTGCTCAAGGATGATGCCAATGGGCAAGTTCCAGCTAGTGAACGTGATTCTCCGAGGCTTTGCGGGTCTATTATTTGCCCATCGTGGCTTCTTGGAGGACTCACTTTCCTTAGTCTGAGCATTGTTAGATGGAGCTGTTGGTAGTGCCGGCTCCTTGTTAGAAGGATGCTTCTTGAGGTCTGTCCCTTACGAGCGGCTTGATCATCCTCAACTTCGATCTCCTGCTGGATCTGATCGAAGAGTGCTTCGAGGGAGGCAGGGGAATTGCGGATGAGTTCATTGTAGATATGGAGGTTATAGCGCAGGGTGGTTTGGAACGTCAGCATGATTGCCTCATCATCGAGGTGACTCCCGGAGAACATTGTGTGCTTGTTCCAGAACCTCCGAGTAAACTCTTGAAGGGTTTCATCCAAGCCCATCCGTAGTCGGTAGCGTGAGTCCAGCGTCTTCTTTGACTTGAGGTTCAACCAATAATGCTGGACAAAGAGGTCCGCCAAGTCTCCGAATAGGTTGACAGAGCCTGTCGGGAGATTGTGATACCAATCCAACGATATGTCGTCCAGGTTGCCGGCAAAGGTGTGGCATAGAACCTGGTTATCGTGATCGTGCAACGTTAACGCCTATTTGAAGACAAGGACATGTAACGTTGGATCTCCCGTGAGGCAATTGAACCTAAGGATAGTTGGAGTTCTCCAGCTTCGAGGGAATTGAGCTCAGAGGATTTGCCGAAGAAGTGGCCCCTCAGAAGCATGGCCATTCCTCTAGTCACCTCGTTCATCGAAGAGGCATCTCGGATGAAGGGGAGAAAGGTGGGATTCAGAAGTCTTCCTTTCCTAGCAATGCTCGACCAGAGTTCGGTTGTAGTTGGGATATGACCGAGCTCCGGAGCGATGTCCTCCATTGCGAATATCCCTCTGACTGAGGGGGTCGGATAATGATTTAGATCTAAGAGGCTTAGGATGACGAGTTGACTCGTCGATACACTCCCAGACTGTCGGTCTAAGAGGGAGAGGCGAGAGTTCCATCGGAGAGGACTTGAGGGACCATTGGGAGGATGATGGACCACCTGGAAGGAGCGGGGGACGGGTTCGGCGGTCGGTGGACGTCTGCTCCATCACTGATACCAATGATTGATCGAGGGGGGAGGGGGGGTGTCAACTCCTACTCCGACGATAATCTGTCGAATGGAGTCTTTCTCGACCATGAGAGCAATATTCTGCTTTATGAGAGTGAGGAGTTGGAATTCCTCTGTTGTGATCTGGTATACCGCTTGAGGGTCGACGACGGGTGAGACATGCGCTTTCCCTAAGTGCTGAAGAGTTGAGTCGGCAAGTTGAAGCGATTGCCAAGGTTGAGCTTGAGCAACGCAATCAGTAGATGGACGACTCTTTGAATTAACAACGGGTTGCTATTTCGACTGCTGGCTCGTCATAAACCGCCGACTTATCGAGCAAGTCATTGGATGCTGAGTGTTTGGATGTATGTTACTTCCCTCCGGCTGGTCCACTGGTTATGTCTTCGCCATTTAGGTACAGCGATGGAGACAAACAGATTGCTCGGTAATCGGTAGCTACTCGTTTGATCGAAGGAGCTGGAAAGCTTGAAGTTCGCAAGTTGATAGGATTGATCCCACAAACAGTGCCAAACTATGGGGGAGGATTTCGGCCGTCGTACATGACCCTCCTCCAATAGTCGATTGAATGTTTAACCCTTCGGGATGTGGCGCGCTTTGAAGCGCTGAGCTGTAGCTTACTGAATTATCAAGATAACACTATAGAGTAGAGAGAGAAAGAAATAGAGAAGATTGACACAAGATGTGATGACGGAGTTCGACCGAAGCCTACGTCTCCGTGCAGCAAGATGTAACCTTTGAATCCACTACCTCTGGGTCAAAAGTTGAGCTATTCTCAACAGGCCGAGGAATGATTCTTACAAGTAGACAGAGGGTGGAGAAGGAGTCTGAAAACCAAAATGCTCGAGAAGCTCTGGAAAACAGAAAGTAGGATTCTGGTCTGGAATTCCGGATTTGGATTATTTTATAGGGTTAGTTATTTATAAATATTTGGTTTATGGAGAATATTTTAAGAATATTCCCTAATATATCAGGGGCTTTGATAAATACCCTGAAGGGGATTTACAAGGCCCCAAACAGTATGTATGGGCCCCAGTCAGGGCTGTGGGTCCCACTGTCATCTTCGTGGGCCCAGTCAGGGCTACGGGTCTCACTATCATCTTTGTGGACCCCAAGCAGGGTTGTGGGTCCCACTATCATCTCTATGAATCCCAGGTAGGACTGCGGACCCACTGTCATCTCCGTGGGCCCCAGGCAGGGTTACAGGTCCTATTGTTATCTCTATAGACCCTAAGCAGGGCTGCGGGTCTCACAGTTATCTCCGTGGGCCCCAAATAGGGTTGCAGGTCCCACCGTTATCTCCGTAGGCCCCAGATAGAGCTGCGAGTCCTATTGTCATCTCTGTGGGCTCCAGGTAGGGCTGCGAGTCCCACGGTCATCTCTGTGAGCCCCAAGTAGGGCTGCTGGTCCCACTGTAGGACGTTAGCCAGATTTTGCACCCATATAAGGTATAAGGTGGATATCAAATAGTGTGTTATCGTCTAGGATCACACGCACGACTTGTGAAAGTTGTGTGCACAATTTTAGTCTGGCAGACACTATTCTATGTGCATAAAAACCAAGGCAAACTTGTATGCACGACTGTAAATTCGTGTGCATGATCAATGCAGTGCACACACACTAAGGTTAGGGAATCAACCCTTGGTTTTGAGCGATCAAGTGATGAAACCAAGCATACATATGTGATCATTTTAAGCCTATTAAGGCTCCTATAAGTCTAAGAATAAATTATAGGAATAAAACATGAATGCAAAATGAATCGATAGGAAACGATAAAATGTGAGTGTGTGCAGACTAATCATGCAACCTAAACTTCTACACAATAGAGCAAAGTCGATACCCAATAATAAGAATTATACCTTTCATGCCTAAGTATGTGGGAAAATCATGGTAAAAGTGGTCTTGGCCACAACGGAACATCTTTGACGTAAGCTGGCCAAACCTAAACTCTACCTTTCTGACTTTAGATTGCAGCTAAATACTATATTGGTAAGTAAGTTTGTTTTAAGTCACTAAAAACTAATTGCAATACAAGGAGACCTAACAAGTTACTCTCTTGGGCTCTTCTAGAGAAGCTCTAGGTTAAGACTAAAGGTTTTGCCTTTAATCTTGATCCCATCCATTATATACTAGAAAGCTCCTAGAAATTTTGTGTTTGTTATCTCTAGCTTGTTAAAGCTAAAGTCTCGAAGGTTCAAGTGTATGTTCCCGAATAGGCATACCCTTAGACATCTCGGTATCGATGAGTCTTTTGATAGAAAAGCGATGAGTCTACTGACTTTGTTTATCAGATATGTAATGCAAGTAAAAACGTTATTTCAGAAATCCTAGCATATCTTCGATTTGCTTCTAAAGAGTTGTCCACAAGACTATTATGACATAACACTTGCACATCTCCATAGACTCTCGTTAGTCGTCATATTCCCTAGTCAGTGCCCCAGTGACATCTAGACCTGTTAGGTTTGGTTCAAGGATATTGAGATTGAAAGTCAATGTATGTTAACATAAGTTTAGATAACACCTCCACTCTACATAGTTAGAGACCCGATAACTAGTTTTTTTAAGAGATAGTGGACATGGGAGCAATATGGTTGAAAGAATGTAAAAACATTATTTATAAAATTTGAAAATAAGCTAATTACACCAAAATACCAACACTATCCTTATAGCGAAGGCGCATCTATGGATTAATTAATCATGTATATGAGATCTTGAAATTAGATACACCCGCTCGAGAAGACAGTGTGCAGCATCATTCGCTCACACGGGTCTTTCCTTGACCCAATCTAAATCTACCAACAAAGAAGTCTGATGGACCATGATTGTCCTTTTGACCAGTGCAACATAATCCCCATACAAAGCACCGACAACCTCATGTGCACTTCAGATGTTTACCCACAAGCCTAGGTAATTACGACATGGGAGTTCATACGGCCCCCACG
Organism: Chamaelirium japonicum; assembly: GCA_947650365.1. Lineage (NCBI taxonomy): Eukaryota > Viridiplantae > Streptophyta > Magnoliopsida > Liliales > Melanthiaceae > Chamaelirium > Chamaelirium japonicum. The sequence continues at coordinate 69,230,702 of OX393558.1, read as the reverse complement.
AGGGTGGGAAGAACCCTTCTCTCTTAGCGCTATAATTATCATTTTTTGAAGGAGACCACTGAGTCATCTAGCATGGAAAAATATAACTCTCACCTGAGGGAATATTGAGCTATGCCCTCCTACCTAGACATAAAGCAGTTGGATGTGGAGGCCAGGGGATCTCAACAAGTCCTCTTGCACATCTTTTATTAGAGTTGAGGGTTATTTTAATACAAGTATAAGTATAAACTAAGGTCACTACAACCTATACACTACACCCTCATCATACCACACTCCTACTAGCGTTTCAAGCCAGTCGCGAAGTATTAATCAGACTCGGAGTATCATACCTCAAGTAGATTTATGTGCTTAAGGATCACATTATATACTCCGAGAATGTCGATGCTCTGCAAAATCGATTGTCACCCTAATGCTTTAGAGCCTAGCCTAAGGTCTGACTGATAGGAAAAGCCTTCCGCTATCATGTCACCTCACTTATAAACTTTATAATTAATGTTATAGTAGATCTCCGTCCCATTATTGGTTTCGATGTTGGCCAAATAGCAACACCCAACAAGTCATGCATCGTCCTAATGGTGGCTTAATCAAATATGACGACTTCACACTATCATCAAAAGTCAATTAAATAATAGATGTTATTTCTGAAATTTTATCCTAACAAGGTCTCTAAGACCAGAGGGGAAAGGGCATCTTTCTAAAATAGATAACCGAATTATCTCATCGAGGTTCTTAAAAAAAATATAAAAAACAATAGAAAGAAATAGCTACACAATTGAATCAAATTCAGAGTCCGACCCTTGGACTAAACTTGTACAGCGTAGATTCTCTGTCTCCTTTAGTAGGTTCCTCGGTCTGGCTCAACGTCCTGTACACGATCTCTTGACATTATTGTCATTTGCCGCTATCGTGTACACTTTGCCGAATTGTCTGTCCTCCTAGGTTTCATTCGTCTTTCTGGTGGTGGATCCTCATAATAAGTCCTCCTTCTTAGTTTGTAACTAAAAAAGATCTAGTATGCTTTGAGCAAGTACTCACTTGTAATAATTTTTTATAAATAAAAGAAAGACAAACCTAACAAAAAGCCTTGGAATTGAGGGTAGTCAACCTTCACCTCTCACCTAACTACGGCTCTAAAACATATCCACACACAGAAAGCATATCCAAATATATGCTAGCACAGAATCCAACCCTCGGTAGCAAACAATCACACATCCATATTATTTTATAATGATGCCCTGCAAGAATAATTCATAGAACATACAATATTTATAATATGCATGATCTACTCGTAGAACCCCGATGTCGACACACACTAATCATGAGCGTATATGATGGTTTCATAAATAACATGAAACACGTACTACAAGCGTAGCTCTGATATTAATTATTAAAAATAATCCTATGGTAAAGGCCCGAAGTGGAAGCAAAGGTTAGGTCCGAAGACTGTAGGTGGTGTGTGTTACATATAAAAACTTTTATTGAAACATTCTACACGTGTGTGTATGAATCAAGCATGGCAACTACACGACCATCTAACATTGATCTAGCAAAAATAACAATCTAACATGCATGCATGTTCTATCTCTACACTAAATCTACATGTTAGAACTCATACCTCCATGCAGATTCTTTCACTATGATAAATTTCTTCTTTGTTGATGGAGACAGACTTGGATCTGCTCGAAGATGCTTTGGTGAAATATCTATAAATTTTAATCTCGAACTCTGATTGGACTAAAATTTACACTGTAGATAGAGGACTTCAAGATACAACTTTTGTATTTGACTGAAGATCGTTTGGACTTCTGTAGCCCCCGTAGAAATAGAAATATCATGGATCTTTCTTGCAAAATTTAGACAGCTCTTGTTCACCCAATCTCGCATGATGCACAGAACCTTATCGATGTATCTCTGAGTGTCTTCATGCGACGAGCCTTCTCCGTCTTTGATTCATCAAGCGAGGAAGTTTCGAAAAAATCCAAACACACGAGCACACACAAAAGGAAATGAGAGCAGAAGAGAGGGCAGACGATGGCTAAGGATTCATCAAAAGGCTGCCCCCTTCTCCCTATGCTCTCATATAAAGGCTGACCTCCTAGCTTGTGCATGGACATTACTAGCGCCCCCCTCCCTTTTTTATTCCTATCTCTTCCTTGTATGTCTCCTTAAACCGGCCCCTTGTTGCCATACAAGCCCGACCCCCTAAAGTCAAACCCCCTATATTAATAGCCCCCCTCCCTTTTAATCTAGCTTGCCATTCCTACAAGCTATGGGATGGCCTGGCCATGCACATGCCCTAATACATAGGGCCGCCCCCTAGTCCATGGTGGGATTTTGGTTTCCCAAAACACCCCCATAGCACTAGTTGGCTGACCCCCTTGCAAGAGAACTCGCATGGCACATCTATGTGGGGTATCACTAGTGCTTTCACTATTTACTAGGGTGCCCTTAGTAAACACATAGGGTGCCACTAGTAAAGCCTACTAGTTGACCCGCAACATGTCCCGGTGCATCACACCATATAGCGGAGCCGACTGAATGTAAGGGGTTGACTATGTGTGTCTCTATACTACTTCGAGGTTGTCCCCTAACACACACACACACACATGCATATATGCATCTACCGTGCACTAGTGCAATGCACTCACGGAGTATATATTTATTAGGGTTGGACTTGTAACCTTTTCTAGCTGCGTCCTGTGAATCGATGAGAAGGTTCAAGGACCGTACATAATGTGGATAAGGTAAAGCCTTCAGGGACTAGGGTTTATGGCTTCCAACTTGTACTTAATTGATACACTACCCAAGTGTACCATCGATCCCTTGAGTCCGAGTTAACCTGCGTAGCCACCCAGAGTCCGACGCAGGATGTACTCCAATTTTCTCCGACTTACTATGTTCTTTTGCATACACCTACTCTCCGTTTAGTAGTGGTAAACTCATTGTCCTTCTACTTGGTGCTATGACCTGACTCGAGCGGTGGAGAACACCGTCAGACTTAAGTGGTCATATGACTCGGTTTCTTTCTAATTGACTATCTACATCGTACCTCCGATTACCCTATCGAGTAACCAAATCTGGTCAACAGTCCAACTGATGACCACTAGGCCAGAGTTTAATACGATATAAGTCAGACTAAGGAATGCATCTCTTGTAAGGGTGTGAATGACCTGTAGGAGTGACATGCTGATGCAATACTAACCGGGTAACCCAGCACACCATGGTTTTGGATCACGTAACTAGACCCCCATACATTGGTGCGCAAAAGCACTACACAGCTAGTTAGCCCATCAGTCATGGTTCCTCGGGATTTATGTTTATTTTATCTTAAGTAGAAACATGACTTAGTGCACCATTGTCTGCTCATCGATCTATGCACCGTGTTGGTTCCGTTCGTCCATAGCCACTGTGCCTGGTAATGATTGTGGTGCAGACACACATGCTCTGTCATCCCAACAGCTTATCTTGATAGGACGACCAACCCTAATCAGAGCTGTGAACGATTTAGGTTACATGGGTCAAGTCTATTTAGTCTCTCACTCAAATGGATTACCATGTAATCATGGCTTTCTATTTTGTAATCAGAACACGTACTAAGGTACGTACCAAGTTGCAATCCTAAGCTATCAACTATATACAACTAAACTATATATTTTTACGAGCTATAGATCTCATCAATTCTAACACTGAAGTGATTTTAAAAGCTATAGTCCCGTAGCAAAGCTGGCTCACAAATTTATAGGGTTTTCTAGAAGCAGTTACATAAATCAACTCCTTATTGAATTTTAATTTAGCGAGCAGTTACATAAATCAACTCCTTAATCTTAGATTAACAAACACTTTTGCTTCAAAAAAATATATCGATTGATAAAAAATTTATTTCAAGGCATATTTTAAGATCGACCTATTTTGAAGTAATTTTAAGACATGCTTTAAGACCAACTTTGAAATAGGGAATCATATTTGGCTCACTACAAGAAATAGGTTATTTACCGACGGAAATTTTTAATTCCGTCGGTAATAATATAAATTTTACCGACGGGAGCAATAATTTCCGTCGGTACTACAACTTAGATTTTTTTAATTTTTTTTGCAAATTTATTACCGACGGTTATATATTATCCGTCGGTAATAACTTTTTACTGACGGAAATATATGTTCCGTCGGTAAAAAGCACGACAAATTGCAGGGTTTTACCAGGTCTCTAGAAGAAATAAAACCCTGCGTTTTGTCGATGCTTTGTACCGACGGAACTTATATTTCCGTCAGTATAACGACTTTTTATCGACGGAAATATAAGTTCCGTCGGTAAAATGCAACGACTAATCGCAGGGTTTTTATCGGGTCTCTGGAAAAAATGAAACCTTGCAATGCGTCGTTGATTTGTAACGATGAAACTTATATTTTCGTCGATAAAAATTTATTATACCGACGGAAATATAAGTTCCGTCGGTAAAAAGCAACGACAAATTGCAGGGTTTTTACCGGGTCTCTAAAAAAAATAAAACCCTGCGATTAGTCGTTGATATTTACCGACGGAACTTATATTTCCGTCGGTATAAATTAACTTTTTATCGACGGAAGTCATAAGTTTCGTCGGTAAAAACCCTGCTCTAAATAACCATCAGTGATCCCTTCGTTTTTGTTTCGATCTGAGACCTATCCCGCCCCCCCCCCCCCCCTCTCTCTCTAAATCATGCCCCCTCCCCGGCCTCCCTCCCCCCTCCCTCGCGTCCCTCCGGCCGGCCACCCCTCCCCGGCCTCCCTCGCGTCCCTCCGACTGGCCACCCCTCCCCTCTCTTGCGCCACCGATCGACCGGTGAGCTCCTCCTTCTCCTCCTCCTCCTCCTCATGGCCTCCGGTGAGCTCCTCCTCCTCCCTCTCCCCCTTAGTTAATTTTTTGATATACAAGGTAATAGGTTCACTTGGGTTCAAAATTAGTGTCAATGTGTTTATTTTCTTGTTGGAAAGTTTCATTATGTTGTTGATGACATGGAATCATATGTCAACAAATTTTCCTACGAAATGACTGAAATATATCTTTTAATTTTTTAATGATTAGCCTAGAAATTATCTAAAATTTTGATAGAAGTAAATTTTGGTTCGACATCACGTTAATATAGATCAAAACAACGAATATTTTGACCGAAACCCGACATCACATCTTTTTTTGTTTCCATATAATTTTGCTAAAAATTCTATTTTTTTAGTAAAAATTTCAACTTTTCTAGTGATAAATTCTATTTTTATCATCAATTATAAATTTTTCTTATAATAGATCGATAGTTGACCGGAATTGATCAAAATTTGATATGGAATCTGATAATTTTCCACCAAAATCTTTCCTCGGGAAAAAAAAAACTTCTACCAGCAAATTAATTGAAATCCGACAAATTTTATATTTTTGACCGATCAAAATCGTCCTCGAAAGCGATATTAAAATTAGAAGGATAAATTACACTTTGTTTCCCCTAAGTTTAGATAAAAAACATTTAAACCTCCTGTAGTTTATCTTGTTCCAAATCGCTCCCTAAAGTTTGAAATGTTTAGCATAATACACCTTTTGTCAACTACATAATTTTCTCGTTTGATAATTTTGATCTGATCATAACTGAATTGAAGGGGGCGTGAAATGGTCGGGTTTTGTCGGTTCGGTGTGATATGAGGTATGCTAAAGCCATAAATCGACTCGAGCGATAGAGAGAACCGTCAGACCCCAGGTGTTTACTTGACGAGGCTCCTTGACTTGTTGACTTACTGTCGCATAACTTCGGTGCTATGCCTAGCATTCGGACTATCAACAGTTCAAATGCTAACCACCAACCCTAGGTTTACTATGTGACTAGTCTACTCATCATAATACACCCATCCATTAGGGATGTGGATGGCCTGTAGAAGTTTCGGTTCGGTGTTCCATACCCGGAAACCAAAACCGAAATTGTGCGGAGTGTTATAGCATTGTTTGAAATTACTTCAGGTGTTGTATAGCCAGATAGACGAAGATGTCTCCGATCGATAAGAGTTGGATGTGTAATTCGAATCGCATGAGCCAAGAGTACAAAGATGGAGACATAAAATTTCTAGATTTTGCATTTGAGCGTCTTGCACCGCTTGATGGAAAAATTGTGTGTCCCTATATAGACTGCGGAAGGGTGACTAGAAAAGTTCGAGAGGAATGTGAGGTTGATCTGGTAATGCGTGGCATTGACATTAGCTATACCCATTGGTTCTCGCACGGTGAGGAGCTAGATGTAGTCCCCATGGTAGCTCACGGTAAAACTGCAAACACAGCGATCGATGATGATAATATTAATACAGACGATGACGATGACATGCTAACTTATGATTTTCCAACACTTAGACTCTAAATCGGTCAATCGGATCGTAAATTGTTAAATTATCCAATTAGAACTCGCTCGCAAGTCTGAAATACGGAATAATTCTAAGTACGAATTATCGAATGCCAATCCGATGATGATCCGATCGAATCCAAACCTATTTCAAATCTGAAACACGCTAACTTATGATTTTCCAACACTTAGACTCTAAATCGGTCAATCGGATCGTAAATTGTTAAAATATCCAATTAGAACTCGCTCGCAAGTCCGAAATACAGAACAATTCCAAGTACGAATTATCGGATGCCGATCCAATGACGATCCGATCGAATCCAAACCTATTTCAAATCCGAAACACGCTAACTTATGATTTTCCAACGCTTAGACTCTAAATCGGTTAATCGGATCGTAAATTGTTAAAATATCTAATTAGAACTCGCTCGCAAGTCCGAAATACAAAATAATTCCAAGTACAAATTATCGGATGCTGATCTGATGACGATCTGATCAAATCAAAACCTATTTCAAATCCGAAACACGCTAACTTATGATTTTCCAACATTTAGACTCTAAATCGGTCAATCGGATCGTAAATTGTTAAAATATCTAATTAGAACTCGCTCGCAAGTCCGAAATACGGAATAATTCTAAGTACGAATTATCGGATGCCGATCCGATGACGATCCGATCGAATCCAAACCTATTTTAAATCCGAAACACGCTAACTTATGATTTTCCAACACTTAGACTCTAAATCGGTCAATCGGATCGTAAATTGTTAAAATAACAAATTATAACTCGCTCTCAAGTCCGAAATACAGAATAATTTCATGTACAAATTATCGGATGCCGATCCGATGACTATCCGATCGAATCCAAACCAATTTCAAATCCGAAACACGCTAACTTATGATTTTCCAACGCTTAGACTCTAAATCAGTCAATCGGATAGTAAATTGTTAAAATTTCCAATTAGAACTCGCTCGCAAATCCAAAATATAGAATAATTCCAAGTACGAATTATCGGATGACGATCCGATCGAATCCAAACCTATTTCAAATCCGAAACACGCTAACTTATTATTTTCCAACACTTAGACTCTAAATATGTCAATCGGATCGTAAATTGGCCAATCAGAGCGTAAATTGTTAAAATATCCAATTAGAACTCGCTTGCAAGTCCGAAATACAAAATAATTCCAAGTACGAATTATCGGATGCCGATCCGATGATGATCCAATCGAATCCAAACCTATTTCAAATCCAAAACACGCTAACTTATGATTTTTCAACGCTTAGACTCTAAATTGATCAATCAGAGCGTAAATTGTTAAAATATCCAATTAGAACTTGCTCGCAAGTCCAAAATATGAAATAATTTCAAGTACGACTTCTCGGATGCCGATCTGATGACGATCCGATCGAATCCAAACTTATTTCAAATCCGAATCATACTAACTTATGATTTTTCAACGCTTAGACTCTAAATTGGTCGATTAGAGCGTAAATTATTAAAATATCCAATTAGAAATCGCTTGCAAGTCCGAAATACCAAATAATTCAAAGTACGAATTATCGAATGCCGATCCGATGACGATCCAATCGAATCCAAACCTATTTCAAATCCGAAACATGCTAACTTATGATTTTTCAACGCTTAGATTCTAAATTGGTCGATCAGAGCGTAAATTGTTAAAATATCCAATTAGAACTCGCTTGTATGTCCGAAATACCAAATAATTCCAAGTACGAATTATCGATTGCCAATCCGATAACGATCCGATCGAATCCAAACATATTTCAAATCCGAAACACACTAACTTATGATTTTTTAATGCTTAGACTCAGTTATAGATATAAACTATTTTTTTAACAAATACATGTTAATTGCAGGAGCCGGGCGGCATCAGGGGATGAGAACACCAGCATTGGTGCCGGGCAGCGTGGGGTGGTTGAGATAGGGTACGCAGATTCTCTCAGTTTTGGATTGTGTAAAAATTATTTTGTAATATGTGGTTATTTTTGTTCTTGTCTATAATTGTTGGGCAATGTGGTAATATTTGATAATTTGCGGTAATATTTTATAAATTTAGGTAATATTTGATAATTTGCGGTAATATTTTATAAATTGTGGTAATATTTGATAAATTGTGGTGGTATTGTTGTAAATTACAGGAATTAAATAACATTATTTTGGTAATTATTTAAAAAAAACATACTTTTTACCGACGGAAATTAAATGTTTCGTCGGCAATAATCTTTTTATTTTTTTTTAAATTGTCAATAAATTTTCGACGGACAAAACAGATCCGTCGGTAATGTATATATCATTACCGACGGTAAAACAACTGCCCGTCGGTAATAAGCTTATATATTACCGACGGAAGGTAAGTATCCGTCGGTAATAATATATTTTATTTTGAATTAACTATTTATATATTACCGACAGCCACCAAATTTCTGTCGGTATTAAGTCTTATTACCGACGGAAATATTTAGTCCGTCGCATATATTTCCCGACGCCTTTTTTTCCGACAGACTAGCAACGGAAATCTATTCCGTCGCTATAAATAATTACCGACGGAAAACTAATAGTACCGACGGATATTGTCCGTCAGTAAAAACCGTTTTTTTTGTAGTGGCTTCTTTGTGTTCTGCCACCTATGCATCTATTCATGTGGAAGATGCTCACGGCGTATTACCTACGGCGGCGATGCTTCGATGGCAACTCCAGTGAGAATTTGGGGAGTGTCTGTGGTGTCAAGAGCCCGAGGAGAACTGTCGACATTTGTTTTGGGAGTGCTCTGGTGTTCAAGAGTTTTGGCTGAGTGTCTGGCGACGCACGAGCATTCTTTATGATTCTTGGGTTTCTTGGCTAATGGTATTCAAGTAAGAGCTAATGCATGTGTAGACACATGAATTTCGTCTGACCCGGACCCGACTTACGTGTGCCAACGCGGATGCAAACCCGGCGCGCTTCAACTCGGACCCGACTTACGAGTGCCAACGTGGATGCAAACCCAACTTGCACGCACCAGTGCGGACCCGGACCTGACTCGCACCCAGCAAAAGAGGAGCGGACCCCACACTTAAGGGGGGCCGGCCCCTACTAGGGTCCGAACCCCATGGGACCGGCCCCTACTTGGACCCGAACCCCATGGGGCCGGCCGGCCCTGTAAGGAAAAAGAAAAGAAAGGAAAGAAAAGAAAAGGAAAGAAAAGAAAAGGAAAGAGAAGAAAGAAAAGGAAATAAACACCTCCATGCGCGGGGGGAGGTTGCGTATGACGTCTGCGCACACGCGGATCTGCGTCGATCCCTCGATCCGACGGACAAGAAGAAAAGCCGGATCGCCATCGATTTCGTGTGCAAAATCCAGCCATAATTGCCCCACCAGAAAAGGAAAATAAATAAATGTTATTCCCCTCATCAATGGATGAATAAATCCCGGGTAATTAAGCAGGAGATATTAAAGGGATTAAAATTAAGAACTTCCCATATCTCCCCCCCCCTCCTTTTGCCTATAAATAGAGGGGGAGGGGGAAGGCTCAAGAGGTCAAAGATTGAAGACGAAGTGCGGGAGCTCTGCAGAAGAGGAGACGCTCCTTCATCGACCCAAGGCTTCACGAGGCACGGGCAAGCTTGTCCCTTCGGGATCGGCTTAGTCCATTAAAAGCCCTCATCGACGTGAAGACCCTTGCACACGAAGATCAAGACTTTGACTCCGTGCACGAAGAAGAAAGCTCGGAGAAGAAGACCCTTCGACTCCGAAGATGCTATAAGCAAAGGTCGGAGAAGAAGCTCGGAGTGGCACTACCCCGTCGGCTCCAACAAATCCTCCACTCCGATCAAGCTCCAAAGCCCGGAGAAGAGAAACGAAGCGTCATCACCCCGTCGCCTTCGACAAATGTTTGCGCCATCCACGAAGAAGAAAGCCTGGAGCAGACCGCCTGAAGCGTCGCTACTCCCGCCGTCTTCATCAACAAAAGCCGACGCTACAACCGTCGCACGGAGACCGTCGCTACCCCTGCCGTCTTCATCAATAAAAGCCGATGCCACAACAGTCACACGGAGATCGGTGCTACCCCCACTATCTTCGAAAGCATTCTTCGATTCCGATCACGCCAAGGAAGCCCGGAGAAGAAGAGAAGTCCAGCCGACACCCAAACCGTCGAAGCACCGGAGAAGTAGCCCGCGTCGTTCGAAGAAGAAGACCGAGTTGACGCTGAAGCTAAAGCCAACGCAAGAAGCCAAAGCAAAGCCCCAGTAAAGCCCGCGCCAAAGCAACGCAAGTGCCAAAGCCAAGCGACTACGCCGGCCACGAGCAAAAGCACCACAACTTCTAGCCGATACGACGCGAAGTCCGGTAGAACGAAAGCATCGCAAGTCTCTCCCGGCTACGTCCAAGCGCAAGCGCCGAAGCAAAGCAAAAGCCAGAGCCACGCCGGAGCCAAGCCAAAGCCAAAAAGCCAAGGCCAAAGCCGACGCCCAAAAGCACGATCGACGCCGCGAACCGACGATCAAGGACGCCGAGGTCAAGCAAGGAGCGAGTAAGACACGAAGACCGAGGAACGAAGCTGAAGACCCCCTAGCCGAGAAAGCGCAAAGCATGGAAGGGACCGAAGAAACAGCGGATATTCCTTAGCCTCTCCAAAACCCTCACCTTGTAAAGACCTCTGTCTTGGGCAATTCCTTCAGAGCTCTCGCACGAACACCACGTGGAGACGCGGATCAAAGGGATCCTCCAGAAGATCTTTCCCACAAATCCCCTGATCAAAACTCGCCGCAACCCGGACTCGCTACACCCGAGCCACCCGGGTCCCGGCCACACTTGTAATCTTGTTTTGCGCAATAAAGACGACCCGTACCTTTTCCGCGCATACAGCATGATGCTCCTCTGCGGAGTGAGATACTTGCCATGGTGTTGTAGGCTATTTGGAAGGCCCGATGTGCTAAATGGTTTCAAAATTAGGCCTGTTAAATTCGGCGGTGATTTGGAAGGGCCTGACCGGGCTGCATCGCTATATCACGGCATTGGTGAGTACCTGGACGGCCCGGGGTTGATTTCCTTGTTTGGATGGACGGGGCATTTAGCTTGGCCTGCGAGCGAGCTAGCTAGTGGGGCATGGCATGGGTGCTTGCTACTTCGGCAGGTAGGGTAGTTGCTGCTGGATCATTTCCTTGTCGGGTGACTTCTCCTCTAATTGCGGAGGGCCACACGGTGGACGTTCGAAAAGGTGGTTCGGCGGTAATGTTCTCGGGTGGTGCTGATGACTGATGCCACTCAAGCGAGGGAAGCTCTTGTCGTGGGTAAGGTTTGATCACCTAAGCTTACTCCTGTACTTTTCTCTTATGACCTTCTGCTGCGACAGGTTGTTGGGGTGAGTGTTCACTGGATCCCTTGTGCCACTAACTCGGCGGCTTATTGGCTTGCTCAAGACGCTCGGGTGTCAGGTGCAGGGGATTATTAGAATGATGAGTTCCTTGAAGCGCTTCTCGCCCATGTATCTGATGACTTGCGGGTCGTGAAGACATGACCATCTCTTTGAAGCAACATGCTAATAGCGTCGTCTCCAATTTCCCCTTTCTCCCCTAGGGTTAGGGTTTCGCCGATGACTTCTCGGCCTTCTCAGACTCCGTCGGTGGCTCTGGGGAGGCTGGGACTTGGGTCCGCTCCGTCTAAAGGGTGGAATCTGGCCCCCCTTCCAGCCCTCTGTGTATAGGGGAGTCTCCGACTATTGGTGTTTTGTGATCGGAATGCCGGAGTCATGCATCCCTCTTCTCTTGCTCGGCAGGTGTCCCTTGCTCCGCGCTGGTGGTTGTGGTCTTGCCGGGTTCTGCAGTGGGTCAGATCTGGCCCCGGCGTCGAGGATCTCCGCCGGTGGTTTTCTAGAACGCCTCCTCGGGGCGGTGAGTGAATATTGGCGGCCTGAGGCAACGACGGCGGTTCGGAGGAGGTCTGCGACTTCGATCTAGGGTGCCATGCTGCTGGAGATGGCGGTAGGTCGCCGATCTTTTGGTGCTTGGATCTCATTTAAGTTTTTTGGTGCTTGGTTGTAGTATTGGTGCTTGGATCTGGGCTTGATGTTCTCCCCTTCTTGGGAGTTAGGTGTGGTATGTTTTTCTTCCTTTTTTTTAGGGTTTGATCTCGGCAGCGGTGTCGTTGTCCTATATGCCGGTGATGACGTTTCTTTGGGTGGTTGTAGTCGTGTTTAGTTGGTCTTTGGCCTGTCTTGCCGCCTGTGTGCTGTGGTTCGTGCTTGCGCCGGGCTATGGCGCCTCCCGGAGGTCCAGTGATCTCCCCCTTTGAACTACCAAAAAAAAAAAACAGGCTAGTGATGCCTTAAGTGTATATCTCTCACCACTTAATTTCCTGCATAGAAATGCTATTACGCCCAAAGGTTTTCCCCTATCTCCGATTGAAGTGACCGTGTACCAGTGATGGTATTAGAGAATAGAATGTCACTAGTAACTTTTTAAATGTCGCCACTGAGATTCAAATGTCGCTAGTGAGATTGAACCACGAGTTGTACACGGCCGCGTCGATCAGGCTGAGTGGAATCGGGGAAACCTTCTGGCTGAATAGTACGTTCTTCTCTTTTCCTCCAAGATAGGCTGAACCACTCAGACTGCTCTTTGCATGCACTTTCACAGTGTACAGGCTTCCATATGATCTTAGTTGAGTACCCTGTTTTCGAAAAGAATGAGCAAAAAAAAAGAGGGTTTTGCGAGGATAAAGAATTATTATGCAAGCTTTAGTTTATTGTCTTTGAGATAGAGAGCTGAGGTCGTCTTGATGCATATGTAGTACACGTTGGAACAGCAGACAATGTTAGAGAGTCCAAAATTTGAAAAAAGTGTTACTGTAGCACTACAGTAACCGGGCCAGGGTTCACACCCTAACACCAATCACATGCACTCTTTTGTGTGATTGAGCTTTAACCGGTCCCCGCCAGATTTTTTCCCCAATTACTGTACTGCTATAGTGATGTGGGGTTTGTTATCTAGTATAGATAGATAGATAGATAAGCCCGTTGAGAAGAAGGGCTGAAGTTTTTCAAGGCGAACAAATACTTGGTGGCTGCGGGCTGCCCCCTTCCATGTAGACCCAGCACACAGGGAGGTGGTGTGCAGGGGGGGGGGGGGGCGGAAGGTTGTATTTTGTTTAGAGTCTCTGATAATATATCGGTTTGGTGAAAATGACCGGTATAAGATGAGGCCCACAATAAAAAAAAAGGGGTAATGTGTCTAGGGTTCTTGACAACAGATTGGTTCGGTGAAAAGGACCGGCATAAGATGGGTTTGGCCCAGCTAAGGTCCATGGATCAGTTCGGCGTAAAGAATCAAAATTTTCACCGAATCCCCGAAACTTTCTCACCTAGCCTCTCCTTTCTCCCCTATTTATCTCTATTTCTCTAACAACAAAGAAGAGGCATGCGCGAGCAGCAGTGGCAGAGGCGGGCACGAGGTGGTGGAGGTGGCGGTGGCGAAGGCAGCAGCGGGCACAAGCAGTGATGCGAGTTGTAGCTGCTCACGAGAAGCCATAGGAGGTGGAGGGTTTAGATTTAGGATTTCAAGGTCTAGGGTTCATCCCATGCCCTATAGATTTTAGGGTTTAGGGTTAGGTTTACGATTTTTAGGTCTTGGGTTCAGTGATGGCTTATAGACCATAAAATTTAGAGTTCGGTCTAGTTTTAGAATATTTAAGATTAAGGGATATTTTTATCCACATGGTGGTTTGTTATTGAGCCAAAACTGATCTCTTATCAGGAATCCCTCACTAATTCCTCCCAAAAAAATTGGTAAAGCAGGTTGAATATCCGATTGATACCCATACTGATTTTTTAAATACATAAGGTTAATATATTGGGTCCCACTCTCCGTCGCCAATCAACTCACGCCACCGAGCGTACCGGGCAACCGCAAGTATTGTCATCCAAGGTGTATGTTCAGGCCCAAAAATCCAATTTTGGACCATACTGTCTTAGAATGCTTAGTCAATCCATCTGCTTCATGACAACATGGAATTATTACCCCTCACAAACCAATTCCTTACCGATCAGAACAACTATACTACCAAGGCCATGTATTTGTTTTTGAGAAATGCTATTCAGCCCAAATATCTCTTCCGAACTCGTTGGCCCGATTGACGTGGCAGCGCATAACTGATGGCTGAAACTCACCAACGATTTTAAAATCTTTTCAGCCACGAGTTGTGCGTTGCCGCATCAATCGGGCCAACGAATTCAGAAAAATCTTCGGGTTAAATAGCATTGTCCTTTTTTTTTTTTGGAGACTTAGTGAACGGTCCCTGACAAGAGATCGATATAGCCTAATGGACACACAAAACATGTGGACGAAACTGTCATCATGGATCTTCAAAATTTCATTAATGCCACTCATTTCTAAAACTAAACCGAACCCTAGACCAGAAATCCTAAACCTAACCCTAAAACCTAAGATATATATGCCATGGGTTGAACCCTAGACCTAGAAATCCTACATCGAAGTCCAAAACCTAAGATCTATCACTGCTTGTCTCCACTGCTTGCCACAGTCAAGGTGGCAACAAGCAGCTGCGACTCAGAGGTCGCTAGCCGTCGCCGTCACAGTCGCGTCTGAGGGGGGGCAAAACCCGCCGGCCACACCCGATCGTCAGATGGAGCTAGATGCCCTCCACCATCTTCTCGTGGTACCTGCAAAACGACCAAGGCTCACCTCCGAACCAAGGCCCCTCCGACGCTCAAGTCAGGGAAGAGAGAGATGTGTAGTGTGGTAGTGGGTACGGAAGTGAATTGCCTCTCTTGGGTTTCAATTCCCTTGAGTAAGGATTGCTTATTGCTTACCTATCCATGAGGGAGCGGGGTTTCTTTTGTAGGCATCTTCGCATGTGTGCCTAATTACTGCGGTCTGTCCTTCGATGATCTCGGGTCTGTTACAGTGGATCCCCTCCGATCGGACGCTATTCAAATATTCTTTCTATGCTCTCGTGGATCGTGGGTGTTATACCTCATCGCAAGTAACCCATGACCCCGATGGGTAAGATTTCCTCGGGATCGCCCAGCCTGGCATGTATCCCGGCCGTTACGGTGTCTTCTGATCTTTCCTCGCTTGATGGCGGTTCTTCGACACTAATCAGGTCGGGCCAACCGTGTGGTCGGGTAGTCGAGCCAGCACCATGACCTACCCTGCTCCTCCCCCGACCTGGCTCTCGTCGAGAAGCTCGAGTTCCTCTGATATCCTCCCCGGGCTTAACCTTCTGCTAACAAAGCAGCTCGCGGGTCGGGTCTGATAGACTTGGGCCCGGTTCATGCCATCTTGTCCCACGGATCTCCACACTAGACCAGACCGGGTGGTCCAACAATACATGTGTCATCATCTGGTGGGCGTGGTAGAAAACCCCTTCTACAAAAGCCCCTTTCGGTCTTTGGTCTTTAGACCACGGACCAAAAGTCCTCTTTGCTAGGGCTTTGCCATGCATCCTGAATTGGAGCGACAGCTCGGTGACGTGATGGGCAATCATCATTGTTCTGGCCATAGGGGTTGCACTTCCTTCATCCTTAAATCCGAGGTTCAGCTGTCGAGGTGATCAACTTTCCGACAGTTGGATCTTTATCTTTCGACGCCCAGGATCTCCCGAACATATCAACTATTGTCGATTCCGAAAAGCGGGCGACGTTTCAGTGCTTCAAATATCTCTTCTTGGCGCGAGATTGGGATGCCTATTCTTCTCCGTCATATTTCCTTCTTCTTCATCTTCTCCCGCCCTTCTGCGAATCTCATATTTGTAGGACAATGGCTCGTCGTGTAGACCTCTCGACGCTTTTTCTGGAGGAGGAGCTCTTCGTATTGAAGGGAGAGTTCTCTTTTCTCAATCGGTGTGACGTGCGGCCCACCAATATCACCACTTACGCTGAACCTGGTCATACCATCATATTTGGTGGGCAGCTACGCGTCGGCCTGCCTCTGCCTCTGAGGCCTTTCTCGGGGTCACTTCTAGCTTACCGCCACCTCTGCCCTCGCCAATTGGGCCGGAACTCCTGACGGATCCTTCACTGCTGTGTTGTCCTCCACGCACGGGGGGTTGCGGTTCCTTTTGACTAGTTCTTCAGCAAGTTTCTCGTAAAGAGGACTCTGACCCATGGAGTTATGGGGGTGTACTGCAGCAATCGTAGCGGTGCAGCCCCGGTTTTCGACGGGTTCCCGGATTCTGACCCGACCTAGACGATTGCTCCCTTATACCTAGCCGGTGATTGACAAGGTGGGTTTCCAGTACCGACCTTCTGTAGCATCGTGCCTGACGGTATCTCTCACTACTGTCAGTCCCTCAATGGGTATGCGGCGCGGGAAGAGCGGAGGCATATCGATACCCAAATCTCTATCCTCTACAGGCGCCCGCCAGCCTGTTGGGAGGCCATCTTTGACTCAGACCCGGAGGTCTCCATAGCTCGAGCCAGCGAAGTGCCTCTAGGAATGTTCTTCAGCGAGAGCAATCGAGGGAGGGGAATATCCGACGGTGGCGGTGATGATGGTGGGAGCTGTGATGGTGATGGCGATGGCGATGAGCATGACGATGGTGAGCGAACCGGCCCCAGGGATTCGGTGGGCCCTGGCTGCGGTAGTGGCAGTGAAAATGACGGCGGGTTTAGCCCCAGAAATCCAGAAGGACCCAATGCTAGCGATGGTGGTGAACGGGGTCTCCAAACTAATCCCTCGGGCCATGGCGATGGCGGCCGCGAGGGTGAAACCCATGGGTCCCAATCGCAGGGAGAGCACGTGGTTCCCAGCCCCACATGACCAGATTCCAGCAAGAGCTTGACGTTTTTAGGGGAAAGACCCATTCGATCTGATCCATCGGGTCGCCCTCCTATCGATTCATCTAAGGCAGCCTCCCCTCACTTAGGTGACAACCACCTCCGGTCGAGCAGCCCTCGTGATGCTCGAGAGGAGAAGAGAGTATGGGGTTCACATCCCGACAACCCCCTGGAGTCTGAGACAAATGTCGATGCTGGCCTCATGACTAATCAGTTTCTTTTTGAGGAGGAGCTCAGCGTGGATTTACATCGGGTCCGCTAAGCAAAGAAGGCGCGACTGCAGCTAGAGCTGGCGGGCAATTCTGGCATAGGTTCAAGCAGCGTTCTCCTGGTATTAGCTGAGCAGGCAGAATCATGAGGCTTTGGTGCAGAGATTCTGACGGCTCTGGTTCTTTCTTTGGTGGGGCCTCGTTCGGAAGGGCCAAGCGCGGCCGAGCTAGTAGTTCCTTCAGTTCCGGCGGTCGGGCCGGATGGGTCAAGCGCAGCCTATGGTGATGCAAGCAAGGCGGTGCTCACAGAGACAGAGATGGAGGTTCCCGTCGAGGAGGAAGCCTCGACGAGGGGTATCGTCCCAAGTGCGGGAGATCAGCCCCATCCCACAGGTAAGTCATTGAGTGGTACTTCAAATATCCTCCCTAACGTAAGCACTTTGTTTCTTGTGCAATTGGGGGTGAACGGTCTGGAGCTGAGGTCGCCGAAACATCAAGGCAGACCTTTCGAGACCCGTTCAGCGGCGAGAGCAGTCAAGCCCGGTGCCCTACTATTCAGCCCCTTCTAATCGTCCGAGAGGAAGACAGAGGGGGTCATCCAATTCTGGTGGATGATAGCTCCGCAGACCCTTGGGTGGCTCTGGCGCTGGCCCGGGGGTGTGTCTTCCCGAGGACTATAATGAAGATGTGTCCACGCTGTGGGCCCCATTTCTACTAAGCTTAATCTCCCACCTCGTTCGGGTATGCACACCTTTCGATCTTCAGTAAAGAACTATGCCTCGAGTGCCTGACTACCTTCTTCCTCGCAGGGTCTTATGGATCTCGTTCACGTCGACGAGCGGGTGGGACAAGCAGCTCGAGAGCTTCCCCAGCTCTGCGAGCTCACGTCACATGTCTCTGGGCTCAAGACCCCTCCGGTTGCTCAACTGGTCCACAGGCTTGCTTTCCTCACGGAGGAAGTGGAGAAGGGAAAGAGGCACATATACTGGGTCGAGAACATGGCCATCGAGAAGGTAGCAAAGCGGAATGCGGCGATGACGTAGCTTCAGGGGGAGTTGCTCGCCCTCATAGGATCTCTTACGCAAAGAAACTCTGAGGTCGGGGCACTCCAAACCAGAGCAATGCAGCTCGAGCAGCAGATTGTCGGTCCTTAAGCAGACCTCATCAAGCTCCAATCCTCACTGGAAGTGAAGGAAAAATAGCAGAAGGCGACGGCTATCCTCACCCATGGACTGCAGTACGTAACCCTCCACTAGCAGTCGATTGAAGGGTTGAATATTCGAGATGTGGCGTGTTGTAGGGCGCTAAGCAATATAATCACGCGTTGAAGCGCTAAGCTGTCACGTGTCAAGCTGTCGCACTAACGCTGTTGACAATAGGAAGAAGGGTACGGAGCAACGGTAACAGATGGGGTGTCTAGCTGTCGTATGCTTAGTTGTCATATAGACACTGTTGCAACAGAAGGAGACCCAAAGAAGGATAAAGTAAGAGAGAGGGAGTTGACACAAGATATGGTGACGAATTTCTGCCGAAGCCTACGTCTACATACGGTAAGACACAACCTTTGAATCCACTATCACTGAAAATATAAAGCTACTCTCGACAGGCCGAGGAGTGCTTTTTACAAGTAGACGGACGGTGGAGGAGGTTTGAAAGTCTGAAGACCAGAAGGCTCAAAGAGCTCTGGAAAACAGAAAGTGGAATATGGAATTATGAATTCTGGTCTGGATTATTTACAGGATTGGCTATATATAAGGGTTTAGGAATATTCTCTGAAATATCAGGAGTTTAGGCAATTATCTAAGAGATTTATCAGTCTCCGGATGGCATGTGCGGGTCCCAGGCATGGCTGCAGGTCCCACTGTCTTCTTCGTGGGCCCCAAGTAGGGCTGCGGGTCCCACTATCATCTTTGTGGGTTCCCTAAGCAGGGCTGTGAGTCCCACTGTCATCTTCGTGGGTTCCAGGTGGAGCTGCGGGTTCCACTGTCGTCTTCATGAGCCCCAAGCGGAGCTGTGGGTCCCATTGTCGTCTTCGTGGGCCCCAAGCAGAGCTGTAGGTCCCATTGTTGGGCGTTAGCCAAATTTTGCACCCACACCTTCTCGTGGTACCTGCAAAAAGATCGAGGCTCACCTCCAAGCCAAGGCCCCTCTGACGCTCAAGTCAGGGAAGGGAGAGATGTGTAGTGTGGTAGTGGGTACGGAAGTGAATTGCCTCTCTTGGGTTTCAATTCCCTTGAGTGAGGATTGCTTATTGCTTACCTGCCCATGAGGGGGCGGGATTTCTTTTGTAGGCATCGCACGTGTGCGTAATCACTGCGTTCTGTCCTCCGATGATCTCGGGTCTATTATGGTGGATCCCCTCCGATCGGACGCCATTCAAATATTCCTTCTATGCTCCCGTGGATCGTGGGTGTTATACCTCATCGCGGGTAACCCACAACCCCGACGGCGGGAGATTTTCTCGGGATCGCCCAGCCTGGCATGTTTCCCGGCCATTACGGTGTTTTTTGATATTTTCTTGTTTGATGGCATTTCTTCGGTGCTGATCAGGTTGGGCTAGGCGTGTGGTCGGGTAGTTGAGCCAGCACCACAACCTACCCTGCTCCTCCCCCGACCTGGCTCCCGTTGAGGAGCTCGGGTTTCTTTGATCTCCTCCCCGGGCTCAATCTTCTGCTAACAGAGCAACTCGCGGGCCAGGTCTGGGAGACTTGGGCCCGGTTCATGCCATCGAATCCCACGTATCTCCACGCTAGACCAGACTAGGTGGTCCAGCGGTACATGTGTCATAATCTGGTGGGCGTGGCAGAAAACCCCTTCTACAGCGTCCGTTGCTTGTGCTCGCCAACGACATGGCTCCTAGCTTCCGCCTCCGCCACCCTGTTCGAGAGAAACAAGAAACAAATCAAGTCCGATGAATATATTTTGGAGATTCGGTGAAGATTCGAGTCCTTTACTCTGAATCGAACCTCGTACCAGAGACCTCAGGCTAAACTGATCTCTTGTCTGTCTTTTTAACCAAAACGATCTTTTGTCAGAGACCAGACACATAAACTTAAAAAAAAAAAAAAATTGAAAAAGAAGATAAATAAATTAGCA
Source organism: Chamaelirium japonicum (assembly GCA_947650365.1). Classification (NCBI taxonomy): domain Eukaryota; kingdom Viridiplantae; phylum Streptophyta; class Magnoliopsida; order Liliales; family Melanthiaceae; genus Chamaelirium; species Chamaelirium japonicum. The sequence goes on along the minus strand of OX393558.1, from coordinate 69,210,248 downwards.
CCAGAAATGTTCTCTGATGCCATACAAGGAAATAGAAAATTTTCCGTAAGCAAAAAGAATCCTCCTTGACAACTCCACCCTACCAAAACCCCTCTCATTGGCTAAACACTAACCCATCATTCTGATGCATGACGTATTTCTTAAAATAATATGATCTCCAAAAATAGCCCTCCTCTCCACAGAATGCCCCTCCCAGGATTCGGAAATCCGGAGTAGCAGAATAAGCGAGCATGACGTCAGGGGTCGTCCCGGCCGCAGTTATGGCCGTTCGGATCCGCTGATTTGCACCGCCCTTTTTACCACGCAAATTCTCGCGATATCTCACCACGATATTTTTCAAATGAGTATTCCTGATTTTCTTTTAAGAAAACCGGTAATTCTTGTTTTCCCCCTTTCTTTTTTTTTTTCGAAAGAGTGGCAGACAGGCGGATGTCGATCGGATCAGGGCGTCAAAAAGATAATAAAAACCTGTGACGTCCTTTTGACGTCGCTCCGCCCGCTATATAAACACACGCGGCCCCCATAACCGGCGATCCGATACGCACGGGATGATGATCGCCTGCCTCGACCCCCAGCAGCGTCGCCGCCTCTCCACAGACGGCGAGGCGGAGCCAACCACCCTCGATGGGGACGAGCTCCTCGGAGACGCCGATCCGACCGCCGGGGAAGATTTCGGCGGCATCGTCCACGTTCGCCCCGCCGCCGTGGTTCGACCGGCTACCGTCGAAGACGTCTCCCGCGCGGTCCGCCTAGCTGCCCGGTCGGACCGCCTGACAGTCGCCGCCCGGGGTAACGGCCACTCGGTCCACGGGCAGGCGATGGCCGACGGCGGCATCGTGCTCGACATGCGCGCCCTGGAAACGCGGATGGAGCTCGTCCAAGCTGGAGGCCTCCTGCTCGCCGACGTCCCCGGCGGGGCGCTGTGGGAGGAGGTGCTGGATTGGGGCGTGGGGGCCCACGGGCTGGCTCCTGCGTCGTGGACAGACTACCTCAGCCTAACCGTCGGCGGCACCCTCTCGAACGGCGGCATCAGCGGCCAGGCCTTCCGCCACGGGCCCCAGGTCTCGAACGTGGCGGAGCTTGAGGTGGTCACCGGAGATGGCGAGCGCCACGTGTGCTCCCCCTCCAGCCGTGCGGACCTCTTCTTCGCCGCCCTCGGCGGCCTAGGTCAGTTCGGAGTCATCACCCGCGCCCGCATCCCCCTCCTTCCCGCACCCCACATGGTAGTGGCAACTCTCTTAACCTCACACTCCGGTCACCTGATCCCACCTAAATACCCCAAAATTCCTCCCAACACTATCGTGTGCAGGTGAGGTGGATAAGGGTGGTGTACGGCCGGTTCGAGGACTACACCGTGGACGCCGAGTGGCTCGTGACTCGGACTGACTCGGACACCTTCGACTACGTGGAGGGCTTCGCGTTCGTCAACAGTAAAGACCCGGTCAACGGTTGGGGCTCCGTGCCACTCCATCCCGGCTCAGCTTTCGACGCACGCCTGGTCCCCGCCGGTTCCGGCCCGGTCCTCTACTGCCTCGAGGTCGCCCTCCACTACTGCAACCGAGAGGACGACAGCGTAGATAAGGTAATTCCACGTAAATCTCAGGGGTATTCTAGTATTTAAACTGATGGATCCGGTCGCGTACTATCCCGGACGTCTGCGTCGTGTATCTTCCGCTGGATTTCCTGACACGTACCTTCGCTTTCTAAACGCCACTCAACCATGTCATAATTACATCGCGAACAAACGGAGGTAATTTCGTGATTATATCCTCTTGGAGCGTCCATTTTGTACGATGACACGGACGATCATCCATTATCGGTCGATCTCGTAAGACGACAAAACCCACGAAATGTGACGTGAATGCCCCCGAACGCCCGTGAAGAATCCCCCATTTGTCGTATACGGAATAATTGATTGTTCCCACAATACCCCCACGCTAACCGGCAGGCCTAGTCGTGTGTTGCAGAGGGTGCGGGACATGCTGCGGCCACTCAGGTACGTGAGAGGGCTGGAGTTCATGGCGGATGTGACCTACGTGGGCTTCCTCTCACGTGTGAAACACGCGGAGGAGGAGGCACGTGCGAACGGAAGCTGGGAGGCACCCCACCCGTGGCTCAACCTCCTCGTCTCGGCGGCCGACATCGCCGACTTCGACCGCAACGTCTTCAGGCGGATTCTCAAGCACGGGATCGGTGGGCCCATGCTGGTGTACCCGCTGCTCCGGAGCAAGTAAGTCGAGGGCTTTCCCGTCATTTCGTGGAGTTTGAGCGCCCGGGGGTGCAATCAGATGTGAAGGACACGTTTGCCATTTCTGGGAAAGGCAGGGGGCGGTCACGTGCTTATGATATTCCCCTCTGCCTTTACAGACTCTGGGGCTTGTCCGGCTCGCTTCAAGGCCCTTGTCGTGGGCCCCGCCTGCCCTAGCGGACCGGAATGCCCCTGCTGCCCAACCAATAATGGAGATTGCGGGTTTTGGTTCTTTGTTGCAGGTGGGACCCACGGACGTCGGTGGCGCTGCCGGAGAGCGAGGTGTTCTATCTGGTGGCGCTGCTGCGGTTCGCGCGGCCGTACCCGGAGGGGCCGGCGGCGGAGGAGATGGTGGCGCAGAACCGGGAGATCGTGGGGTGCTGCGACGCCAGGGGGTACGACTACAAGCTGTACCTTCCGCACTATGAGAGCGAGGGGGAGTGGGTGCGGCACTTTGGGCAGCAGGGATGGGCGAGGTTCGTGGAGCACAAGGCGCGTTACGACCCAAGGGCGATCCTGGCTCCGGGGCAGAAGATCTTCTCTCGGACATGGCCGCCGCTGTCGGCGCCGCCTCCGCCGCCATTGTAAATAAATGTGAAGGAGAAACCTAATACGATCCGTCAATTGGATTAGGTGCTAAATTAGTGTGATGATGTGGTCGATGATTATTTTTGGGGAGGCCGGGGGGATGAAGTTGGTGGGGTTGGATGAGAGAAACCCAACCCAACCCAACCCAACCCAACCCAACAGCGGAGGAGGAGTAGTAGATGGTGGTGGGGCTGGAAAGGAAATGATGGAAAGTTTTGGGGTTGGTTGATGATGATTCTTCTTGTTGTTTCATGTTCATTGCTATTTGTATATCCGCCGGAATTGCCAGTTGCAATTCTTTAAGCCTATATTGTCTTTGTTAGCACCAACCAACTATTCATTTTCTCAACTTGAGGGATGCCATCCTTTTTTTTAAAAAAAAAAAAAAATCCTTTTCATTAGCTTGGTGTATCGGATACACGTGCACAACCTTTGGGCTGTGTTTGGTCCAGCCAATGGGTGACCTGGTTTTTCGATCGGTGGATCCACTGCAAAGATATCGCATGCAGCTGCTGTCAATCCTCCAAGCATGATATAGCTAACGGTCTAATGTCCAAAGAAATATCTTTACCCAACACAAGTGCATCACGAGCCAGAGAAGCATATGTGAACATCACTACCGAACTATACACTCCCCTCACCAACTGACCCAGCACACCTTTAATTACCTGTAACTCTGCCTATATAGTTGGATCGACCCTGCATCAATAAGAGACTGCAGCACAAAGGTCCCCATTCTTATCCATCAGTACCCAAGCTTTACTTGCCACCTCTTCATAAGACACGAAGGAGCCATCCGTCCAGACAAAAGAAAAAAAGGCTGACATACATTGCTCCACGTCAAGATGGTAACTTTCTTTTCAACCCATATCAGCACCTGATCTATTTAGAAAAAATGAAAAAAAATAAAAATCGATTACAAAAGTTCAATAAGATCCATTAAACGCCATGAGGCTGATGTGTCGCCCAGAGATAATGGGTAGAACTTGATCTTCTCGATGGCCGCCTTCGGGCTAAGTTATCATCCACCGTGTATAAAATATAAGAGCCCAATTCTCGGGAAAATAACTAAAATTGCATTAGCCTATAAAGCTTATCTGATAAATGTACACTAGAGTGGAAGCATCAATCCCCCGTGCATGATCCTCAATCAGATTGTCGATTCAAACAAGAGTAGCATGAAGGATAAGGAAGGGTTGGCCAGGGCGCAGTTCTTCATGTAGGCGGATGGCTCTTTTCCTTCTTCGAAGGAGATATAGCAAGTGGGGCTTGGGTTTTGTCTACCACTATGAGCGAAGTGTGTGCTGCTGCTTCTTTTCGTTGACGGAAGGATTCTCTGTTTATAGTTGAACTTTGGACAATCCATGGAGCTTTGGAGGAACTTGTCAAGCGATCATATAGTAAGGTGGTGCTCCTGATTGATATAGTAAGGGATGCACTTGTACTTGGTTTTGGGTGCACGGAGGACATTTGCCTGATTATTTTGTCGTGTTTGCATAATAGGGGTCAAACTGGAAACAGTAACCTTTAAGTGGGTTCAACGAGAGGCAAATAGTGCTGCCCATTGGTTGGCACTTGAAGCAAGGGTTGTTGGGGATCCGGGTAACCCGATGTCCCCTGCCCGAGAGTCGGGCGGGCACCGATCCCGGACCCCGTTGAGTCGCTCACGCACTGCGACGATCTCCTGGATGCAACCCGAAGCATTGTGTGCCACAGATCGAAGAATCAGGATCCCACAAAGATCAAGTCGAATAACCACCACAAAGAATATGAAGCAATCAACCACACAACGGCACGAATTACGGAATATCCGACAATTAAGGATTAGATTATTAATATTGAGAAATTACATCATGTAGTTGGTCACCGCTTGTCGAAACCCCACAAACCAATTCTCGATCTTCTCTCACAGAACACATGAAGTAGAAAAACCCCGTATGAGTTAGAGACACAAAGTTAACAGAGGATACACCAAGAGATAAAAGCACCCGAATTTGAAGCCGATGAAGACTCTGAAGAGTCAGGAAGATGATCTGCATGCTGTATCCTCTTCCACCATCTTTTTTCTTCTTTTCTTCTTCTTCTTCTTCTTCTCCTCTCTTCCTTTCTTCCTCTCTCTTCTTTCCTTGTGGCAAGTCCTAGACCGGGACTCGATCCCATCTCTCCTTATCCTTTAATATGCTCAATCTCCTTGAGCCTTCAGTCTTGGGAGAGCGCCGCACTGACCCCCGCCTCCCCCCTCGGATCCCTCCTTCTTCTTCGACGAAATCTCTTCTTGTAGATGATTTCGATCTCACCACGTAGCCATCGTCGACAATCCCAAGAGTTCTTTGTACACCCTAAAGCCTCTCCATGCTTCGCCTTAAATAGGAGAGCAAATACGTGGCAATAGGAGACCAAGAGACATTTCAAAATTTGGCCAAAACGTTGATCCTGTGGCCCAAATCTGACCCGAACCCGTGCACAAAAAACCTGGAGCCCAGGAGCCAGTACAAAAATCACCGCCCGACTTGCTACTAGGGTTGGCGCCCGAGCGCCCACAATCTGGCACCTGGGCGCCCGTCTGTTGTCGTGCGTGGATCGGTCTCAGGTTGAGTCCTTTCTGGGTTTAGGTTTTATTGGGCAAAAGCCCAACAAGGGTGTCTAGGTTCAAAGGATGTTAGGAAATAGGATCCCTTCTACAATTCTTGTCCTCGTACTATGGGTCATGAGGTAATGGCCACCATGTTGGATGTACCAAAAAAAAAAAAAAAAATCAATCCCCGACTTTTGGAGCTCATTCAGATCACTAGAATAATTAAATCGCACCAAATTGAGTGGAATCCCAACTTGACAAGAATCATATCCAATGTATCCCGATGAACCTGATCATAGGCCTTATTGAGATCCACCTAAATTGCCAGCACCGCTCTCCCCTTGGGCGCCCAATGTAACTTATACAATAATTCCTTCGCTAATAGCACATTGTCTCGTATCATTCGCTCCGGGATGAAGGCATGTTGAGTCTCACTAATAAGCGAGGGGAGGATAACTCGAAGCCGATTTGAGAATCTTCGAAATAATTTTATACCAGAGATTGCAGAGGCTAATTAGTCGGTAATTTGATGGCGTCGATGGGGAATTTGTCTTCAGAATAAGGACCACAGAAGTATCATTCCATCCAACCGGCATTACGCCCAATCGAAAGAAATGTATCACATCCCGAATTACATCCTCACCAAGGTACTCCTAGTAGGCCTTGTAGAATTAGCCAGTAAAGCCATCCGGACCCGGGAACATGTTTGGCAGACCAGCAAAAGTAACACGTTTGATCTCCCCACTATCTGGAATTCTAGTGATGAAATTGTTCATATGCGGAGTCACACTAGCCGGATACTCCTCTAGCAGTTCAAGTTGCAACTTAGCCGTTCAAGTCCACCTGGTTTTGAAAAAAGTCATCAAGGCATCCTTAATTGTTGTCATCTCTGATAGCTCCTGCCCTGTAGTGTTAGGACCCGAAACTGATTGCAAGCCCTCCTCACCTTTGTACTTGCATGAAAGAATTTTGTATTGTTGTCCCCCTCCCTTATCCATTGCACCCATGATTTTTGTGCCCAAATACTCTCCTATTGCAGCAACGCCCACTCAAGCTGTGAACGAACCCTCTGATGTGCATCAACACCAACATCACCTGGCATCTCACCTTCTACCTGAGCCAGCTGCTTCCATAAGACCTCAACTAGGTCATGAATATTTCAAATCTCATGTTTATTCCAAAAAACTAGAGCCCGATGAACGAAAGATAGATTCGTCTCGCATCTTGCCCCTCGGACCCAATTATTTAGCACCACTTCCCTACACTCGACGCTCTCCATCATCCAAAAATTCAGAAACCGCCAGGGTACCTTATCCGGTTTTCTAGAAGCCATAGAGGAAACGAGGATAGGGGAATGGTCGGAGGCACACCTTGGAAGATGTCTAGACACCACGTCATCCACCTCCAACGTCCATTACGTATTCACAAAACAACGACCCAGTCTCTCCAAAATGCGAGTTGTACCATGTCTATTGTTGCACCATGTATAAGCCCCACCCAAGAACCCTACATCTCTCATCCCACATGAATTTAACATCTGAAAAAAAAAAAATTTGCCTGCTCGGAGACTACCGAAATGGTTGTCCACCCAGCTTATCTTCTGGTGCCAGCACATAATTGTAGTCACCAATCATACACCACGGAAACTCCATGTTTTCGAGTATTATTAATTCCGCTCATAATGTCCGCCTATCCCTAGCAGAATTACTTGCATACACCGCCGAAATGATACATGGTCGAGACTTCTGACACGTAACAACCAAATGCAGCACTTGTTGTTGATGTATTAGCACAGTCACCATACCAATCTTTCGGTGCCATAAACAGACAATACCACCTGACATACCATTCGAAAGGTTACAGGATACCTCATACCTATCCCAAAAAATAGATCGAAACTTCCACATCTGGGCTATATGCATATGGCTCTCTACTAGAATAACAATGTCAGGGAGGCATTGTCGCACTAGCAACTTTAAGTGCCCAACCGTTACTGGCCAGCCTGAACAATCTCTAGCAATTCCAGAAGATCACCTTCGTTGGGAAAGAGAAGAAATCATGAAAGGTGGCCGGGAGCCTAGTTTCCTTATTTGATTTTTTGAGCAAAGGTCCGCGCAAAGCCAACCGATCCTTATATCGGTCGATAGGACGCACCTGCCCCGTAATAAAAACAACATATGTATCATCGATCTCACAACAAGCATGCCCCTTAGATATTTGAAACTTGAAAGAAGTGCATAAATAAAAACAACACAAAAAGCTATCAAATAGGGTAAAACTTGAAAAATGAAGTGTTTAGCGTTGAAGGTAGCTTTATTATATTGAAAAAAAAAAAACTTATTAAATTTACAAAATGAAAAGAGTACATAATGACATGTTGAAAAGATAAAATGTTAAGCGTTGACCAAATGCATGCAGTTTGATTTTTGGGTCATTATTTGTCGGCCTTCAACTCTTTTTAGAGCTAGCATTCTTTGGCTGTAGTTGCTCCAGCGTCTACTCCATGTGCCCATCATTAGCCATCGATCGATCATCAACCTGTGGTGTTGTCCCAATTGACTGGATTCCAATTAGCCATCTGATCCACCGAATAGTATATGCGTCTATTGGCGACTTCGGGTGCGCACATTGTGGAGCTACAAAACATCTTTATTTTGTTATGAATAGGATTTGGCTTCCAACAATAGAGCCCGTTGACAATATGAAATTTCGGCTTACAATATACAGTCAAAGGCCATAGCCCCCGTGCTTAAGGTGCTCTGTATGTCAATTCCATGTTAAAGTCATAATAGTGATTGTGACTTGTGATGTAATACAATGCACATGATCGATCACAACAGGCATCATTAATTGCTTTGAATTTTTACCGCTTTTGACCCAACCAAGCTCCTCCATCATGGAATAAGATAGGCAGTTGCATCAATTCCAATCAACCTTCTTAGCCAATATATATGTTGGTCAATTTAGCATCTGGGTCGACTTTGTAGTCTCGCTCAATTTTATAATTCTGATTGATTATAGATGACTAATTATTGAGTGGGTGTTAGTTGATTAAGGTCTTTTTTGGTTTGCTACGATTGGAATACAGAAGTCAATATTATGCGTGCTATTTGGTTCTATTACGAAGAGAGGGGGAGAGAGAATAGGATTGGGAAGAAAATCTCCTTGTATTATCTCATTGATCACTTTCATTACATAAGACTACCTCTCTTTATATAGAGAGAGTACGCACACCATTATGTTACCACAACCGAGGTGGGACTAATAGAATACTAACACAATACTAACACACTACATCTAATACCCCCCGTCAAACTGATATAAGGTATAAACCGACATCAATTTGCTTAATAAAAGGAAGGAGAAAGAAAGAAAGAAAAAAATTACATCAAATAACCCTTGTTTTTTGTTTATGCTGAAAAGTAAAGATAGTGCCAGGACGACCTGCAAGCAAGTCATCCTGGAAACCCGATTGACCTGCAAGCAGGACAACCGGGGGAACCCGGCCAACCTGTAAACATGTCAACCGGGAGAATTGGCAATGATCACGAAGGATCGGAGCGGAGGAAGCTGACGGTGATGGAAGTCGGCAATAAAGGGGGGCCGAAAGGAAAAAGAGCGGCTAAGAAAAGATGTGAATGCATGAGACCTCATAAGAGGCAAGCACCCGGCCGAAGCAAGTACTTGACACCTCTTAGAAGATCTCAATCATCACAGACAAAGAAGAGGGAGAAGAGGAAGAGTCGTAGCTCTGATAGGGTCACATGATCAAGGAAAGAAAGAGGATCCGAAAGCCGGCGCAAGAATGACCGGAACGAGAGTGGATCCAAAAGCCAGCACAAGATAAGTGTGACCGGAACAAGAAAGGATCCAAAAGCCGACACAAAACAAGTGTGATCGGAACTAGAGAGGATCAAAAGCCGGCACAAGACAAGTGTGACCGGAACGAGAAAGGATCCAAAAGCCGACACAAAACAAGTGTGACCGGAACTAAAGAGGATCTAAAAGCTGGCACAAGACAAGTGTGACCGGAACGAGAAAGGATCCAAACGCCGGCATAAAACAAGTGTGACCGGAACTAAAGAGGATCTAAAAGCCGGCACAAGACAAGTGTGACCGGAACGAGAAAGGATCCAAAAGCCGGCACAAAACAAGTATGACCGGAACTAAAGGGGATCTAAAAGCCGGCACAAGACAAGTGTGACCGGAATGAGAAAGGATCCAAAAGCCGGCACAAAACAAGTGTGACCGGAACTAAAGAGGATCTAAAAGCCGGCACAAGACAAGTGTGACCGGAACGAGAAAAAAGATCCAAAAGCCGGCACAAAACAAGTGTGACCGGAACTAGAGAGGATCTAAAAGCCGGCACAAGACAAGTGTGACCGGAACGAGAAAAAGATCCAAAAGCCGGCACAAAACAAGTGTGACCGGAACTAGAGAGGATCAAATGGTGCAAGGCGGATCGGTAGGGCGCAGAGCGCAAAAAATACCAAGGCGCAAGGGCACAGAGCAAGGCGATGGGGCAAGCGAATAGACAAAGCGCAAGGCGCAGCGGGCTGACTGACAGAGTGCAGGGCGCAAGGAGAGTGCAAGCGGCGAGGGGATGGCCGGGAGCGCCAGATCTGGCCCCCCTGTGCTACTGTGCCGGAGACAGGACGCGGACACAAGAGGTGGAGCGGCAGCTCGAATGCAGGGTCGCAGAGAGAGCACAACGAGTCAAAGTGCGCGAGGGTCGGAGCGGGTGCAAGGGCTATGCCGGGTCAGATCGGGTGTAGGGCATAGTGCAGAGTCAGGCTCAAACTCAAAAGGGGATCACCGGGTCAGATCGGGTGTAGAACCATCCAATGCAACAGATCAGAGCCGGCAGTCCGATGGAAAGCACAGGTGCAGAAATCTTAAAGTACAGCCATCCGATGCAAATCGGATGGCTGTGAACGGCTATAGGGAGAAGGGGAAAAAGGGAATGCTCGGATGACACATGGATGGCTGTGATCAAACTAGAGAGAAAAGGGAATGCTCGGATGGCCGACTCGTTTCAGAAAAGGAAAGAGAGAGAGAGATTTAATAAAGAGATGAGAGAATGGAAAGAGAGAGAGAATGGAGGAGAGAAAGGAGAGAAGATCGGAGACGAGGGAGAGAAATCCGAGGGCCGGCGCGAGGGGGTCGGAGACGTGGTCGGTGCGAAGAGCAGCGGGCGCATCGAAGACCGGGATCGGGCTCTGGTGCGGGCGCAGCGAGCGGCTCCGACGTCCACGAACACCCGCCTCGGGTACCCGCCCAGAGAGTCCCCCATCAGGTCCGGCAGGTACCTCGTCCGCCGCCGCCCTCGCCGGCGGCTCCAGCAGCACGTCCTCCAGCCCGTTGAGCGCCTCCTTCTTGGCCTCCGGCACCGCCAGGAATCGCCGCCCCCGCATCCGCGGTCCCAGCGGATTCTCAGCGTTGAGGCCATCGGCGGTCTTCCTCATCGCCACCACGGTGGAGGCGAACCACCGAGCGTATACCATCCGGTAATTGGGTGGCATCCTGAACAACTCCGACAGGCCGGTGCAGGGCCTGGATCGGATCGGGTGCGGTGAAGATCGGTGCCCCGGCGGGGACGATCGGGTCCGATCTAGGGAGGAGGTCGGCCGGGCCGGATCCGATCAAGCCGTTGGGGCGGTGCAGTGTGGAGCCAGTGTCTGGATGCAGGGCTGGGCCGCGGGCCGGTGTCCGAACACAGGGCCTGGCGGCAGGCCGACGGGTATCAGCGACGGCGAGGGCCGACGGTGACCGGGGCGCAGGGATACGCAATGGGTCAGAGCGTAGGGCTCGGGATGGCGGCGACAACAGGGCGTCAGTGTTCATACCAGATCGACTACATCGATCCGATAGTCAAGAGAGAGAAAGAGACGGGAAAAAAAAATAATTTTTATTTTTTCCGGCCTCCTCGATGTCGTCGACGACAACCGAGGAGGCCGAGGCCGGAGAGGAGAGCGTCGAACCCTAGGCCAAGAGGGTTGTCTCTGATATCATGTTACGAAGAGAGGGGGAGAGAGAATAGGATTGGGGAGAAAATCTCCTTGTATTATCTCATTGATCACTTTCATTACATAAGACTACCTCTCTTTATATAGAGAGAGTACGCACACCATTATGTTACCACAACCGAGGTGGGACTAATAGAATACTAACACAATACTAACACACTACATCTAATAGGTTCATTGTAGTTTTCAAAAATCGTACCTGCTATAGATTTTGGGGACCGCAACAGTTTCAATTCCCACCTGCACAAAATTCTTCACAAAAAAACATGTAGTTGGAATACAAAGAAACAAATCATATGCTATATATAGCTATTCGCATTGCATCCCCACTGTATCTTGTAATGCCAAATTCTTGAAACCGGACAAACTGTAACATAGATACATAGTAATCTTGATGCTCGATCGTCACATGAAACAGCCTTTCTTTCCGTAGATTCTACCTCACCTTCAAAAAATAACTTAGAGCCAAATGGCAAAGGGGAGTGCATATGTGCCGCAAGAAGGCCATACATAAAAGGTGGGTTTTTTTACTTTATCTTTTAACCTTGAGGTTTATATATAGATTTGGGAGCAGTGGGTCAAACTGGTCCAGTTCCGATGGCGTTGTCAACCCACTGACCCAAAGGAGTTTTGGCTTTCCTAAAAAGGCAATTAAACAGGGCAGGGTCTCTCTCGAGAAAGGCATCTGATTCCCCATGCATATCAGCTTAGGATTTGGAGCTTTAATTTGCTCTCATGCATATGTTCTTTACATGCAACTACACTAGCCCACCTCACAGCCAAGCTGCAATCGAAAAAAACACCAACAACCCACTCCTCAAAAGCTGCAACGCTGTAGAAAAAGTTGAGCCCCTCACCTCCCCTATCTAATAATCCTTCTTTCTTCTTTTTCTTCTTTTTTAATTTTTCCCTCTAATTGGAACCACATCCAATTATCTCACCATGATTTTCCCTTCCAAACATCAACACCCCCGGCTGTCCTATTCAGCCAACCGGTTTGCCAACTTTGATCCTTTTAACAAACCCATCGGCCATGAGTAGTGCAATTCATTGGTCGGGACTAGATGCAACGGATGATTGCGATTGTGCCATGTTAGGTTGGTTGAAGAAAAGTTGGCTGAAAATATATGGACTCTTAAACTGAAACAGGCTAGGCTTGGTCCAAAATTTTTCTTACTCAACTATCAAAATCTAACTAGAAGCCCGACCTGAATATGAGCAATTGACAATTCAAAAATGTAGAACCTAATTAGTATTATTTCCGTGCAGTGCACAAACGGTTACGATGTCCTACGATCAGATCAGCGCCAAATCCAGCGTAACAAAAGCCTTAGCAATATAGGGTCCGGATTGGGGGATTTTTTTTTTCTTATATTTTTATACCGATTTTCAAATCATTAGATAGAGGCTTCAGAAGTTGTTGATTTTTTATATGCATGTACAATTATCATAACTTAGAAAACAATCATAGCACATCTATAAAAAATCAACACATTCTATAATCTCTAAGGACATATATAATATCTAACAATAATATATATATATATATATATATATATATATATATATATATATATATATATATATATATATATATATATATATATATATATATATATATATATATATATATATATATATTTATATAATGATAGATATTAAAATCTAAAAGTAAAGTCAAATACAATCCATACATCAGAATTTTGATATGTTGACCGTTAATATCTTAGATTGTATAAGAATTTTCATTAATTTAGTAACTACATCATCCTCCACTCATACATGCCTGATTCTTCCAAGTTGGCCAACTTGGTTCCAGTTTACCAAGTACCCATGAGTTGACTTGCTGATGTTTTCAATACATTGTCTGAGGTTGACATATATATTAGCATCAAGATTCGAGTCAACTCGAACTCTGTCTATGATCAGGGTCGAGTTAGTTCAGCTGGCCAGGTTTAAAGGTGACTCAATGGGTTTCATGGCCGGACATGATCGATCCCTATCGAACCGGGTGGGGTTGGACGAACTAGGGTTAACTCGGCTCTGAGTTGCATCCCTTAAACGAACCCGTACGGACGTTTATACTCACATGATGATCCCCGTGTAGAGTGTGTGCAAGAGTGACAGGGTAACATGGCTCGTCTGCAACACACGAAACGAGAGATTTGCCTTCCTTCCAAGCTTCTCCGTCTCATGCATGGAGCTGGCTCGTCCCTGCATGCAAAAAGATCAGGATTCAGGAGTGTGGAAGTGGAACCCCGAGGAATAAATATTCTTAGGGTTTGGTGACGAATCACTCTTTAATGAGAGGAGATCACTTTTTTTTTTTTGGGGGGGGGGGGGGGGGGGGGGGGGGGGGGTTAATTAAGGAAAATCGGGATATTCTCTCAAGTCCCAAAACGTACAGATTTTTCTTTTTTAAAGAGAAAGTTTCCTCGGTGGGTCTGCTTTTAGAGTTTTATATGCCCAATCAGATGGCAATGGCCAATGGGGGGGGGGGCTCTTAAACAAACGCAACATGCCTTCCCTCGGAGGTGAGAGCATGAGGAGGAGAATCTGTGACGCTCTTTTTGGCTTTCGAATACTAAAAGTATCTTTGCCCAACTCAATACTCTACTCTGTATTAAACTATATATGGGGCCATTCTCTCAATGGGCCCTTCTCTTGTGGCCTGTGGGGAGTAGATGGGTTAAAAGTTGTAGATATAGTGGGCTCGAGTTGGGCCACCCTTTGTCTATGGGCCGAGTTTGAATAGGAGATCAGCCCATGCTTTAGTGTGCCCAATTTAGATGTCCATATTTGGTGGGCCACTTGCGTTATCGTTATCGGAGACTTATTAGTTTATAGGCCTCAGCCCCATCCCCCTCGATGTAATTAGAACAAAATCTCTAACTAGTCCTTTAGTTAAGTGATCTGCTAAATTATCCTTTGACCTAATATAGTCAATATCAATTATTTCGTCTTTCAACATCTGTCGAACGATTTTATGTCTACGATGAATATGTCGTGCCTTTCCATTATAGGAGTTATTTCTGTCCCTCATTATAGCTGTTTGGCTATCACAACGAATTAGGACAGCAGGAATAGACTTTAGCCAAAAGAGAATATCTATAATGAGATTCCTTAGTCATTCACCCTCTTCACTAGCTTTATCTAAGGTTGTAACTATAAGCATACAATTATAGTATGGTCAGTTGGTTAAAGAAGTGGGATTTAAGTTGAGGTCATGCAGGATGAAGAGATCATGAGTTCTACATTAAAAAGAAAACTTTTTGCAATTTAACCTGAATTAAATGGGGTTTAAACCCAACACTAGCTCGATTTGACTAATCCGAGGGTGGTAGCCGGTGGTCACTGGCGGTAACTGACGATGGAAGTGGCCGCCGACGGTGGTCTGGCGAGGAGGTGGCAGTGGCAAGTGGAGGTCCGGTGGCGACAAACGGTGGCGGACAATGGTCCGGCGATGGTGGAAGGTAGCGGGCAGTGGTCCAACGATGGTGGCTCCGATGGTGGTAGGCCCGGTGGTCGCTAACTCTAACTAGCTCGTGATGAGATGAAAGACATATCTCAGCCCTTTAAATAAGTGAGAAAGCAGATCAAGGGTCAATATTAAATTAGCTAATTAAACCTGAGCGGCTAATTAATTACTTCAATTGGAATTTAAAAATATTAATTTAATGGATGCATGGTTAATTATTTTTTATTAACAGTTACCTGTGTATATATATTCTTTTTGTTATAACAATTAGAAACCTAATGAAATCTAGTGGTCATCGCTATATTTATAAAGGCGTAGGTTGAGGTTTCTAATATGTATTTAGGCATATATTATTCTTCTCTTTTAATCTTTTGTTTTTAAATTTTTAACTAGTCCTACGATAGTCAAATGATAAAAATCAATATATCATTTTTAACTGTTTCGATGAGTCGGACGCATCAACACGATTCAATTTTTGATTTAAGAACCCCACAATTTAGTTTTCTTGTATAAGTATTAAATAATATAATTTCTAAAATTTTTTGGGATATTAACCTTCATCTTTCATACCTTTTAGAGCTTAAACAATGAACTAGATATTATTGTTCCATTATATAAACTATAATTTAGCATCCTCGTACCTTTTCTATCGATTGTTTGTTAGCACAATCCATTTTCACATTGATAACAATGTGACGTTCAAGTTTGGAGGTGTGCATTTGAGTATAATTTCCTCAACATTTAAATCAACATTGTACTTAGACAAATCGCTTTTGTTAAAGTTGCTAGAATGCAATTTTTTTTTAAATTTATACTGAGTTCAATCTAAATAGCAAATAGTAATTAAAAAATTAACACATGATCTCACCTAACCATATATGCACTCTAGCTTAGTTTCATAAGATGAACATCCAAAATTAATCTGAAGCAATACTAAAGATAAATTAATCAGATTTAAAATAAGAATGAACCAGGCAAGCATATATATACTTATATATTATTATATATATATACAAAAAAAAAAAATTATAGGAAACTTCATCTTAATTATCACTTAGTAACCGAAGCATCCGACCTAACAAGTTGGAGTTTTGTGTCAAACAATAAGAAGTTAAAATAAGATAACTTGTAAGCCTAGATTATCACATAGTAACTGGGGCATCCGAGCTAACTAGTTGGAGTTTCGAATTAAATAGTGAGAAGTCAAAGCGATACATAAATGTATTTTAGTCTAACCGCGTAGCTTGAGCCAGTAAGGTTCGAAGGGGTGTCTCCACACCCAATGCTCCGAGGCCATCTGGCTAGGGAGTCATTGACCAGAAAACTCAATTGAAAAGGCTACATAGAAAGCTTAAAGGGGTTGGACATTGCACAAGCTCCTAAAAAAAAGTATAATAAGTATAAATATATATTTATATATATGCGAAACTGGTCCGTTCACCATTTTTATGAATATCAATAAATCCTAAATATTGTATTAAGTTAATAGTAGGATAGTAGTTTGATAGCATTAAACTAGACACCCACTACACAAGAGAGATCATGCAGAGATGACCTAATTCATAATTTAGTTTAGAACGAACAACGCATAATTTTAAGAAATTCTTAGCTTTGACACAACTTCCTACAATTAGATTTGTCTATCTAATAATTTTGGATTTACAACTTTATATGGTACTAATATGCTCATGCTTATATCTTCATATATTTTCAATGATGAATATACTTTTGCCTATATCTTATCATTTATTAAATATTCTCTTGTTCTTTTATTTATTCGAGGATAAGCAAAGTGTAAGTTTGGGGGAGTGATCGATGCATAAATATAACATTTTTATACTTCTAAAACTATGCTTTATTGCTATCTTTTATACCATTATAAGTGCTCTTATATGCATGTGTCTAACTTGTATGAAATCAATCAATTGCACAAATAATTATTCAAACAAAGCAAATTAGAGGAAAGGTAAAGAGAAAAGTTATTTTATAGTTAATCTTGGATTTCTGATTGGATGAGAAGATAACTAAGAAATATAGGGTTCGTCAAGAGCTTCAAAACGAGCCCAAGAATAACTAATTTCGACAACCGACCAAAAAGTTATGGCCAAAACAAGTTTGTACAGCAGAACTGAAACAATGAACAGTGTCCGGCTGGTAAATTGGGCCCGAAACCCGATCGATCGGCCGTGCATGGCCGAGATAGCTACGTGCACACATTTGGTTGGAGATTTGGATGAGGTTTCTTTTTGAAAAACCATAGGGACGAACCCTATCATATATATGTGTTTTGGCCAACAAACATATCTTTTGGAGCCCAAAAAATCAGCATGGAGAGGAGGATCAATGTTGTCATCATCGTCATGCTTGGCTAAATATTTTCTCTAGGGTTTCGTGAAACCCTAGCTTATTAAACTATATTTTTCTTATCTTTTTAGGGTTTTGGCTTTCTTTTATGGATTGTTGCATGGTTTGTAATGAACAATGAATCATTTTAGTTAATTTATGATATGAATGATTTTACTTTTGCTACAATTATTCTTATCTATATTAAATACATCATGGATTATATTATGTGGTTTAATTTATGACTATTATTCAATGGATTGTGTTATCTTTGGATGAATCATGTTTAGGGAAGATGATCCGTGCCCAAGAGGACGGATTATGCCAACTAAAGATGGTCCATACCATCAGTGTACTTGTTATTCTCGTCGTAGTTTATCTTCCATGCTTATATCATATGATTATTATGCAAGGTTATAATATACGTATAAGTATATATTTGGATGAATTATGCTTAGAGAAGACGATCCGTGTCCAAGAGGATAGATCGTGCTAACCGAAGAAAGTACATACCATTGAGGTGCTTATAAGATCTCCAATTATATCATTGGATGGGTCATGCCTCAGTAAGACGATCCGTACCCAAGAGGATGGATCGTGCCAACCGAAGATGGCCCAACTCAGTGATACAATTGTAGAGTCATTCTGTGACACCATCACGGTTTCTAGTTATTGTGGGTCAAATCTATATAAGAGACTAAATCCAAAAATTGACATGAATACCTTAGTTGTTAGACAAGTGGTGGATTCGTTGCCCTAGACCTTCTCCAATTGATATTTCATCACACTTTAATCTTGTTTTGACATTGCTTTGTTTTATTTAGTTTAATAAAATCA
This sequence comes from Chamaelirium japonicum, assembly GCA_947650365.1. Classification (NCBI taxonomy): domain Eukaryota; kingdom Viridiplantae; phylum Streptophyta; class Magnoliopsida; order Liliales; family Melanthiaceae; genus Chamaelirium; species Chamaelirium japonicum. The sequence continues at coordinate 69,192,153 of OX393558.1, read as the reverse complement.
AACCATTCTCTAAATCAATCTAAATACTATAGTCTGAATCTAGTTTACCATTGTGCAATCCCTGAAACCCGATAGTCCCTCTAACTTATATATACTAGATAATACAGTTCGACTCCATAATTATATACACAAATTCTAACCGAAACCATATCCCTACCCAAACTTATACTCTACTAAAACCATTGTAATAAGAAACCATAAGAGCCTTTTAACATTGCATTGTGATACCTTGATTTTTCTCCTCAAATAATTGAATATATGATGGCGAAAAATTGACAAAATTATACCTAATTCATACTTGAAACCCGAACCATAACCCGATAGGGTGGACTCTCTTCTAACCGAATGGGTATGGGTCGAGTATGGACTCTGCCATACCCAAATGGTTATGGGTATGGATAGGGGTAGGGTCCGACCTGAACCAGACCGATTGCTACCCTTAATTGTGGCAACCGAGATCCAATAGTCAAGACTTCTGAGGCTGTGATGCTAAGATAGATAAGGTGAGGTGAGGTGTCCAAGACCACGAGTTAGCCCCGGCCATATCGTTTGAAGAGAAAGAGATCCTGAGCTACTTATATAAATTCTCCTCCCAAACATATAATACATGTTTTAAAACCATGTGCCGCTACAGATCCCGTAAATACTTCGTAGTTAAGTATGCTCGGGCGAGAGTAGTACTACGATGGATGACCTCCTTGGAAGTCCTCGTGCGAGCACGGACAAAGCATACAATGTTTTATGTGTTTGGGACGGATGTTACAGACAAGCTATAGAATTGAGTTATCCGATGGGAAACCTTATCCTACTAAGCCTATCTGGCTTTTAATCCGTAGTGTCAAATGTGGCTTTTGATTGGTTGACATCATTATTCCTATTTTTCTGTATGGTAGATTCAAGATTTCAATATAAGTATGTAATTTTTTTTCTTCCTTCGGATGTAAATAAAATTTTAACTTAATACAACCTTTACGGCTTTGTTGGTAAGACATTAAGTAATGACCTTCGCTCACCTCTAAGGATGGTTCCATTGCAATTTACACCACAAAATTGCACCGCACTACATGTTGCGGCTGTGGTTTTAGAAAGAAAAAAAATTCGATCCGGTGTTGGTTTTCACCTAACAAACCGAATTGCACCATTGTTTCTAATACCTAATATGCTATTATAAATTACATAATGTTACAAATTAATAATCATTATTTATTTTAAAAAAAGCAAATGCAACAGTAAGTAATAGGCAAATGTATAAATTCCCTTTTTTTTTTACTGAGTTTGATAGATCAATTCACGGTTTCTAGTGTACCTGCATGCATTTAGCAAATCATTTGCACCTGCCAAGTTCTTAACCATGGACACTTGCTATGTATTTGCCTCATGGCTTCATAATTTTTATGGAAGTTGACTCCTGTCAAGTGCTACTTTTTCCAAGTTTTACAAGTAAGGCTTCAGATGTGCGGCACCCCTGCTTCAATGTCACTGATTGATTCCCGTACATATGCAATTGAACTCGGAAAAATAAAGCAGTCTATCTACGCTGTTGAAACATGGGAGATGTGCATTCGAGGCCTGACTCGTAAGATTTGAAGAAAGTACAAATGGGAGTAGTGCTCTATTTTGTGGGTAGTTTTTTTTTTCAAGGGACCACCATAGTGGTCAGTACATCACATGTTAGTGCTCTGTCATAAGATCAAGGATCAAAACATACCATAGGAGTTAGAGAAATGCCTTGATTTTTAATAGCCCCACATGTAGAAAAGTTTGCCACTAAAACAAGAGGAAGGCCTGCCACTATAGAGCGGGAGGAAATATGTTGCAACACTTATTCGAACCCTTAACCAAAACCACAAGTTACACATGTATTACCAGTTGAGCTATTGTTGAGCGGCCAATTTGTGCTAATTATCCTATTATTCTCAAGCATATATCATCAGTTTGCTACGTAAAACTTTCATAATACACGTAAACTGCACAATTATCTTTGCACCACTGCATAATAGACTTTCATACGAACCCAACGGCATATTGGTTCGCTCTTATACATTGCATGCATGAAAAATACGGAGCCCGATAGTCCAAATTATCCTTTTATCAATAATCACATTGGAACCTTATTGACGTCATTTCATGTTTGTTTTTCAGGGATTTGACCCGGTTCGCGATGCAGTCAGTTCAAGGGCATCATACTGAAGCCATGGATATTCTCACAGCGATCTGATGGAGACTGTACAGCTAGTTTGGAGGCCTATCTGAAGAACAACGTTGGAAAATGGATAACTGCGATGATTCGGACGAGGGAAGAATTCAACAAGCTGTTGAAGTGCCGGACTCGAACCAGAAGATGAATGCATGAATACGAAGGAGCGACGATGGATTTGATGATGAATTTGGATGATGGTGACCGAGCTTCCCACGTGACCCCATTGCGCTTGAACCCATTATCCAACCCGAGTCGCCCATAAACCCGTCATGGCCAAGACTTTGATCGAATCTCACAAACCCGATTCGCTCTCATGACCTCTTCTCTTCCTTCTAAATCAAAGTCGCACATTCCCATAGGTCTTTTAAGTGTCAAACCCGGCTCGGTGTTGCACCCAACCCCTTAGCCACGGAACATTACCCATGCACGTTCATTCCATCAAACCCCAACCATCCGATCAAAAATCCATGCATCCCCTTGATCTTCCCTATCTCTAAAATCTGATTTGCAGCCACACATCACAGCCGTCCCTACAAATCAGAATCCATGCGTTTAGCATGCATTGCAGACCATTCGATCTATTAACCAAACTCATGCAGCCATCACCTGAAGCCACCAACCCAAAGAGATTGCAGCCGTCCGATTGTCCATCTTTCCATGCAATAGCAATGCATGCATGTAAACCGATCAGAGCTGAGCTCCGGATCCTCTCTTCCCCACTGAATCACAGCCACCCGATGCACCCAAGTCGGCCGTGCACCATCAGCTTCGGTTCTCTCTCTCTATTTCCACGTGATCACAACCCAGCACTCCACCATCCCGTGCATCAGCATACACCGATCCCACTTAATGCATGCAGCGGTCAGCACTCCAACACTCATAACCGACCATCTCACCGTCCCATCTAACCCAACCACCTGATCTCTTCAAAACCCATGCAGTCGTCCGATGCCATGCACCCTTTAAAACCGGAACCGATCGAGACCCAACAGCTCACGTACCGAACCACCCAGCCATGCGAGCCCGATCTCCTCTCTCTCCGCCTGGTTTCTCTCTCTCTCTCAGCAACCGTGCGTCTCTCTCTTCTCCCGTTTCTTTCTCTCCTCTCTTTCTAAAACCGGAACCATGCAAGCCCGATACTCTCTCTCTCCGGGATACTCTCTCTCTCTAAATCTAAACCCCACCGAACTTCCTTCTCTCCATCTTTCCTTATCTATCTAACCCGACCCAGCCGGCCTTTTGTTTTCCTTTTCTACCCAAAACCGAACCTCTCTCTTATCTCTCTCTATCCTATATAGAGGGGGGTGGAGTACGAACCTAGGGGGCTCGGACAACCATAAACCATCACCATCTTCACCAACCCGCGGCCATCTACGTTGACCACCAACCATCTTCCACCATCTTCCATCTTCATTACCACCGAGGGCTGCCATCTAACCATAGACCCGGCCATTACACATCCCACCATATCTTCATCACCCTTGAGGCTTCTACGGCATCATCTCCATCTTCATGTACCATCTCCGAGCCACGTCCACCGCTCTCGAAGCCGCACGTCGCCATCATCGCCGGTTTCGCCATCATCAAGAAAGAAGCATCCGCTATCAGCGCACACATGGCCATCCGAGGCTAACCACCCTATTCTAAGACCTGGATGAAGCTCTGTAGTCAGATCTAAACTCTGTTTTTATGTGTTATTTTCATATTTCTGTTCGTTCAATGAAATAATGTGATCTTATTTATCTCATGAAAGCTTGATAGGAATTGCATGCAACAAGTTCCATTTATGCTCCGTTATTATCAGGGTTTTACAGAAGTCGATTTCAGAGTTTTATTCTTCGTTATTACGGAAAGTTTTACGGGGAATCATTACATAGTCTTGGCTTTTGTTATCACTACGAATTTTACGGAGAATTACTCCATCTTATTCCTATGAAGCGAGAAAGATCGCTACATTAGTTCGTCCTAATAATGCTCTATTGAATATCATGCGCGGAGATAGATTGACTTCGCATCTCCGTGAGAATCTTGGAAATCATATAAAAATATGGTTTAGATCGCTACTTGTGCGGATTCTAGGGCTTAGAATATCGCATCCATATCTGAACTTCCACACTGCACCGCACTACCTTAATTAGTTAATCTGCATGTTTTAATCTTGATTAGTTTACTTTTTCACAATCTCATAGAACCAAATCAACAATATTGCTCATTAAGTAACTTAGGTAGATAGATTAATAACCTTAGATTAGATAGTTTCCTCATTAGCAATCCCTGTGGGATCGACCTCGTAATACGTACCGCTCCTACAAAGCGATTCGTGCACTTGCGAGTTATAATTTAGATCAAATTAAAGCCTTAATTTAGGATTAGTTTAGATCGCATCAAGTTTTTGGCGCCGTTGCCGGGGACTGCAACGGAGCTTTCGAATTTAGGTTATTCCTTACTTGCCTTAGTTAGTGTTATTAGTGTTTGCTAGTTTAATTTTATCTTTAGAGTATATCAGTTTCTTAATCCTTAACGAAAATGACTAACCAAACAATGACCCTAGAAGAATATATGAATCTTACAAGGTCAACAAAATATCAAGATCCATTTTCAACAGTAGTGACCAACTCACATTCACCCCAAGAAATGACCCTAAAGGAGTATATGAACATAACAAGAACCACCAGACATCAGGATTATATAAACTTTTCAACTGAAATAGAATATCCTGAAAGAAATTCACCAATTAGGAGTTTACATGGCCATATACAATATAATTCACCATGCTATGACACGCATTATCCTAGATGGCAAAATTATCATGATTCTAGATGGCAAAATTTTCATGATCCTAGATGGCAATATTATCAAAATTCTTGTTGGCAAAATCATCACGACTATAGTTGGAAAAATGAATCACCTGCAAATAATTTTCAAGATTTTTCTTATGATTATAAGCCACCAAATGAGGAGACTCTTGAAGATATACTACAAATGTCTATGCGCAATCATCTTATGCAGAACTATCAAAGCAATATACAAGAGCAAATAAACGCTTTCGAAAGAATTGAATCACATTTTAATGTCATTAAGGAAGCAATACTTCGAGATCAATCTCAACTTGAGTCTAACTCCGATGAAGATTATGAGGATTATGAAAACATAAATAGCGTCTCAATAGATAATGGAGCTTATGAGGAGACCCAGATGGACATCCCTTTAGAAGATGAACTGGCCAAATCTAATTTTTTCAATCCTCTGGATGATTACCCGAGCAATATGGATGACATTAATATGGATATGATTTTTGAGGATACTAATGATCTCCCATCTAACATTGACATCATCAATGGTAACATTATAGATAGTATAATTGATGAAAAAGCCTATGCTTCCTCCTATGACAATGATGATGAGATTATTAAAGAAAGTAATGTTCTCCCATCCAGTTTAAATGTTACTAATGATAATAAAATCTATGAGATAAATATGTTTGACAATCTTATGGGGAACAAGATTCTTTAATCATCTTTTAATGATCCATTGGAGGCATGCTTAAAAAATTTTGATGACCCGAACGATGATCTAACCGATATTATATTGGATGTCACTCATGATCTTCCTTATGACATTGATGATGATATGTTTGCTAAAGAAGCCAATACTCTATCAATGAATCTTGAAATAAATGATATCATGATTGATCATCCATCTATTATCGAAAAATCGGACATTGACCTACAAATTCTGCCATCTAATTTTCAACAGACACATTTGGGTGAAGAATATATATTTTCTGGTTTAATTTTTCCTCCATTCATCGAAAATCAAAAAATTCAATTATGTGAACTTTTCAAAGATAATATAGATGATACATGGTGGAATATGAAGTATAATAATGAATCTTATATTGTTCTATTTAAAAAGAAAATTCATGGAGAACAATATAGGATGAACCCTACTAGAATAAAGAAGATTCACGCAGAAAGATACCCAAAGTATACTATAGAATATAATTTCTCAATGAATGACTACTCTCTTTTCTTTTTGAAAATTCCATCTGCTGAAAAACTCATTTGTACTGTAGCAGTAATTTTATTTATTTATTTATTACTATATGCTCATCTTTATTAGTTTATTTAGTTATTTTTTTTCTTTTTCTTTGTGGTACTAACATTTTATAGGAAACGAGGATGCAAAGAAATTATACGGTACTATCCATCCTTAAAACTTCGTACTTTTATTTTATACATGTCCTGCAAAAATGCTATCACATAATGCCATCATATCATTCATGAGCATGTCTAATTCATACATTGAGGACAATGTCTAATTTAAGTTTGGGGGTGTGATGTACCTTTTTTACAAAATCCTGTATGCATTCAATTTCCACAAAATTTTTTTGTTTTTATTTTGAATTTAAAAAAAAAATTATTGCATCAACTTACGCTGTAGTGGGACAGCTCGGCACATACATCTTCGTGTATGTGTGTCTAGTCTGTAGTCCCCTACCAAAACTACAGCGTTCGTATAGAAATCTGTAGGAATTTGCATTTGCATGTTTTTATTTTCTTTTTCATATTTTAGTTTCTTATCGTATTACTTTTGCCTTCCCTTTCGTTATTTTCAAAAAAAAAAAAAAAAAAAATCTATCTATATTTCACCTTTATTTCAGGTTTTGTAATATAATTTTATTGTACTCGAATAAGACTATAAGGCACTTGGTAATCGAGGTATAAAGTCCAAGGATCAGCTAGAAAAAGTATGTCTAATATGGTTCTGACCCTTAGTAACCTTTTTAGAGATTGTCAAAACAAACTAGACTTGACTTTTCACTTCACATCTGGCTTACACCTCTAGGGTCTAGATTCAAAGCTTTCATATCGGCCTAATAGTCAACTAGAGTCCTGATGAACCATGCGGATCTGGTTCACTTGGTTTGAAAAAAAAAAATATCATTAGAAAAGCGACCAGTGAATTCTAAGGTATAGCAGAAAGGGCTACCTATTAGCATGGTCTAGGACCTAATTATATAAAAGTCTTAACCTGTATGCCCTAGTATGAGTGAAGCCTGGTCGATAGGGTTATGAGAATGATCCTATGGATGCAGAGTGAATCAAATATAAAGGCAACATGAGGATGGCTACCTAACTCATGAGAGCGTTGGCAGCGTGTCATGGGCATAGAGTGCAGCTAGCATGGTACAAGTTAGGAAGGGATATATAATTAGATCCAGAAAAAAAAATGAGACCGAAAAAAAAAAAAAAAAAAGAAAAAGAAAAAGGAAAATAGTGTGAAAGCCGTCGCTATAAATAATGTGGGGAAACTAGAATATCACATATAAAGCCGAAAGGTATTAAGGTGAATATCCACAACTCTCACTAGCCTGTCTAGATTAGCTGGTTTTGACTCAGGTTCTAAGGTCGACTTTGACCGTTCTAGAAAACTGTTAGAATGATATGAATGTAGAGAACCAAATCCCCAGTTGTGTTTAGTCCAGACAGCACCGTGCACTCGAGCATAGTTGACCTTGACCTTTTCTAACGGGAAACTAATAGTTAGAACCTAAAGTGCTTACTTTGAAAGTCGAAGCTTGGGTTAGATACCTTGCGAGTCATGTGCCTTAGAAATTCTATTTTCGGAGTACTTTTTAATTATTCTGCGAAACCGATTTTACTTATTTCTTTCTGTATTATCTAAAAAAAAAAAATCTTGAATTTTGTGGGTAGATTCTCTGCAAACCCTCACGAGACAAAACTCGTCCACTAGGGTAACCTAGGGGTTTAACGGCTTGTTGCACATGCTAAGTGCGATCGCGATTCCTGCGAAAGTGAGTTAGCTAGTTTTATTCTTTTATTATTTTCTTAGTTTATTTTGTTTGCTTTCTCAAGGACGAGAAAGATTCAAGTTTGGGGGTGTGTTGAGCGGCCAATTTGTGCTAATTATCCTATTATTCTCAAGCATATATCATCAGTTTGCTACGTAAAACTTTCATAATACACATAAACTGCACAATTATCTTTGCACTACTGCATAATAGACTTTCATACGAACCCAACGGCATATTGGTTCGCTCTTATACATTGCATGCATGAAAAATACGGAGCCCGATAGTCCAAATTATCCTTTTATCAATAATCACATTGGAACCTTATTGACGTCATTTCATGTTTGTTTTTCAGGGATTTGACCCGGTTCGCGATGCAGTCAGTTCAAGGGCATCATACTGAAGCCATGGATATTCTCACAGCGATCTGATGGAGACTGTACAGCTAGTTTGGAGGCCTATCTGAAGAACAACGTTGGAAAATGGATAACTGCGATGATTCGGACGAGGGAAGAATTCAACAAGCTGTTGCAGTGCCGGACTCGAACCAGAAGATGAATGCATGAATACGAAGGAGCGACGATGGATTTGATGATGAATTTGGATGATGGTGACCGAGCTTCCCACGTGACCCCATTGCGCTTGAACCCATTATCCAACCCGAGTCGCCCATAAACCCGTCATGGCCAAGACTTTGATCGAATCTCACAAACCCGATTCGCTCTCATGACCTCTTCTCTTCCTTCTAAATCAAAGTCGCACATTCCCATAGGTCTTTTAAGTGTCAAACCCGGCTCGGTGTTGCACCCAACCCCTTAGCCACGGAACATTACCCATGCACGTTCATTCCATCAAACCCCAACCATCCGATCAAAAATCCATGCATCCCCTTGATCTTCCCTATCTCTAAAATCTGATTTGCAGCCACACATCACAGCCGTCCCTACAAATCAGAATCCATGCGTTTAGCATGCATTGCAGACCATTCGATCTATTAACCAAACTCATGCAGCCATCACCTGAAGCCACCAACCCAAAGAGATTGCAGCCGTCCGATTGTCCATCTTTCCATGCAATAGCAATGCATGCATGTAAACCGATCAGAGCTGAGCTCCGGATCCTCTCTTCCCCACTGAATCACAGCCACCCGATGCACCCAAGTCGGCCGTGCACCATCAGCTTCGGTTCTCTCTCTCTATTTCCACGTGATCACAACCCAGCACTCCACCATCCCGTGCATCAGCATACACCGATCCCACTTAATGCATGCAGCGGTCAGCACTCCAACACTCACAACCGACCATCTCACCGTCCCATCTAACCCAACCACCTGATCTCTTCAAAACCCATGCAGCCGTCCGATGCCATGCACCCTTTAAAACCGGAACCGATCGAGACCCAACAGCTCACGTACCGAACCACCCAGCCATGCGAGCCCGATCTCCTCTCTCTCCGCCTGGTTTCTCTCTCTCTCTCAGCAACCGCGCGTCTCTCTCTTCTCCCGTTTCTTTCTCTCCTCTCTTTCTAAAACCGGAACCATGCAAGCCCGATACTCTCTCTCTCCGGGATACTCTCTCTCTCTAAATCTAAACCCCACCGAACTTCCTTCTCTCCATCTTTCCTTATCTATCTAACCCGACCCAGCCGGCCTTTTGTTTTCCTTTTCTACCCAAAACCGAACCTCTCTCTTATCTCTCTCTATCCTATATAGAGGGGGGTGGAGGACGAACCTAGGGGGCTCGGACAACCATAAACCATCACCATCTTCACCAACCCGCGGCCATCTACGTTGACCACCAACCATCTTCCACCATCTTCCATCTTCATTACCACCGAGGGCTGCCATCTAACCATAGACCCGGCCATTACACATCCCACCATATCTTCATCACCCTTGAGGCTTCTACGGCATCATCTCCATCTTCACGTACCATCTCCGAGCCACGTCCACCGCTCTCGAAGCCGCACGTCGCCATCATCGCCGGTTTCTCCATCATCAAGAAAGAAGCATCCGCTATCAGCGCACGCATGGCCATCCGAGGCTAACCACCCTATTCTAAGACCTGGATGAAGCTCTGTAGTCAGATCTAAACTCTGTTTTTATGTGTTATTTTCATATTTCTGTTCGTTCAATGAAATAATGTGATCTTATTTATCTCATGAAAGCTTGATAGGAATTGCATGCAACAAGTTCCATTTATGCTCCGTTATTATCAGGGTTTTACAGAAGTCGATTTCAGAGTTTTATTCTTCGTTATTACGGAAAGTTTTACGGGGAATCATTACATAGTCTTGGCTTTTGTTATCACTACGAATTTTACGGAGAATTACTCCATCTTATTCCTATGAAGCGAGAAAGATCGCTACATTAGTTCGTCCTAATAATGCTCTATTGAATATCATGCGCGGAGATAGATTGACTTCGCATCTCCGTGAGAATCTTGGAAATCATATAAAAATATGGTTTAGATCGCTACTTGTGCGGATTCTAGGGCTTAGAATATCGCATCCATATCTGAACTTCCACACTGCACCGCACTACCTTAATTAGTTAATCTGCATGTTTTAATCTTGATTAGTTTACTTTTTCACAATCTCATAGAACCAAATCAACAATATTGCTCATTAAGTAACTTAGGTAGATAGATTAATAACCTTAGATTAGATAGTTTCCTCATTAGCAATCCCTGTGGGATCGACCTCGTAATACGTACCGCTCCTACAAAGCGATTCGTGCACTTGCGAGTTATAATTTAGATCAAATTAAAGCCTTAATTTAGGATTAGTTTAGATCGCATCAAGTTTTTTTTGACAAGCGGTTGATGAAGGTGCTGATGCAGGCGCGCGTCGTCGAAGGGCCATTTTGAAAGAAACAATGGGCGAAGGACGCTGTAATATTCGAATTATTCCCAATTGAAAGAAGGTGCTGATGCAGGTGCGCGTCGTCGAAGGGCCATTTTGAAAGAAACAATGGGTGAAAGAAACAATGGTCGAATATTCGAATTATCGTATTTCCCGTTACAAAACAATTTCACAAAAAAAAATACTTCTTTTTAAATTAAGAAATAAAATTAATTAGCTTTAATTTTCCTTTAATTAGTTTTCATCCAAGTCTCTGTGGGATCGACCCGTATTTGCCACTGTCTATCAGATAGACGCCGTGCACTTGCGGTATAACAATTTAAAATCACAACAAGTTTTTGAATGATGTGATCCGACTTGGGCCCAAAGCCCGTTGGCCCACCCGAAGGCCCATCCTAGCCTGCTATGGATGAATAAGGCAGGATATCTCTTATGATATCTTTTAATATCTTTTTAGATTTAAGATCTTTATTTTAGGCAAGTTATTAGGATAATGATTGGCTTTTAAATTTGTTGCCATTTTTATCTTTTCTTTTAGCCTATTTAAAGGCCCCCATTGTAACCATTGAGGACAGATTATTATGAATGAAAATTGATGGCGGATGCCTTCGTTGGCTCATGGATTTGAGTCCCCACCTTGTATCCTGATGGATTTCAGGCCCCCTCTCGTCTAAGCTTCTAGTCTTTTCTTCTCTGTCACAGTTCTTACCCCCTCCGCCTCTTCCTCTCGGTGATTCCGTATCACTAGTTATCTTTTTACAGAGAAAATACCAAAAATATTACAGCACCTTCATCAACCGCCCTTCGACGACGCGCGCCTGCATCAAGTTGGTATCAGAGCTTCGGGCTTCGTGGCGTTCCTGCACCACGAACGATCTTTGCTTCGATCGCCGTCGTCCACCGTCATCGTCGTCCATCGTCATCGTTCCGTCGTCACCATCCTCGCCGAGTCGTCATCTTCTTCTGGTACGTCGCCCTACAATCCCAACAAAAAAAAAAAGAGAAGAAGAAGAGAGATCAGATCTTGAAAAAAAAAAAAAAAAGAAGAGATCAGATCTGTTGAGAACAAAAAAAGGAGGAGAAAGGAAACCCCCTTCAACCGAACCCCTCTCCTTTGCCGCCCACCCGTCCACCGCAAGCCGCCCCTTCCTCCCGCTCCACCCGCTGAATTGCACCTCTTGTTCCGTGCTCCCACGCACCCCGCAGCCAAAAAAAAAAAAAAAACCCCAAACAGATCTGCCGCAGATCTGTGAAGAAAAAAAAAAGGAAAGAAAGAATAGAAGGAAAGAAGAAAAGGGAAGAAAGGAAAGAAAATAATAGAAGGAAAGAAGAAAAGGGAAGAAAAGGACAGAAAAGAAGAAGGAAAGAAAGAAGAAAAAAAAAAAAAAAGGAAAGAAAGAAACCGTACCTGTTGTGCTGTGCTTGCTGCTTGCTGCCATTGCTGCTGCCCTTTTCCTCTTCCATATTTGCAAACAAGTGCCCCCCAAACAAACCCTAAACCGAAACCCCCTTTGTCCCTTTCTCTTCTTCCAATTCACTCCTCCACCACAGCCCTTAGATCCTCATCCTACAGTCCTCAAATCCCCACCCTTTCTAGTTACTATTTTGCACTTAAGTGCTGAACTCGAGTTGAATTCGAATCCGACCCGAATAGGCAAAACAGACCCGCCAACTTCAATTGGGCATATCTCTTTCAATTCTAGTCCGTTTTTGGCGTGCGACCTATCAAATCGAAGGGTTTTTCGAGCCCTACGCATCCATACCATCAGCAGAAATTTTCAGTGAACCAGTAATTACAGATTTCCAGATTTACCCCTGGACCACACTTCCACCATTGTGCATGGATGCCAAGATGCAAGGATTGATTCGTTGTCATCAAGGGAACAACTCCGTCTATGAGTATACTTCAGCATTCTATCGGCGCATGATCCGCTATGGTTTTTCAGAGAAAGATTTCTTGACAGTGGTACTGTACATTCGAGGACTCCCCTCCGACATAAAGGGCAAGTTTTCAGCTGGATCTTGGAGGGATCTGGACGAAGCCTATGAGATAGCTTGTGAGATTAAATGGGAGCTACAGCAAATGGACTCACCTCTAGCGGACTCCACAGATGAGTCTCCACCTCCAGCACTTCCAGCAGAGCCTCCCCCACCGACAGAGATTCCTCCAGTTGTATCTTTGGTAGATCCATCACCTCCAGTACCACCATCAGCCGACGAGCTTCCCCTTCCAGAGGATCTTCTGCCACTTGCCATGCTACCACCTACTGCGGATTCTTTCGAGATGGTCTCTCTAGCCGAGCTTCAGCAGATTGATTTTCTTGGGCAAGATCGACTATTGGTGCCTACAGTGTTTGTTCAGCTCTACCTCCGTTCAGGCGAGCCGATGTTCAAGCTACAGCAGCGATCTGATATTACTATCCGACTCGGTCGTCTACCCCAGCATCGCTTTGGTGTGTGTTTCCCGATCGATAGCAGTGATACCTTCGCATGGGACCCCGGTGGTAACTTCGGTGTAATGAGGCATTATTTGTTGGGCCTCAACCATCAGCTCCTGACGCCAGATACCACATCGGCGAAAACCTCGATGATGATTGCGCTTTACCGTATGAACTCGAGGGCGAGTTCTTCACAGCGGAAGCGAATGATGTGATCCGACTTGGGCCCAAAGCCCGTTGGCCCACCCGAAGGCCCATCCTAGCCTGCTATGGATGAATAAGGCAGGATATCTCTTATGATATCTTTTAATATCTTTTTAGATTTAAGATCTTTATTTTAGGCAAGTTGTTAGGATAATGATTGGCTTTTAAATTTGTTGCCATTTTTATCTTTTCTTTTAGCCTATTTAAAGGCCCCCATTGTAACCATTGAGGACAGATTATTATGAATGAAAATTGATGGCGGATGCCTTCGTTGGCTCATGGATTTGAGTCCCCACCTTGTATCCTGATGGATTTCAGGCCCCCTCTCGTCTAAGCTTCTAGTCTTTTCTTCTCTGTCACAGGTCTTACCCCCTCCGCCTCTTCCTCTCGGTGATTCCGTATCACTAGTTATCTTTTTACAGAGAAAATACCAAAAATATTACAGCACCTTCATCAACCGCCCTTCGACGACGCGCGCCTGCATCAGCAACCTCAATTAAATTCGATAATTGATACTGATGCAACCGCCCTTCGACGACGCGCGCCTGCATCGCAGCCGTCATCATCCTTTTTCATCTCTAGTTGAAGCCATAATTTATGCCAGTTTAATAGATTCGCCATCTATAGTCTGTCGGTAACCCTAGCAAGCATCCGTAGCCCTTTTCTTTATGAAAATCTGATGCAAGCCTACTGTTTTATTGCAATACTTACTGCTGCGAATTAATCCTGTTATATGCTGAAATCTGTTTTGTGATAATCTTGTGTTTCTATTGTTTATCTTAATCCTGCTTAATGTCGACGGCATAGAATTTTAGAACTGCGTAAGATAACTTTGTTTGCTGTCCTTTTGAGGCTTACTGCGCTATATTGATAAATAAACCCTAGTCATTGACCGAAGAAAACCCTAAAAGGGTTCAGGATTGTAGTGTGCCTTATAGGTGCCTGCAACAATTTAAAATCCGAAACAGATTAGCTTTCATATCGGCCTAATAGGCATTTGCATTTGCATGTTTTTATTTTCCTTTCCTTATTTTAGTTTCTTATCGTATTACTTTTGCCATCCTTTTCGCTCTTTTCGAAAAAAAAAATAAAAAATAAAAAATTATATATATCTATATATATTTTATCTTTATTTCAGGCTTTGTAATATAATTTCATCGTACTCGAATAGGACTATAAGGCACCTGGTAATCAAGGTATAAAGTCCAAGGATCAGCCAGAAAAAGTATGTCTAATATGGTTCTGACCCTTAGTAACCTTTTTAGAGATTGTCAAAACAAACTAGACTTGACCTTTCACTTCACATCTGGCTTACACCTCTAGGGTCTAAATTCAAAGCTTTCATATCGGCCTAATAGTCAACTAGAGTCCTGATGAACCATGCGGATCTGGTTCACTTGGTAAAAAAAAAAAAAAGTACTATTATAGCGACCAGTGAATTCTAAGGTATAGCGGAAAGGGCTACCTATTAGCATGGTCTAGGATCTAATTATGTAAAAGTCTTAACCTGTATGCCCTACTATGAGTGAAGCCTGGTCGATAGGGTTATGAGAATGATCCTATGGATGCAGAGTGAATCAAATATAAAGGCAACATGAGGATGGCTACCTAACTCATGAGAGCGTTGGCAGCGTGTCATGGGCATAGAGTGCAGCTAGCATGGTACAAGTTAGGAAGGGATATATAATTAGATCCAGAAAAAAATGAGACCGAAAAAAAAAAAGAAAAAAAAAAAAAGAAAAAAAAGAAAAAAAGAAAAAAGAAAAATAGTGTGAAAGCCGTCGCTATAAACAATGTGGGGAAACTGGAATATCACATATAAAGCCGAAAGGTATTAAGGTGAATATCCACAACTCTCACTAGCCTGTCTAGATTAGCTGGTTTTGACTCAGGTTCTAAGGTCGACTTTGACTGTTCTAGGAGACTGTTAGAATGATATGAGGGTAGAGAACCAAAACCCCAGTGTGTTTTGCCCAGACAGCACCGTGCACTCGAGCATAGTTGACCTTGACCTTTTCTAGCGGGAAACTAATAGTTAGAACCTAAAGTGCTTACTTCGAAAGCCGAAGCTTGGGCTGGATACCTTGTGAGTCTTGTGCCTTAGATAGTCTATTTTTGAGTACTTTTTAATTATTCTACGAAACCGAATTTTCTTATTTCTTATTTATATTTTCAAAAAAAAAAGAAAAGTTTGAATTTTGTGGGTAGATTCACTGCAAACCCTCACGAGACAAAACTCGTCCACTGGGGTAACCCAGGGGTTTAACGGCTTGTTGCACGTGCTAAGTGCAGTCGCGATTCCTGCGAAAGTGAGTTAGGAGTTTTATTTTGTCATTTACTTTGTTTATTTCTCTTTTCTTACTCGAGGGCGAGCAAGATTTAGGTTTGGGGGTGTGTTGAGCGGCCAATTTGTGCGAATTATCCTTTTAGTATTATGCATATATCATCAGTTTGCTACGTAAAACTTTCATACTACACGTAAACTGCATAATTATCTTTGCACCACTGCTTAGTAGACTTTCATACGAACACAGTGGCATATTGGTTCGCTCTCATACATTGCATACATGAAAAATACGGAGCCCGATAATCCAAATTATTCTTTTTATCGATAATCGCATTGGTATCTTACACGCGTCATTTCATGTGTGTTCTTCAGGGAATTGACCCGGTACGCGATGCAGTCAGCTCAAGGGCATCATACTGAAGCGTTGGATACTCTCACGGTGACCCGATGAAGGGTGCATAATATGTTTTGAAGCAGTTTCTGAAGAACAATGAAGCAAAGACTAAGTACATGATTTGGCGGAGAATTGACTTCATCGGGCGGACGAAGACCCCCGGACATTCTACAGAGCTTAATGAGGCATGATGGTGACTTACAGATGTGGCACGGAGAACACCCGAACCTACCACCTTTTCTCTCTCCTCTATTTCTTTCTGCCCTTTCTTTTCGGTTTCCCATACGATTCCATCGCAACCATCCATCCATCTCGGTCCGACCCGATCACATCCGCCTCTTACAATACAATACCCATGCACGTTCAACATATTCCATCATAGCCTTTAGTGCATCAAGCCATCACAACCACCCTTTGAAACCCAAGCCCAACAGCGCTTCATTGCAGCCCACCAACCCAACTCGATGATCTCATCCGTCAAAATCCATACATTTAGCATGCATTGCAGATATTCCGAGCCAAACCCATGCATGCAGCCTCCCCACCATCACAGCCGTCCGTTCCTCTTTTCTCAGCCCAATCAGCAGCCGGCCCGTGTCCCTTCAGCCCAGCCGAGCAGCCCGTGCATCAACCCCCACCGAACTCTCTCCATTTCCCTTTCTCTCTCACGGACCATTGATCACAGCCGTTCCTTCCCACCATGTAGCCGTCCCTCTCTCTTTATTTCCCAATAAATCACAGCCGACCGTTCCGTGCTACAGATCACATGCAGGCCTTCAAAAAAAAAACCGGAACCCATGCGTTCTCTCTCCGGGATACTCTCTCTCTCTCTTCTCTTTCCATCTCTCTCTCTTTCTAAAACCGGAACCATGCGACACCGAAACTCTCTCTCCGGGTTTCTCTCTCTAACCCAACCGCCCAGCATGCGAGCCCGATACTCTCTCTTCACCGGACTTCTCTCTCTCCTATCCCGTTTCTCTCTCCCCACCGAACTTCTCTCCTCTCTCTTTCTAAAACCGAAACCCAGTATCCCACGCCCCTATTTTCTCTCTCTAGTCCGCACATCTCTCTCTCACACCGAACTTCTCTCTAAACTATCTCTCTCTTTCCTTAATCCGACCCAGCCGGCCTTTTGTTTCCTTTTCTACTCAAAACCGGACCTCTCTCTCTTTTTCTCTCTCTCTATCCTATATAGAGGGGGGGGTCCGAAACACAAAGGGGGGGGAGGAGCTTACGACGAACCTAGGAGAGCTCCATCTTCATTACCACCAGGGCCATCAAAAACCCGCATCTCTCACCAACCATCTTCCATCTTCCATCTTCATCACCACCGTACACCTTCCACCATCGTTCATCTACAACCCGTACCATCTCCGCCGATCACACCATCTACGCCGACTACGCCACGCAACCATCTCCAAGCCGAGCCGCGTCATCATCGTCGCACGTCGCAAACATCGCCGGGTTCGTCATCTGCAAAGAAGCATCCGCCATCAGCGCTCACATGGCCATCCGAGGCTAAATCACTGCTCTAAGTTCTGGATGAAGCCTTGTAGTTGTATCTAAACCATGCTTTTGTTTGATTTCCATATTTTAGTGCGTTTAATGAAAATAAAGTGATCTTTGCTCATTCATGCTTGATTAAAATTTCTGTAATAAGTTAGCTTTATTCTCCGTTATTATTAGAGTTCTACAGAGGTTTATCTCATAGTTTTATTCTTCGTCATTACGAGTAGTTTTACGGAGAATCATTACATAGTGTTAGCTTCTGTTATTACTCCGAATTTTACGGAGAATTATTTCAGGCTTATTCCATTAAAGCGAGGAAGATCACTACATTCGTGATCATAATAGTGCTCCATTGAATATCATCCACGGAGATAGATTGACTTCGTATCTCCGTGAGAATCCTGGAAATCATCTAAAAGTATAGGTTAGATCGCTACATGTGCGGATTCTAGAGCTTAGAACATCTCTCCATATAGATTACACCCTAAATCTTAATTAGCTTTCAGTTCTGCGTTCCGTATTTCCCGTTACAAAACAATTTCACAAAAAAAAAATACTTCTTTTTAAATTAAGAAATAAAATTAATTAGCTTTAATTTTCTTTTAATTAGTTTTCATCCAAGTCTCTGTGGGATCGACCCGTATTTGCCACTGTCTATCAGATAGACGCCGTGCACTTGTGGTATAACAATTTAAAATCATAACAAGTTTTTGGCGCCGTTGCCGGGGACTTGAGTTTGAAAACTGTTAAAGTTTAGTTTTTATTTGCTAAAAAAAAAAAAATCAGTATTAGTATTCTTAGTTATTCTATTTTCGTATTTTGTCTCTTTCGTACTTATTATCTTCTGTTTAACTTTTCCGGTACTTACACGCTCTACGAAAAACTTGCATAAGCATCGCAAGGTAAGTATTTAAACCCTTACCCACGCCTCTCCAGTCAGTGGGTTTGATTACGTACTCCTATTGCTTACTCCTGCTGATTCAACAACCGTAGTAATTAGGGTAACCGGCTAATGTGCAAACTTTCACCGTAGATCAAATAATCGAATTGCATTGCAACTTTGTAAGGTTGTCGCCAGCTCGGCACATACACCTCTTATAGTTGTATGTGTGTCTCAGTCTGAGGTGTACACTCAACCTTGCATCGATAGAAACCATTTGCTAGGGTGCTGCATTGCATAATAGTAGATTCTCTATTTACATAAGTATTCTGATAAAGTACGTACTTTGTTATCTTTACTAGCATATCATTATAAAACTACTATTACTTAATTGGCACATTAATCTGGACACACAGTCCGCAGTTTGGGCACGTGTAGGAAAAAGATTAATTAGAATTGATTATAATAACATCGTAGAGATGGCGGAACAGCCGCAAGCAATCACCTTAGGGGATTATATGTATCCCACTAGGGCTACACAACCGTCTTGCATAACCTTACCCAATACTAATGCAAAATTTGAATTAAAATCTGGCTTAATCCAAATGCTGCCCGTCTTTCGGGGAATGGAGCAGGAAAACCCATATCAACACGTGAGGGAATTTGAGGACATATGTGGAACAATGAAATTCGATAATATGTCCGAAGAAAACCTCAAACTTAGGTTGTTTCCCTTCTCGCTAAAAGAAAAGGCTAAAGCATGGCTTTATGCCTTACAAGCTGGATCCATAACTACTTGGGTAAGCCTACTCGAGCTCTTTTATAGAAAATTCTATTCTAAACAAAAGACGGCCTCGATTCGTCAGGCCTTGAATGTGTTTCACCAACTGGAAGGTGAAGCTCTCTATAAATACATAGAAAGATTTAAGGACCTACTACTGCACTGTCCACACCATGGCTTTGAAAAAATTAGACTAGTCCAAATCCTTTATGAAGGGTTGAACTACCCATCTAAGACCATGGTAGAATCATGTTGTAATGGTGAGTTCACCAAAAAGACAGCAGATCAAGCCTGGACCTACTTAGAAGAAATTGCCGAGAACACACTACAGTGGGAACCAATCAATGAAGAATATAGGAAACCCCTCCCTATTGCGCAAGGTGGGCTCTATAAAGTGGAACCTAAATTCGAAGCAGAAGCTAAACTAGCTACTGTGATAAGACGCTTAGAGGCTCTAGAAATGAATCAAGGAAATAGGACTCCCACTCCGAATACCTTAGAGGCACTAAGTCTTAATCAAACTATGAGTTGCAATAATGAGCTTAGCTTTCCTATTTGTTCAATTTGTAGTGAGCCTACCCATGCAGATCATCGATGCCCGATGTTAGGGGGACAAGAAAATAATATGGAAAAAATTAATGCTCTGTATCAAAATAATCGTTTTGATAATCAACAAAGGTATAATCCATATTCAAACACTTACAATGAAGGATGGAAGAATCATCCAAATTTCTCATGGACTAAAGGTCCATACCAAGGTGGCCCATCTCAGCTTGTACCACCTCTAGGATTTCAAAAGCCACCTATACAAAATGCCACCCCTAACCAAGATAATCAAAGAATCAATTCTCTTGAGGAAACGATGAAACTATTAGCACAGAATACCCTCCAATTCCAACAGAGCACCGCACAAAGCATTAGTGCTAACACACAATCTATTGCGAAGTTAGAATACACTGTAAGCCAACTAGCTGATTCTTTGAATACAAGGGATAAGGGTACATTCCCGAGTCAACCTGAGGCTAACCCTAAATGGTCAAATCTAAGTGGTCAATTTGAAATTCATGACATCAAAGGAAAATGCCATGAGCAAGCAAATGCAGTTACTACACTTAGGTCAGGACGGCAAGTTGATAACATGATAGAACCTCCTAAGGAAACTGAGGAACCTAGGCAGAATGACATAAGAACTGAAGAAACACCTGTAGGGGAGCCAAAATCACAAGAGAAACCTAGGGAGCATACAAGACACGATACTGAAAATATGGCATCACCTAGTGAACCACCTCTTAGAACCTATATTCCTAGAGCCCCATATCCTCAAAGACTAGAGCCAGCAAAGAAGAAAATGCAAATGGACAATATGTTAGAAATTTTCAAACAAGTTAAAATCAACATTCCACTCTTAGATGCAATCCAACAAATACCTACATACGCTAAATTCTTAAAGGATCTTTGCACTTTTAAGAGAGCAACTAATGTACCCAAGAGAGCATTTCTGGCTCAGCAAGCTAGTTCGGTTATTTCATGCTCAACCCCTATCAAATATAAGGACCCTGGTTGTCCTACTATTTCCTGTGAAATAGGGGAATATCACATTGAGAAAGCCTTGCTCGACTTAGGTGCGAGTGTCAACCTCCTTCCATATTCCATATATGAAGAGCTAGGTCTGGGGGAGTTAAAACCCACTAGATTGACCCTCCAGCTAGCTGATGCTTCAATTCGATATCCTAAAGGGATAGTGGAAGATATCCTAATCAAAGTGGGAGAGTTTGTATTCCCTGTTGACTTTGTGGTACTGGATACAAAACCACCAACTGAATTTACTAATCGAGTACCGGTAATCTTAGGGCGATCGTTCCTAGCAACATCGAATGCACTAATTAACTGTCGGAATGGTGTTATGAATATTTCTTTCGGTAACATGACAATACAAGTGAATATATTTAATGTGAGCAAACAACCGAGAGATGAAAGTGATGAAGTAGAAGAGGTCAACTACTTGCAAGAACAAAAAGAAAGTTTAGTATCGCAAGTAAACTACGATGACCCACTGGAAGCCTGCCTTGCACATTTTGGAAAAGATTTTGATATTGATGATCATATCAATGAAATCAATGCACTACTAGAAGCTACCCCTTCTTTCGAAATGAACAAATGGCAGCCTAAGCCAGAAATCCTTACACCTTCTCTGACACCACCTGTACCTTCAATAATAAAGCCCCCGAAGTTAGAACTAAAACCATTACCAGAAAATCTTAAATATGTATTTTTAGGATCTGCTGAAACTCTTCCTGTCATAATAGCTTCAGACCTAGACGAAAACCAAGAGAAACAACTTGTTGATATCCTTAAGGATCATAAAGAAGCTATAGGATGGTCAATAGCCGATATAAAAGGCATAAGCCCCTCTGTGGTTTAACATAGAATCTATCTCGAGGAAGAGACTAAAACAAGTCGAGAACCGCAAAGGCGGCTAAACCCTGCAATGAAGGAAGTGGTTAGGACAGAAGTACTAAAACTTTTGGATACCGGAGTAATTTACCCGATTTCAGATAGCTCCTGGGTGAGCCCTGTCCAAGTAGTTCCAAAGAAATCGGGTATCACAGTGGTGATAAATGAAGGTAATGAGTTGGTACCTACAAGAGTGCAAACTGGATGGAGAGTATGTATTGACTATAGGAAGTTAAACTCCGCTACACGAAAAGATCACTTTCCACTCCCTTTCATAGATCAAATGCTAGAGCGGTTAGCCGGACATGCTTACTACTATTTTTTAGATGGTTATTCCGGTTATAACCAAATTCCTATAGCACCAGAGGATCAAGAGAAGACTACATTCACTTGTCCATTTGGAACGTTCGCCTATAGACGCATGCCCTTTGGGTTATGTAATGCACCTGCTACATTTCAGCGGTGTATGACTAGTATTTTTTCTGATATGGTTGAACGCTTCCTTGAAGTATTTATGGATGACTTTTCAGTCTTTGGATCCAATTATCAAGAGTGCTTGCAACATTTAGAACTAGTGCTTGTAAGGTGCAAAGAGAAAAATCTAGTGCTAAATTGGGAAAAATGTCATTTCATGGTGAAGAAAGGAATAGTCTTAGGGCATGTCATCTCTGATAAAGGGATTGAGGTAGACAAAGCAAAGATTGATCTAATCTCTAACCTTCCACCTCCACGATCGGTTAAAGATATAAGATCATTCTTAGGCCATGCTGGGTTTTATAGGCGATTCATTAAAGATTTTAGTAAAATTTCAAGGCCGTTATGCAATTTGCTTTCCAAAGATGTACCTTTTGCTTTTGATGAATCCTGTCTAGAAGCTTTCGAGCGATTAAAGAAAGAACTCACCTCTGCCCCCATCATCCAGCCCCCTAATTGGTCTATCCCATTTGAAATCATGTGTGACGCATCAGATCATGCCATTGGAGCCGTCTTGGGTCAAAGAGTAGATAAGTTGCCCCATGTAATCTATTACACGAGTCGTACTCTAAATGATGCATAGCTAAACTACACTACAACTGAAAAAGAATTGTTAGCTGTAGTCTTTGCCCTAGAAAAGTTTAGACCTTATTTGATAGGATCTAAGGTCATCGTGTATACAGATCATGCGGCTTTACGGTACCTCCTTTCTAAAAAAGATACCAAAGCTCGACTGATTCGATGGATCCTTCTATTACAAGAATATGATTTAGAAATTCGAGACAAGAAGGGTAGCGAAAATGTAGTCGCAGATCATCTCTCTAGGTTAAACTTAGATTCCTTTAGTAAGGAACTCCCTCTACATGAAAGTTTTCCTGATGAGCAGTTGCTACAAATCTCTAAACTCCCATGGTTTGCAGATATAGTGAATTACCGAGTCACTGAGGAGATGCCTAGTCATTGGTCGAAACAGGATAAATCTAAGTTTTTATCTGAAGTCAAATATCTCTTTTGGGATGACCCCTACCTTTTTAAATATTGTCCTGACCAAATCATTCGAAGATGTGTCCCTGATCATGAGCATAACAGTGTGATAGCATTTTGCCATGACTATGCTTGTGGCGGCCATTTTAGTGCTAAAAAGACAGCTGCCAAGATTTTGCAATGTGGATTTTACTGGCCCACGATTTTTAAAGATTGTCATGCATTCTGTGTTAGTTGTGAACGATGTCAAAAGCTTGGCAAAATAACCAATCGAAATATGATGCCCCTAAATCCTATTTTGATAGTTGAAATTTTTGACGTTTGGGGTATAGATTTTATGGGGCCATTTCCAAGTTCTTTCGGAAATTTATATATCTTGCTTGCAGTTGATTATGTTTCAAAATGGGTTGAGGCAATACCGACCAAGACCAATGATAGCCAAGTAGTGATCAAGTTTGTAAAAGATTATATTTTTAGTCGGTTCGGTACACCTAGGGCGATCATAAGTGATGGCGGAAGCCATTTTTGTAATAGCACCTTCGATAGATTAATGAAGAAATATTCGGTCACCCATAAGGTTGCTACACCCTATCATCCACAAACAAGTGGCCAAGTGGAAGTCTCGAATAGACAGATCAAACAAATTCTAGAGAAAACTGTAAATCCAAATCGAAAAGACTGGTCAGTACGGTTGATGGATGCGTTGTGGGCCTATCGAACTGCTTACAAAACTCCGCTAGGAATGTCCCCATATAGGCTGGTGTATGGTAAGGCTTGTCACTTGCCAGTTGAATTAGAACATAGGGCCTACTGGGCAATCAAGACATTCAACTTTGATTTACCCTCAGCCGGTAACCTTCGCAAGCTACAACTGAATGAGCTTGATGAAATACGAAACGATGCATATGAAAATGCAAAAATCTATAAGGAGCGGATGAAAGCAAGACACGATAAATCTATTCTAAGAAAGTCATTCGAACCGGGTATGAAAGTTCTCTTGTATAATTCCAGATTAAATTTATTTCCCGGAAAATTGAGATCTCGTTGGTCTGGCCCCTTCATAGTTCATGTAGTTCATTATCATGGGGCCATAGAAATTGAGAATCCCCAGAATGGTGATATTTTCAAGGTAAATGGGCAAAGGCTAAAGCCCTTTTTAGAACTAAAAGATAAGGTTGTAGAGGAGATTCTCTTACAAGACCCTCTTTACATTGACTAATCTCATAAGAACCATGTCGGGCTGACGACATTAAACTTAGCACTTACTGGGAGGTAACCCAGATCGCATGATTCAAATTTATGTGTACATGTTTCTTTTTCTTCATTTTTATATTAGCATTTTTGTTTTCTGATTTCTATATAACAAAAATTGGCATTATCTTTTCATTTTCAGGAAAGACTTAGTTCATTCAGAATCTATCTCGAGGAGTGCACCCCTGCGTCTTAACTACAACGAGACATTCTATATATCAAGGGAGGTTTGCTAGTAAACATTTGCATTCATGTCTACATCTGATAATCTTGTCTCATCACTTTCACACCTAGAATTAGAGAATGATGTTGATGACCATTTTGAAAGATCTAATCTGTTCGAAACCATTGGATGCCTTATGGATTTTAATCTCTCTGTTACTATTTTAGTGTATAGCGGTAACTGCAATAATTTAATTTCTAAATCTTTTACTGATGTCCTCGATATAGAACACATCCCCATCAAAGAACCATATTCATTAGCATGGCTGTTTAAGGCTCCCACAATAGATGTCACACATAGGGTTTACCCCGCCATATCAATTCAGGATTACTCTGATGTAATCCCTCTGGATATAGCACTCATGGATTCTTATGATATAGTACTCGGTCACCCTTAGTTATATGACAGCCACGTGTTGTACGACGGGCGACTTAACACTATGAACTTTCTCTTTCAGCACAAATATTTCACACTCTGGCCTCAACGCCCGTTATTCCATAATATCATATCCCTACCACCGATCGAAAACATTGAGGACAATGTCTAATTTAGGTTTGGGGGTGATTTTCATTGCTTGCATCGGGCGTTTCAATTTAGTACGTATTGATATATTTTATTATTTTTTTTAAATTTATTATAAAAAAAAAAAAAAAATTTTGCATCAACTTACGCTATAGTGGGACAGCTCGGCACATACGTCTTGGCGTATGTGTGTCTCGTCTGTAGTCCCCTACCAAAACTATAGCGTTCGTATAGAAATATATAGGCATTTGCATTTGCATGTTTTTATTTTCCTTTCCTTATTTTAGTTTCTTATCGTATTACTTTTGCCATCCTTTTCGCTCTTTTCGAAAAAAAAAATAAAAAATAAAAAATTATATATATCTATATATATTTTATCTTTATTTCAGGCTTTGTAATATAATTTCATCGTACTCGAATAGGACTATAAGGCACCTGGTAATCAAGGTATAAAGTCCAAGGATCAGCCATAAAAAGTATGTCTAATATGGTTCTGACCCTTAGTAACCTTTTTAGAGATTGTCAAAACAAACTAGACTTGACCTTTCACTTCACATCTGGCTTACACCTCTAGGGTCTAAATTCAAAGCTTTTATATCGGCCTAATAGTCAACTAGAGTCCTGATGAACCATGCGGATCTGGTTCACTTGGTAAAAAAAAAAAAAGTACTATTATAGCGACCAGTGAATTCTAAGGTATAGCGGAAAGGGCTACCTATTAGCATGGTCTAGGATCTAATTATGTAAAAGTCTTAACCTGTATGCCCTACTATGAGTGAAGCCTGGTCGATAGGGTTATGAGAATGATCCTATGGATGCAGAGTGAATCAAATATAAAGGCAACATGAGGATGGCTACCTAACTCATGAGAGCGTTGGCAGCGTGTCATGGGCATAGAGTGCAGCTAGCATGGTACAAGTTAGGAAGGGATATATAATTAGATCCAGAAAAAAATGAGACCGAAAAAAAAAAAAGAAAAAAAAAAAAAGAAAAAAAAGAAAAAAAGAAAAAAGAAAAATAGTGTGAAAGCCGTCGCTATAAACAATGTGGGGAAACTGGAATATCACATATAAAGCCGAAAGGTATTAAGGTGAATATCCACAACTCTCACTAGCCTGTCTAGATTAGCTGGTTTTGACTCAGGTTCTAAGGTCGACTTTGACCGTTCTAGGAGACTGTTAGAATGATATGAGGGTAGAGAACCAAAACCCCAGTGTGTTTTGCCCAGACAGCACCGTGCACTCGAGCATAGTTGACCTTGACCTTTTCTAGCGGGAAACTAATAGTTAGAACCTAAAGTGCTTACTTCGAAAGCCGAAGCTTGGGCTGGATACCTTGTGAGTCTTGTGCCTTAGATAGTCTATTTTTGAGTACTTTTTAATTATTCTACGAAACCGAATTTTCTTATTTCTTATTTATATTTTCAAAAAAAAAAGAAAAGTTTGAATTTTGTGGGTAGATTCACTGCAACCCCTCACGAGACAAAACTCGTCCACTGGGGTAACCCAGGGGTTTAACGGCTTGTTGCACGTGCTAAGTGCAGTCGCGATTCCTGCGAAAGTGAGTTAGGAGTTTTATTTTGTCATTTACTTTGTTTATTTCTCTTTTCTTACTCGAGGGCGAGCAAGATTTAGGTTTGGGGGTGTGTTGAGCGGCCAATTTGTGCGAATTATTCTTTTAGTATTATGCATATATCATCAGTTTGCTACGTAAACCTTTCATACTACACGTAAACTGCATAATTATCTTTGCACCACTGCTTAGTAGACTTTCATACGAACACAGTGACATATTGGTTCGCTCTCATACATTGCATACATAAAAAATACGGAGCTCGATAATCCAAATTATTCTTTTTATCGATAATCGCATTGGTATCTTACACGCGTCATTTCATGTGTGTTCTTCAGGGAATTGACCCGGTACGCGATGCAGTCAGCTCAAGGGCATCATACTGAAGCGTTGGATACTCTCACGGTGACCCGATGAAGGGTGCATAATATGTTTTGAAGCAGTTTCTGAAGAACAATGAAGCAAAGACTAAGTACATGATTTGGCGGAGAATTGACTTCATCGGGCGGACGAAGACCCCCGGACATTCTACAGAGCTTAATGAGGCATGATGGTGACTTACAGATGTGGCACGGAGAACACCCGAACCTACCACCTTTTCTCTCTCCTCTATTTCTTTCTGCCCTTTCTTTTCGGTTTCCCATACGATTCCATCGCAACCATCCATCCATCTCGGTCCGACCCGATCACATCCGCCTCTTACAATACAATACCCATGCACGTTCAACGTATTCCATCACAGCCTTTAGTGCATCAAGCCATCACAACCACCCTTTGAAACCCAAGCCCAGCAGCGCTTCATTGCAGCCCACCAACCCAACTCGATGATCTCATCCGTCAAAATCCATGCATTTAGCATGCATTGCAGACATTCCGAGCCAAACCCATGCATGCAGCCTCCCCACCATCACAGCCGTCCGTTCCTCTTTTCTCAGCCCAATCAGCAGCCGGCCCGTGTCCCTTCAGCCCAGCCGAGCAGCCCGTGCATCAACCCCCACCGAACTCTCTCCATTTCCCTTTCTCTCTCACGGACCATTGATCACAGCCGTTCCTTCCCACCATGTAGCCGTCCCTCTCTCTTTATTTCCCAATAAATCACAGCCGACCGTTCCGTGCTACAGATCACATGCAGGCCTTCAAAAAAAAAACCGGAACCCATGCGTTCTCTCTCCGGGATACTCTCTCTCTCTCTTCTCTTTCCATCTCTCTCTCTTTCTAAAACCGGAACCATGCGACACCGAAACTCTCTCTCCGGGTTTCTCTCTCTAACCCAACCGCCCAGCATGCGAGCCCGATACTCTCTCTTCACCGGACTTCTCTCTCTCCTATCCCGTTTCTCTCTCCCCACCGAACTTCTCTCCTCTCTCTTTCTAAAACCGAAACCCAGTATCCCACGCCCCTATTTTCTCTCTCTAGTCCGCACATCTCTCTCTCACACCGAACTTCTCTCTAAACTATCTCTCTCTTTCCTTAATCCGACCCAGCCGGCCTTTTGTTTCCTTTTCTACTCAAAATCGGACCTCTCTCTCTTTTTCTCTCTCTCTATCCTATATAGAGGGGGGGGTCCGAAACACAAAGGGGGGGGGAGGAGCTTACGACGAACCTAGGAGAGCTCCATCTTCATTACCACCAGGGCCATCAAAAACCCGCATCTCTCACCAACCATCTTCCATCTTCCATCTTCATCACCACCGTACACCTTCCACCATCGTTCATCTACAACCCGTACCATCTCCGCCGATCACACCATCTACGCCGACTACGCCACGCAACCATCTCCAAGCCGAGCCGCGTCATCATCGTCGCACGTCGCAAACATCGCCGGGTTCGTCATCTGCAAAGAAGCATCCGCCATCAGCGCTCACATGGCCATCCGAGGCTAAATCACTGCTCTAAGTTCTGGATGAAGCCTTGTAGTTGTATCTAAACCATGCTTTTGTTTGATTTCCATATTTTAGTGCGTTTAATGAAAATAAAGTGATCTTTGCTCATTCATGCTTGATTAAAATTTCTGTAATAAGTTAGCTTTATTCTCCGTTATTATTAGAGTTCTACAGAGGTTTATCTCATAGTTTTATTCTTCGTCATTACGAGTAGTTTTACGGAGAATCATTACATAGTGTTAGCTTCTGTTATTACTCCGAATTTTACGGAGAATTATTTCAGGCTTATTCCATTAAAGCGAGGAAGATCACTACATTCGTGATCATAATAGTGCTCCATTGAATATCATCCACGGAGATAGATTGACTTCGTATCTCCGTGAGAATCCTGGAAATCATCTAAAAGTATAGGTTAGATCGCTACATGTGCGGATTCTAGAGCTTAGAACATCTCTCCATATAGATTACACCCTAAATCTTAATTAGCTTTCAGTTCTGCGTTCCGTATTTCCCGTTACAAAACAATTTCACAAAAAAAAAATACTTCTTTTTAAATTAAGAAATAAAATTAATTAGCTTTAATTTTCCTTTAATTAGTTTTCATCCAAGTCTCTGTGGGATCGACCCGTATTTGCCACTGTCTATCAGATAGACGCCGTGCACTTGCGGTATAACAATTTAAAATCACTACAATTGCATTTGCATGTTTTTATTTTCCATTTTAAAAGAACCCCGATGAAAGAATTGTAGTGAGCATTTTGAAAGAAACCATTGGATCTAATTCGATAATATGTCCCTTCGAAAGAGACATATTATTGAAAATGGCCCTTCGACGACAATTGTTTCTTTCAAAATTGATACAGACGCGCGTCGTCGAAGGGCTATCGGTTGGAGACGACATGATTCCTTCTTAAGATTCATTTATCGGTGCCAGCCTGTAGCATTATCCTTGGGGAAGGAATGTCTTAATTGTAAGAATGAGGGCTTTCATAGATCAGCAATTTTAAAGAAATTCCCATATAAAGAGGCTTGATGCAGCGATCGTATGGTTGAGATTCACTATGGTGATCTAAAGGCTTTAATCGAATCTTATACACCCTACTATAATGAAAAAGTCAAATTGCAAGTTGTATGGTTTTCAGTGTTGGTGAGTCACCACTTAAAGATAGATACATATAAGGGAGAGGGAGGTCCCTGCTCCTCCTAATACAAAGAGATACCTCACCTAAACCCTCCCGTAAAGAAGAAGGAAGGAGCAAAATCTCCTCTCGGAGCTTCTCGTCAATGACGACAAGTATAATATCATCTTGTTCATCATTCCTTTCATACAATATTAAGTGAAGTGGTCCATAAATGATTTCTATCGTTAATGATTCGACTCCTCTTCCATTTCTGTTCGCTCGGTTACCCACAATAAGGTACCACAACCGTCCGATGGAAGATACTCTAACATGTGATTACTCAACCAGCCATCGGACCTACACGTGTGGACCCCAACTATGGCAAACCGATCGATCGAGCGAACACAAGTGTAAAGGAGTTGCATGGAAACCCGCTGTGATTGGCTGCATCCTCTCTCGCCTGTTGCACAACTAGCAACCTCGCCCTAAGAACATTTTTCAAACCTACTACATATCGTATTGAGACTGAGACTATTCTTCAGAGGAAATATAAGAAGTTACTCCCTAAGGAGGAGTTGCATGTATCTGAAGCAAATGGCCAAATCACATCGAAGCAAGGATATTGATCGAAACACAAATTTTTTTCACACCTCAATTTTAATTAGACGACGTTGTAATCGTATTTCCATGTTAAAGAATCCAATCCAGTTGAGATTAGGTAATTACACTTCCATTCCTTTTTTTTTTTTGAGAAATCCCTCTCAGAGAATGAGGGGGGGTTCGGCCTGGACCCCTACCTGTTTATTAAAGAAGAGGAGAAAAGGTTATACACTTCAAGGGTTGCTGTTACAGAGGTTCAAAAGGAAACTCCTGGAACCCGTCGAAGCATAGGACGCCCAGAGGTGGATTAACGACATCGTCATGTAGATGATCCTCTCCGATGTCAAGACCTTGCCTTGAAAGATCCTCTGGTTCCTCTCTAGCCAAATCACCCACGAGATCCCTATGGTCAGCATGTCCCAGCCACGACGCTCTGGACCCTTGAAGTGCCTTCGTCGCCAATTCCCCCACAGCTTAGCGACGCTATTCAGAGGAGATCGACAACCCAGAAGGCGAGTAAAATGAGCCCACACCGACCTCGATAAGTCACAACCCAGCAGCAGATGGTCAGTCGTCTCCTCCGTCCTGCCGCACACGCCACAAGCTAGGTCAGACACCCCTGGATGGTTCCTCCGTAGTAGATTGACCTTCGTGAGGATCCTATTCCGGAAGGCGAGAAGCATGAAGATTCTCATCTTGGGGGGACATCTAGCTCGCCAGATAGCCTTAGCCGGTGGGCAGAAAATCCCCCCGAAGTTGAGGAACTAGTAGCAACTCCGAACAGAGAAG
Organism: Chamaelirium japonicum; assembly: GCA_947650365.1. Taxonomy (NCBI): domain Eukaryota; kingdom Viridiplantae; phylum Streptophyta; class Magnoliopsida; order Liliales; family Melanthiaceae; genus Chamaelirium; species Chamaelirium japonicum. The sequence goes on along the minus strand of OX393558.1, from coordinate 69,160,910 downwards.
GCTCCTGAGCTGGTCCACCGCAACCCCGCTCCGAAGTTGAGGAACTGGTAGCAGCTCTGAGATTACACTCCCATTCTTCTTCCAATTGCTAGTCTTATGTGCCCCCAATCTTTGATCTAGCTCATTGTTGTTTGAATTTGGTAACAACTCCTGATGAAAATCTTGGATTATGTGAGATTCCAACTAAAGCCCGGGGAAGTGACGTTGTTTATTTGCTATGGTCTCCTTGAAGGGTCTAAGTCCAGATAGGTTGACAACCAGATTCTTTTAGAGGAGTTGGAGTATAGTCGGTGATAATTTGATGAGATGTATTAAATCAACCATTTTTAAGAGATGGGGTTATGTATGAGTTGCTCAAGCCTACCAACATTGCTTTAATTCCAAAGGAAAAGCAGACAGAGACACCGACAATTTCATCCTATAAGCCTTTGCAATGTGGTGTATAAAATTTTGCTAAATTTATTGGCAACAAAATAAAACCATTGTTATATAATGTAATTCCCCATGTCAAAATATTTTTGTACCAGGAGATAATTTATTGACAAACTTTGGAATATAAGGGCTTAAAAATAAGTTGAGCTAAAATAAAATATATGGAGTATAATTTTAATAAAAGTAATAATGATAATGAAACCCATTTTACAGTTGATGGCCAAGAAGTACAACAATGCAATTGTTCTTAGTATCTTGGATCTGTCATACAGAAGACTTGAGATATAGATAATGATATATCCAATAGGATTAGAACATGTTGGATGAAGTGGAAAGGGACCTCGAGGGTGCTATGTGATTGATGCATGCCTTTAAGATTCTGGGATAAATTTTACAATATTGCAATAAGACCCACAATGTTATATGATTCAGAATGTTGGCCCATAAAGCGAGCTCAAGCTCATAAGATGTGCGTGGCAGATATGGGAATGCTGAGGTGTATGTGTGAAAAAACTAAGAGATAGAATAAGGTATAAGTGTATTAGAGAAAGTGTTGGAGTGAAACCAATTGAGAGCAAGATAATAAAAAATTGATTAGGATGGTTTGGCTTTGTACAACTTAGAGTAGAGGTGACATGTATAAGTAGAGGGTCCCAGATTATTGTGGAAGGTCCAAGGAGGAGGGGAAGACCTAAAATAATATTGATGAAAGTTGTTAGAAAAGATATGAAAAAAACTTTCATTAACAAACTTCTCAAAAGACAACAAATATAGGTCTACTTCTCAAAAGACAACTTATATAGCCCTAAATAGAAATGAATGGTAAAGAATGATTCATAAAGCCGACCCCAAGTAGAGGGGACATGTACAGGGCTTGATGGTTATGGTAAGATATATTGTTGACAATATAGTAATTGCACACAAAGTTCTTCATACCATGAGTTATACCTCGGGTCAGAAATGATTTTTTGCACTCAAAATAGATATTTCAACGACTTATGATGGGATGGAATGGTCATTCTTACTAATTATATTGGAAGGTTTTGGTTTTTCTCATGCATTTTGTAACCTTGTTTGTGCTTGTATTTGGTGCAATTATTTCTATTTTTAGAGAGGGCTTCATCAAGGATGTCCCCTATCACCTTATCTATTTCTTATTTGCTCCGAGGTTCTATCCTGTCTACCACTGCGTATTGAACAAAAAGAAAAAGATTCATGAGATTAAGATTCACAAATATGGTTTATCTAAACCCACTTAATGTTCGCTGATGACTTTTTCATATTTGGCTAACTTTATTACCGGAGTTACCATAGTGAAGAGAATAATCTTCAATGTGGAACTTGGTCTAGACAAGAGGTGAATTTTGAGAAGTCCAACACCATGTTTAGTAAAAATATTTCTCTTCGTCAATGAGAGGAATTGTCTGATGCCATAGGGGTGTCATCATAAGTAAGGAGTAAAGTAAAGTTATTTAGGGATCAGAGTCCTTTATTCTTCAGTCGATCTAAGACATCTATTTTCTCCTATCTTTTTGATAGAATGAAATCAAAACTTAAGGGCTAGAAATCTCATGTACTCTCTCATGGTGGGTGGACTACACTAATCAAAGAAACATTGTCATCTCTATCGGAATACTTTATAGCTACTTGTTTAATTGCTTCCTAAATTAATGACTGATAGGTTGAATGGGATCCAGAGGGACTATTGGTGGGGTTTTGATGATGAAAAAAACACCTCTATTTTTGTTCTTAGCTTTTATTCATGAAACCAAAGCGGGAAGGATGAATTGACATTAGAGACTTAGATTTGATGAATAAGGTTTTAATTATGAAATTGGACTGGATACTGCTTGCTAATAAGGGTGGTGATTTTCGGGTGGCTATTTTGATTCGAAAAAATTTGCATCACTCTTCTCTTTGAAAGGCAAAAAAATAAAACTATCACTTATTGGTGTGGAAGAGCATCCTGGAACGTCAGGAGCTTTTAAAACTAGGAGTGTGTTGGTTGGTAGGGAATGAAGAGATTATTAATGCTCACGATGACCCTTGGAGTCCATCTTTGTCGGGTTTTAAGCTATATATAGCTGCAAACACATTGTAATGATCCGATTATGGTAGCATAACTGATAGATGGGGATTCGATGATGTGTGATGTTCATAAATTGACTCATTTGGGAGTTGATTCAGTAGCTAGCAAGGCCATCTTTGACATCGATCTGTCTTGAGTCCAATGGTAATATGACTGATTCAATTCTTTGGGTTGGATCAAAAATCAAAATGGTACATTCACATCTAAATAAACATACAGGGAGGTATGCCTTATGAAATATGGTGCTTCATCTTCAGTTAACTCTTCTTTTAATGGGTGGAATGCGTTTTAGAAGGCATCTAAGATTCCACAATGCATTCTACTCTATCACCTAAAAAAAATCTATTACTAATATATGCTATTCCTAAATGGGTGGCTAATTCTAAACGGATTATAACGATAGATCTTTGAGTGTGACTATTGCTGTGTGGTTTGGTTCAGTGCTTCATATTGATGTGATCGAGAAGGCATAGTAAAGATTTAATGAATTAGTCTCTTTCTTCCTTATAGATCCTCAAATGTTTCAGCTGGCGATATTAGTTCTATGGTTTATCTAGAAAGCCCGAAAGACTATATTGTTTGAAAATAACAACCAAATCGGATGAATATTCTACAATTGGTTAGAATCTCAATGAAGACTGAATTTCTGCTGGATGCATTTCTCCATCATGCAGGTGATAATCTTTTGGATATCTCTGCACAACATGTGGGGGCAATGGTCGACACCACCAACATGATTTCAGAAAAGTGAATGTAGATGCCGATGTCATGGAATCCCATATCAGATGTGTGGGGATTGTGCTTCGAAATGAGGAGGGTCTTTGGAAACTACGAAACATTATCATAGATTGCAGAAGCTTTCAAAAGAATCCTATGGATTGTGTCCCTCGACAAGCAAATACGTGCGCCCATGCCTTAGCTAGCCATGCCATGGAATGTAATTGTAATTGTTAATGTATAAACGGGTTGGGTTCTATGTATATATGGGTTAGATCTATGTGTATATGGATATTGTGATGTTGTATGTGGGGGGTTTTTAGTCGAACCGGGCGGTTCGGGTGGCGAGCACAATCCAACAAGCCAAATTAAAATAAACCGGGAATTACGTGGAAAACCCCTTCTCAACGACGAAGGGGAAAAAACCACGGGTGGGGCGAGAATGCACTAAGACTAATCTTTCGGTTACAATCTCTCACCTTAACCCCAATTACATACCCTGAGGACCGGTCTCCCAAACTACCGACCTCTGCAATTTCACTCAGACTACCGACCGCTGCGGACAGCGTCTGTCTGCAGGTCGCTTGCAAACAGTGTCTGGCTGCTGACCGACCGACTTCCGCAGACAGACTCTGGGTGCAGACCGACTGACCTCCGCAGACAGCCTCTGGGTGCAGACCGACCGATCTCCGCTGACAGCCTCTGGGTGCAGACCGATCGACCTCCGCAGCTCCGCAAATTCCGGGACGAAACGGGCAGCGTCTCCTCCCAAAATTCTCACCCCTTTTCGCTGAAGGGGTAGGTCCCCTTTTATAGTAGCGGGGTGACGGTTACGGCGCTCCGCGAAAATCGGGCGGTTGACGTGTCCCCGCAATGAGCTCAACCGCCGCGGTGACGTGGCGCGCGGTTGACACCTGGTCACTTTGGCCCGGAAATCGCGGAGCGTCGTCAGCACAGCGAGACCTCCGTGTTCGACTGCTTCTTCACTCCTCGGCTCGTTACACGTCCCATCAAGAGGGGGGGTGTGCCTCCTTGGTGACCGACCGACCCCCCCCTTTTCTGGCTACATGCCGACCCAGAGAAAAGGGGGGGGGGGGGGGGGCTGCTGCCCTCCTTGGTGACCGACCGACCGCCCCCCCCTCTGGCTACATGCCGACCCAGGAGAGGGGGGGGTGTGCCTCCTTGGTGACCGACCGACCCCCCCTTTCTGGCTACATGCCGACCCAGAGAGAGAGGGGGGGGGGGGGGCTGTTGCCCTCCTTGGTGACCGACCGACCGGCCCCCCCTCTGGCTACATGCCGACCCAGGAGAGAGGGGGGGGGTGTGCCTTCTTTGTGACCGACCGACCCCCCCCCCCCCTTTCTAGCTACATGCCGACCCAGAGAGAGAGAGGGGGGGGGGTGTTTGTTGCATGGCCGATCCCCCCCTCCTTCTCTCCGACTGTTGCGTTGCCGGCTCCAAAAGGGAATGGTACACACAATACCCCCTCCTGACCGGACGATCTTCGGTCCTGCCCGGTCAGGATCACTTTGCCTCGATTTACGTGCAGCTTCATTCTGCGTGTCAGCCTCGACTTGCGTGTCCACCTCGGTTTGCGTGCCCGCCTCGGTTTGTGTGTCTACCCTGGTTTGTGTGTGCCGCCTCGATGTGCGTGCCCATCTCGGTTTGGGTGCCCGTCTTAGTTCTTCGGGCATCATCGACGTCCTCCGGTAGTATCCCATTAAGTAGGTACTTCTTCATGTTGCTTATCCAGTCAGCTCTGACCGCAATAGTATGGACCGCCTCAATGGCTTATGTCCTCCTCGTCAGGCAACTATCTTCCGCGGGGCCGACTGTTCGGGGGTCAGCTTGCACCTCGATGAAGACTCTTTTCTCTCTGTCTTCTCCGAGTACCGATGCTAGATTAGCAAGGGCATCCGCCTGCTTGTTTTCCGTTCTGGGGAACTGGTGAAAGCTTATGTCTTCGAACTTGGCGATCAACTCCCGGGCTAGCTTCAGGTAAGCTTGCATTCTGGCATCGCGGGCTTCGTACCTACCGGTAATCTGATTGATTACCAGTTGGGAGTCGCCGTAGACCTGTAGGCTGGTCACCCCCAGCGCTGTCGCCATCTCCAGTCCTATCAGCATCGCCTCGTACTCAGCTTCGTTGTTCGTCGTCGGGAAAAGTAGCCGCACTGACTTTTCGAGCTTCGTGTGGTCGGGGGTTACTAGGACTACCCCCACACCACTCCCGACTGCGCACGACGAGCCATCCATGAACAATCTCCAGCCTTTTTCTTCGTCCTCCTGTCCTGCTGCCGCACCGACTCCCACGGGTCGACCGGCAGCTACCGACAGATCTTCTAACGTCTCTGGCACCGGTGCAGTGTCTTCCGCCGGGAAATCGTTGAGGATGTCTGCAAGTGCTTGACCCTTGACTGCTTTCCGAGGCACATACCGAGGACCAAACTCTTGCAGCTCTGCAGCCCACTTGCTCAGCCGACCTGCCCGAGTAGAGTTATCCAGTACTTCCTTCAGGGGGTACTCGGTGATGACCTCGATGGGGCGAGCGATGAAGTACGGGCGAAGCCTCCTTGACACGTACACTAATGCCAGGGCTACTTGTTCGATCCGCGCGTACCGAGTTTCAGCTGACGTCATGATGCGACTGACATAGTAGACAGGCTTCTCCACTCCTTCACTCTCGCATATCAGTACAGCACTGATTACTGCCTCCGATACTGAAAGATACACCCCCAGCGTTGCACCTGGCTGGCAGAGTCAGCTCGACGACTTTCATGAGGTAAGTCTGAGTCGTTGACGAGTTGATTGTAATAGTAACTCTTCTCCTTAACTCTGTGGTACATGTCGACGATGTGTCATTGAAATCTGGTTCTCATGTTTTGACTGCACGTCGACGACGCGCGTAACTGCACGTCGACGACATGCGTAATTACATGTCGACGACGCGCGTAACTACACGTCGATGACGCGCGACCAAAATCAAGCCCTTATATTAGTAGGGGGTAATATACCCTGCCTTGCTTGCGTCGGTCGATTGGTCGTTGCCCCGCGGGTTCTGTTGATCGATTTTCCCAGGTGTTCACCGGCCGGTCACGCCCTTCGCAGGGACCTATCGATCGATCGGCCAAGTGGTAGAACTCGCTCGGAGTGTTAAGTACCACTTGGTTTAGGTTGGTCGACCGGTCGTACCCCGGCGGGGTCTGTCGATCGATCTTCCAAGGTGTTCACCGGCCGGTCTCGCCCTTCGCAGGGTCCTATCGACCGGTCGACCAAGTGATAAAACTCGCTCAGAGTGTTATGTACCACTTGGTTTAGGTTGGTCGACCGGTCGTACCCCGACGGGGTCTGTCGACCTATCTTCCAAGGTGTTCACCGGTCGGTCTTGCCCTTTGCAGGGTCCTGTCGACTGGTCGGCCAAGTGGTAGAACTCGCTCGGAGTGTTATATACCACTTGGTTTAGGTTGGTTGACCGGTCGTACCCCGGCGGGGTCTGTCGACCGATCTTCCCAGGTGTTCACCGGCCGGTCTCGCCCTTCGTAGGGACCTGTCGACCGGTCGGCTAAGTGCTAGAACTCGCTCAGAGTGTTATGTACCACTTGGTTTAGGTTGGTTGACCGGTCGTACCCCGGCGGGGTCTGTCGACCGATCTTCCCAGGTGTTCACCGGCCGGTCTCGCCCTTCGCAGGGTCCTGTCGACCGGTCGGCCAAGTGGTAGAACTCGCTCGGAGTGTTATGTACCACTTGGTTTAGGTTGCCTCAGTTAGCTATTATTCTCACACATGAACAAGAACGCTGAGCAAGTGCATTTTTATTGAATAGATCCGACGTTACAAAACTGTCAGTTCTTTACGTTCAACTGACAGGTTAGTCTTCATCAGGTCCCCCGACACTGTCAGTTCTTTACGTTCAACTGACAGGTCGGTCTTCAGCAGGTCCTCCGACTCTGTCAGCTCTTTACATTCAGCTGACAGGTCGGTCTTCAGCAGGTCCTCCGACTCTGTCAGCTCTTTACATTCAGCTGACAGGTCGGTCTTCAGCAGGTCCTCCGACTCTGTCAGCTCTTTACATTCAGCTGACATGTCGGTCTTCAGTAGGTCCTCCGACTCTGTCAGCTCTTTACATTCAGCTGACAAGTTGGTCTTCAGTAGGTCCCCCGACACTGTCAGCTCTTGGAGTTCAGCTGACAGGTCAGTCTTCCGAAGGGCTTGGCTTCCTCGCGCTCCTACGCTTGACCGGGCCGAGGTCCGTTGGAACGTTGGAGCTTTTTGACTCCGCTTCGCAGTCCAGAGGTTGAGGATGCCCAACTCAGTGCTGCCTCCACCTGGTTCCCCTCCCTCAATTTGGCATGTTGTCTTCAGATGGATGGCGCTGAGCTCGCACTTGGCAGCCGAAGACTGGTCACCTCGAATGCTCATCACGCCCTTGTCGGTCCAAAACTTCACTACTTGGTGGGCCGACGAGGGGACCGCATCCAAGTGGTGGAGCCACGGCCTTCCGAGGATGATGTTGTATGCCGAGTGAGCTTCGATCACAATGAACCGGGTAAGATTAGTGAGATGCCCTGTTGTGATCGGGAGGGTGATCTCACCAACCACCCTTGCAGCCTCTCCCGTGAAGCCTGTTATCGTCGACGATGACTCAGTCATCTGCCCGCGATCTAGCTACATGGCGTCGAAGGCACTGAGGAAGAGCACATCTACCGAGCTTCCGGCGTCGACCAGAATTCTCTTCACTAGGCAATTGGCTATCTGCAGCTGTATGACCAGGGGATGGTTGTGAGGCCTCTCTATTCCGACCAGATCAGCCGCCGAAAATTGTACTGCAGCTTCCACTCTTGGCTCGGGACGGATGACAGGGTCGAGCACCACATGGTGGACTTGCCTTGCTTGTTCAATACGCCGCACCTGTCGGTCGACGGCATTTGACGACGGTACAGGGCCATGGTACCCGTAGATGGCGTCTACCTCTCGGAGTTGGCATCTTTCTGGCGGAGGACCTGGTAAGCACTGTGCCGTCGCTCCTCACTGGACTTCCCCTACAGCCTTGGTTTCCTTATGTTGAGGGATGTCAATGAAGCAGCCAAGGTGGCCGGCCTCAATGAGATCCTCAATATGATGCTTGAGCGCCCGGCACTGCAGGGTGGTGTGACCTTGACCTTGATGGTACTCACAGTACCTTGATGCATCTCTGGCTCCCCTCTCCCCGGGCTCAAGCGGTTGCGCCCACTTGAAGTACGGTTCACCTTCGATGGCTTCCAGGATCTGGTCTATGGGGGCGTTCAGTACTGTGAACTCTCTGTTCCACTGCGGCCTCGCTGGCCTGTCTTGCCTTTGCCGCTTCGCCTCGTGCCGCGTCGCCTCGCCCTGTTGCTTGTTGACGTTCTTCACGGCAGCTCATTTGGCGTAGCCTTGGTGCGGGACCCTGGTTTCCACCGCCTTCCTCTTGCGGTCCGCGTCTTCAATCTTGATGTACTTCTCAACACGCTTCGATAACTCGTCGATCGTCTCCGGGGTTCGCTTGATGAGCGATGCGTTGACGAGTTGGGTAGGCTAGATGGCGTTTTTGAAGGCTGCGATCACCATACGATCCTGCCCATCTGCGTCCGCCAAGCTCAGGTACTCGGACCTGAACCTATGGTAGAATTGTCGGAGCGTTTCATTCTGGGTCATACTCATCCCGAAGAGTGACTCCAGAGTCTTCAGCTCCCGGCGATTGCACCGGTACTGGTCGATGAACCGCATGCTTAGCTCCAAGAATGAGGAGATGGACGAGGGCCTGAGCTTGTGGAACCACTCGAGAGGTGTTCCCGACAAGCTGTTGGCGAAGGACCGGCAGAGAATATGATCATCCTCGTGGGGGACCAGAGCATCCCAGAAAGCCAGTACGTGCTCCACCGGGTCTTTCGATCTGTCGAACTTGGGAAGGCGTAGAGGATTCCACCCCCGAGGGAATGGCTTTCGGAGTAGCTTCTCGACAAGCGGCGACCGCGCGGCTCCTCGAATGGCGACTTCCTCCAGCCGGTCGGGAGCTCGGACCCCCGGTCGGTCTCGCTGGATTCCTTCTTGATCCCCAAGTCGCTCCGATGCATGTGTTGGAATGATATCGGAGGCGCAGCGGAAGGTGGAGTTGATCCCGAGGATCGTTTCGATGTGCGGTACATTTTAAAATTTTCATTCATATTAATCATATGCGTAAATGATAAAACAAATACGAATCGAACCCCTATAGTCATCTATCGAAATGATTGACATATCTCATATGTATGCATTATGATAGATCTAGGGGTTAGTAGGTTATACCTTCGTGCGGTATTTAACACCGCGAAGAATTGCTTCAATATTGATGAAAACAAATTCGGATCTGCACGAACACCTTTCAGTGGAAAGGCCGTAACTTTCTATCCCGACATCGGAACGGAGCGAAACTTGATTTTCCGGAAAGAAGACTTCAACGCCAAGAGTTTGCAACTAGTTTGAAGTCATTTGGACTTCTATAGCTCCTGCAGTGATCAAAACAATGTAGATCTGCCCGTAAAATCTGGGCAGCAATCTCGAGCCGGATCCTCATGCAAGAGAGAAATGAATCTCATCGGATTCACCCGATCTCACATATCATCCCGGATCCTTGCACTCTAATCTCTGAGTGCCTCAGAGTGCAAGCGATCTCCATCAATCTCACACACACACTTGGAGAAGAAGATGAGGGAGAGAGAAGAGATGAACCCGAGAGAGAGAGAGATGACAAAAATCCGAACCATAAGCGAAGGGGCTTTGGTTCTTCATCGGATAATATGAGAAGGATGCACCATTTCAGATCTGAAATTCGTGCCCCTCACTCTCTCTTGTCATTTGAAACCGTTCCTCTCTCTCTCCCTCTCATTACTCTCAAATTCAATGCCCCTTTTTAATACTAGTTGCCATATTAGAATTGTTGCAATTAAGGAGATGATTCAAAATCATTCAAATCTGAATTAATCCCTTAATTATAAGTTTGATGGCCATGCATGCTAGCCCTAGTGAGGATGGCGGCCACTAGGGCATGTGGGACATTTTGTAATGACCAAAATGCCCCCATGCATCTAGTGGTCGTTCACCTCATGCGGGACAATGTATGGCCCATCTACATACACGATAATGCACCCTAACACTTAGGGCACCTCATCGGCATTAGCAACAAGTCAATACACCATGGGATGATGAATAGTATTTTTACTATTTACTAGGGTGCCCTTAGTAAAAGGTGGGGTGCCCCATAGTACAAATTACTAAACTCGCATTCTGCGTTCTAGTGCAACACGCACACACGGAATGGACTCCTCATGGTATAATGGCAACATCGTATGTCTCTACACTACTCTGGGGTTGCCTCCTAGTGAACACACTTAGTCCTGTGCTACCACCATGCTCTAGTGCGATGCACTCACGGAACACAGGACGATTAGGCATTATTTCTTCAACTCATAATATGCTGTGAGACAAGGAAAAAGTATTGATCCGTAACGATCGTGGATAGGGTGGAACCTTCAGGGACTAGGATTCATGGCTTCCAACCGAACCCGATCGACACACTACCCAAGTGTCCCTGTCAATCCTCTGGGTCCCGGTTAACCTGCGTGGCCACCCAGAGTGCGACGCAGGCTGCACTCCAATTCTCCCAGACTTATTAAGCTCTCTCGCATACCCCTGCTCTCCGCTTTGTATTGGTAATACGATGTCCCTCCACTCGGTGCCATGAGTCAACTCGAGCGGTGGAGAGCACCGTCAGACTCGAGTGACCATATGACTAGGTTCCTTCCAGGTTGACTATCACATCGCACCTCCGATCGCTTTGGCCAAGCAACCGGATCTGGTCAACAGCTCAACTGCTGACCACCAGGCCTGGGTTTAGTGCGGTGTATGTCATACCAAGGAACGCACCTACCGATAAGGATGTGGATGGCCTGCAAGAGTGGCGTGCCGATGCAACGCCAACCCGGTAACCCAGCGCACCGTGGTATTGGGTCGTGGTTAGATCTCTCACACGTTGGTGAACCAAAGTTACACGCAACTGGTTAGTCCACCGGTCACGGTTCCTCAGGGTTTAGGACCGATTACCCTAAGCAGAAACACGGCTATGTGCACCGGTGTCTGCTCACCGATCTGTGCACCGTGTTGGTTCTGTTCGGCCACAGACACTGTGCCTGGTAATGACCATTATGGAGATTCTCATGCTCTGTCATTCCAACAGCTTATCCTGATAGGGTGACCAACCCAAATCAGAGCTGCGAACAATTTAGGCTCATAGGACCGATCCACTGAGTCTCCCACTTAGATGGACTACTATATAGCCATGGCTCCTTAAGTTCTTTAAATAGAACACGTATAATAATATGTACCTTTATACAATCCTAAATAAACTATCAACATATACAGCCAAACCTAGGGTTTTACGAGCTGTAGACCACATCAAACCTAACAGCATGTACCCGAACGTGCTCATGTACGCTCCTCCGATCAGCAGTGTGAGCCGACTGCCGACTGGCCGGCGTTATCCGAGTGTGATGGCTATCACTTGGTTGACGATGGTGTTCACCGTCTCGCTTCGGGCGATGCACTTGTGCCGAGTCCGTCTTGGAGTGATGCTTGGAGGCAGGCGGCTGTCGCGGGTGCGCCCCGAGCCGGGACCAGACATCCGAGCATGTTGACGCCGCTCGAGCGTGCTTGTTTCTTTCCGCAGGCTCCGGGCTACTCGAGTCTCGCCCGTCGGGATTCGCACTTTGGACCTCCACCGAGCGATTAACCCTGACCTCCACCTGAGGCACTGGTTGCGACTGCATTTGCACTGGTGGGGCAGCTTGAGTGGGGAGGTTCTGTCCCGCTTGGGCCAACATGCCCTGATTGAGTAGACCGCCCGTCGGTGCGGCTCGCACGAAGTCACGCAACTCCTCGTAGTTGCGCTGCATCGTTTGGAGCTGGGTGGTGAGAGCTTGCTAGGTCATCATCATTGTGGCCAGAAAAGCTTCCGACAGACCCCCGGTTAGTGGAGCCAGGGTTGCTACCGGAGCTTGATTGGAGTCTCCGACCCCCAGTATGGGATTCACCAGCGGGACTGCGCGCTCCGTGTCCGCTGATGGTTGAACAAGACGCCCGACGTCATTAGCATCTCTGAGTGGCGCAGCTTCGGACGGGAGCTGCGACATTGAGCGGGTACGATACGGTCCACCGGCCATTGTTCTTCAACCATGTGGTCGTGGACTGCTGGTTGCAGGTAGCCTCAGACTGGTCGACACCCACGGGTCTACAGTCGAAAGCTATTAGTAGGAAGTCTCGAAGACGATCCCACAGACGGCGCCAAGATTGTGGGGGGTTTTTAGTCGAACCGGGCGGTTCGGGTGGCGAGCACAATCCAACAAGCCAAATTAAAACAAACCGGGAATTACGTGGAAAACCCCTTCTCAACGACGAAGGGGAAAAAACCACGGGTGGGGCGAGAATGCACTAAGACTAATCTTTTGGTTACAATCTCTCACCTTAACCCCAATTACATACCCTGAGGACCGGTCTCCCAAACTACCGACCTCTGCAATTTCACTCAGACTACCGACCGCTGCGGACAACGTCTGTCTGCAGGTCGCTTGCAAACAGTGTCTGGCTGCTGACCGACCGACTTCCGCAGACAGACTCTGGGTGCAGACCGACTGACCTCTGCAGACAGCCTCTGGGTGCAGACCGACCGATCTCCGCTGACAGCCTCTGGGTGCAGACCGACCGACCTCCGCAGCTCCGCAAATTCCGGGACGAAACGGGCAGCGTCTCCTCCCAAAATTCTCACCCCTTTTCGCTGAAGGGGTAGGTCCCCTTTTATAGTGGCGGGGTGACGGTTAGTGTCCCCGCAATGAGCTCAACCGCCGCGGTGACGTGGCGCGCGGTTGACACCTGGTCACTTTGGCCCGAAAATTGCGGAGCGTTGTCAGCACAGCGAGACCTCCGTGTTCGACTGCTTCTTCACTCCTCGGCTCGTTACACGTCCCATCGAGAGGGGGGGTGTGCCTCCTTGGTGACCGACCGACCCCCCCCTTTTCTGGCTACATGCCGACCCAGAGAAAAGGGGGGGGGGGCTGCTGCCCTCCTTGGTGACCGACCGACCGCCCCCCCCTCTGGCTACATGCCGACCCAGGAGAGGGGGGGTGTGCCTCCTTGGTGACCGACCGACCCCCCCCTTTCTGGCTACATGCCGACCCAGAGAGAGAGAGGGGGGGGCTGCTGCCCTCCTTGGTGACCGACCAACCGGCCCTCCCCCTCTGGCTACATGCCGACCCAGAGAGAGAGGGGGGGGGGGGTGTTTGTTGCATGGCCGATCCCCCCCTCCTTCTCTCCGACTGTTGCGTTGCCGGCTCCAAAAGGGAATGGTACACACATTGTATATATATTGACCTTAACCTAATGAAAACTACACATTCTTTCCAAATCCTAACCATTCCTCTTCTAAGAGTAATGTTTTTTTTCTTCTTTTGAGTCTTGGGACTTTCATATCTATCTATCTATCTATCTATCTATACTATTATTATAAAGCTGAGGCCTTTGGTGCCACATGGCAGCCTCTTATAATACGTAAATTTTTTAAATAATTTTTTTAAAAAGTTTATATGCTCTCTCTCTCTCTCTCTCTCTCTCTCTCCCCCCTCCTTTTCTCTCCCCCTTTAATTTAGTTATAATTAAGCATCACAATCGTTCGTGCATTGCACGAGATTAGTACTAGTTAAATAAAAATATTCAGACATTTATGACATCCACTTCCTCTCCTCTCCCCCTCCTTTTCTCTTCCCCTTTAATTTTTATATAATTAAGCACATTCCTCTCTTTTCTCTCTCTCTAAATCGATGGGATTTAGATTCATGAGATGTGCGATAGCTACATCAGAACCGTTCGTGCATTGCAAGAGATTAGTACTAGTTAAATGAAAATATTCAGACATTTATGACTTTCAGTTCCTCTCCTCTCCCCCTCTTTTTCTCTTTTCTTTTAATTTTGTTATATTTAAGCATGTTCCTATCTTTCTCTTTCTCTAACTTGATGGGATTTAGATTCACGAGTCGTGCGATAGCTGCATCACAACCGTTCGTGCATTGCACGAGATTAGTACTTGTTAAATGAAAATATTCAGATATTTATGACTTCCACTTCCTCTCCTCTCTTGAATGAAAATATTGACATTTAGGACTTCCACTTCCTCTTACTCTACCTTGTGTTGTGGTTCCCGGTGAATATAACCTAGGGGAGAGTGAGAGCTGTTAAGTATGTCTTTCGTTTTCCAAAAACAAAATCCTTATTGAATCATAACATGACACGTATCGCACTAGCATCCTCGAAACACCGCCCACATTGGTTAACGATTGCATTGGAAAGTATCCCGCGAGACACTAGACCGTCAGCATCGAACCAGTTGCGCGCGAAACGAGTCGGTATTACCAACTTCCAAGCCCTCGCCTCTCCCCATTCCCTCGTCACTCTCTCGCTCTGTCTCAAGATCTCGTGTCCCTTTCTTCCCCTCCTGCGTTCTGCATCTATCTGCTGCTCGTCTCGCGTCCCCCCTCCCATCAATGACGGTCTTAAGATCCCGGGAGGTGATCCCCAAAACCCCCCTCAAAACCCTAAGAAAACCACCACCTATTCCGCCGCCGCAGCCGCTCCCGCTCGATCCATCCACCCCGGCGAGAGCCGATGCGCCTCCACCGCACTACTCCCCCACCTCCGCCCCAATATCAAGGTCTGATCCCTCTGCCGCTGCTCCCCCTCGGCGGCGGAGCCTCCGCCTCGCGTCCCTCTCCGATCCCACTGCCGAACCTGAAGCAATGGCAATGGCCGACGGGCCGACGGAGGGCAGCTGGAAGAGGAAGCGCACTGCTAGGGTTTCCAGATCCCCTTCCACAGAGAAGGATGGGGAATCGGGGGGTAACGTGCAAGTTGAAGCTAGGGTTTCGATGGTGGTGAGTTCTTCGCAGGGTGATGGAAAAATGGGCGATTCGGATGTCAATGTAGATCTCATGCTGTCTTTGAACTCCTCTGCTGGAGCTGGGGCAGAGGGTGGGTACATGAACCTGCGGCCAAGGTCTATGATCACACGGAGAGGGACTGAGGTCATTGCTGAGGAGAGATACACCCAAGAAGAGAAAGGGAAGGGGAAATTGGTACTGGAGGTTGAATCCCTCGAGAAAGGAAGTGATGCGATGTTTCTTGACAATGTTGGAGCGAGCATGGGTGATAAAGAGATTGATGTGGGGAGGATGGTTACAGATAGAAGATTTAGCGCTGAAGAGAAAGGAAAGGGCAAATTGGTCGTGGAGAAGGATTGGCTGTCGATTGGTAGGGGTGAGCTTAAATTGGAGGACGACCCAATCATTTTAGAAGATGACGAGGAGCACTCACAGAGAGGTGGATCAGTTAAGCAAAGGACCAGAAGGGCGAAAGAACATACGGAGTCCAGAAAAGAAGCAGACAGAAGTAAAGCTATTGAATTGGCCCCCAAGTTTGCCTTTTTTAAACCTGAAGAGGGGGAAAAGGAAGAAGAAGACCCCGAGGAATCATTTCCAGATGCTGGCCAGGGCGAGGAAGACTGGCCGGGGCCATTCTCAACTGCCATGAAGATCATTGAGGAACGAGAAGCAATGCTAAGACTTAGGGAGTCAAATTCTGCTTCAAAAAAAGATGAATCATGTGGAGTGAGGATTCAGTGGACACCGTCAAAGGATCGGAAGTGTAGGACTGCAGGGAAGCCAGTTCCTTCCTTGAAGAATTTATGCCTGAAAATTCTCTCTGTGAATGCTGAAGAGATCGAGTCACTTGAAGGGGTTCCCGATGTGCTCAAGCACACACTCATATTGCTGCTATGCCGCTCGAGGAAGATGAGTGCTCATGTTCTTGGTCTTCTCACAAGCGGCTGTCCTGTTAAATTATTGTTGAGTGATTGTTCATGGGCGACTGAGGAGCAGATTGAGGGTGCTTTTGCTGGATGTAATACTGAAAATATGAAGGTTTCATACTCTCCTTCTCAATAGCTAGCTTCCCTTTCATAGTTTACAATTGCCCATGTCTTTCGACAACCGCTTAGCTTGTTTGAGTTGAAGTTCTTTTAATGATCATTTGTTCAATCACTTATATCGTTATAATTTGAACTTTACAAGTTTTAGTAGATGCATCAGTCTTATTTAATACCTCTGAGCTATGACAACATATTTGGTTTTATGATCAACACATTGCATAATCCCATAGAATTAAATATTGTGAAAGTTGAGAAATAATCACCGAATATTTCAATTTTATAGCACATTGAAGGGAAACCACTACTGCATACATTCTCAAAACCATTGGTGCGGAGATTTCCCTATATTTCATTGAAATATAGTTCAATATGAAATTTTGGAAAATTTTGGCCTGATTTTGGGACTGAGATAAAATTTTCATGATACAATTTGAAATCCAATCGATACTTTGGGATTTGATCACATATTTGCAATCCGACGACAAATCCATATGAAATTCACCCAATTCTGATGCCAAAAACAAGAAGTCCCAAATTTTGGACCGTCCGTAGAGGTAGGGTTGCAAGTCGAGTTAGTTGGATCGGGTTAGAGGTCAACCCAAGTTCAACCGAGTATTAGAACCCTAAACCTGCCACCCGACCCAATCCAACCTTCAACCTGCCTTGCCCAACTCGAACCCAACCTTTGAACAAATTTCCAAGCCCAAGTTAAGCTCAGGTCAACACATGTTGGTGGGTCGGGTCAAGTTAGGCGTGTTCGAGTAATGCTTATTTTATCACTTGTTGAAAATTTTAAAATTTGAAGAGAAAAATACTAGGAAAATATATATTTATCCTTAACCCTTCAATAAGGTTTAACCTCCACCGTCTGATGATTTGTGGCCCTTTAGGTTGCGAATATGATACAGGCAGCTCTCGAACAAAATTCATGGGTTATAAGGTGACATATTATACTCAACTTGGGTTCGCATTGTATCGGGTTGCCCGAAACATTAGTTCAAGCCCACCCAAATTTAGTTAGGTTGACTTTTTCCGACCCGAACCCAATCCTATCTTCAAATAAATGAGCCCAAAAACCCCCAATCCAGAGATGGGTTGGGCTTGGGTCGGATCGGGTTTAACCACCCAAATTGCATCCCTAGGTAAAGGTCCTATGCCGATATCCACTGATTGGTGCCGGTTCCTCGTAGCTAAGCTGCCACGACCTCCTTTACCTTCTTCCCTTGAGATAAAACCCTAACCCACCTCTCAACCCCTTTTTATTTGGGTTTGACTGCTCTCTGGTATTGGCTCTCTCCAATATCTCAAAGTAGAGGCTCACTGCGCACCACGTGGTACGAACAACATCACAGTCGTCCGATGAAGAGCATGATTAAGGGTAAGTGCAATTTCTGTCGAAGGTGCCTGCCATCGGTCCTTCGCTACATGACTTTAGTGTCGTCCGTACAACTTAGTGCGCATTAGGGTCTATATTGTAGGAAAATAGATGGGATCAGTAATGAATAGGATCTGAATCGAATTTGGTTTTGACTTTTTTGACTTAAGAATAAAGAATCTGATTTGGTTAAAAGTAAAATTTATTTCAGCTTCACCTTTAATGGAGAGGATCTAGAGTTGTTAATGGAGAGGATCCAAATATGACTTGGTTAAAACCCATTTTAGCTTCACCCTTTAAGAATTAAGTTATTTTGGGTCAAAGTTGAACCCAAGATCCTCTTACCGTTAGACCCATTTTCCTATTAAAACCTCATAACAATCTACCTATTTGACTTGAAAGCAATAAACATATCCGACCCGAAATGTTAAAACAGACCAACTAAGCCTGTTTAACCATAACTTTCCCTACACTTGTTTGATCGAAGCGATTTTGGTGTTGTTTTGAATCCCACAAAGATGCTGATAAATCTAATTCTTATTATTTAAAAGTTCAAAAAATAGAATTATGAGCAATAGAAAAACGTAAGGATTAAATTTCGCCCGATCCCTAACACATCGTGCATCAAGAAGGGAGTCAAGAGTCGCCATGTCTATCTTTGATTTATAATAGTCTAGAGTTTTGTTAAAAAATTTCACCATTTAGTCAATATTTTAATAATTTATGTGTTTTGTTGATTATGGACATGCACAAAACACATAGACATACATGCTATGTGGAGTTCCACCACTTATATAGAATTAAGTGTTTCAAAGTGTGCCGGGTTTGTGTGGCATTCAGTAGTAAAATGTCAATTTTCAGACCCTAAACCTAAGTCAGTAAGTCCAAGTGGGTCTCCAAGGGGAAAAGAAGGGTTGATACTTCGGATCAACTAACTTCAGGGTATTCAATTGCTACGAATGTCGATCAAGTTGGCAGATCATCTACTAATGCAGACGTGGTGGGGCCGCTGAGTGATAGCCAAGGTTTGGCTCATGCACAAAATGAAACTATGCGGTTGGTTCTTCGTGGTGGTGAGTCGACCCTGGGGCTCCCAAGAGCTACAGTTGGGGGTCTATTTTCTGTATTAGCTGAGGAGAGTGAGATGGGAAGCCATATACAGCTGGGCATGGTGACGAACCCACTTTGGGTGCAGGCTATCTTCCCACCGATCAAGTGTCCAACGAAGATCAGGGACTAGTTTTTGCATAGCAGACACATGAGAGTGTTGCGATCAAGTTTGATGTAGGTCTCTCAGGAGCTCATATAGGAGGTCGTATTGTTGCTCAAGCGTCATCGGTTTAGTTGTGCAACAAAACTAATACTTCTTTGGGGCGATCACATGACCAGATTCTTGAGTCTCAATTTACTATAATTGTGAACCATGTGGAGGAGGCATTGCCTAACATTCCTACCGAAGGAGCACCCTTGGCCGTTGATATTTTTGAACCAACAAGAGCTAAAGATGACTACACAATTCAAGTTAGTATTTCAGGGCGGGTTGTCGAAGGTTCCATTGAGGTTTAAGCTACTGTTCTTACTACTACTGATGGAGCAAGGGTTGTTGAGGAGGCTATGAATGGGACTTCGGAGATTAAGAAGGTACCCGTTTTGGATGATATCGCTCCCTCCAAAGAGGTGAGGTTGGGTGATCCTATTGATCCAAGTAATCCAACCCACTTGATGGATTATCAGTTATGGAGGAAGTTTTGGTTGAAGGCTATGTTGTGGGGAATGTAGTACCAATGGCTTCATCCACCGCGTCGGGTTCTAAAGAGGTACTCGGAAAACCCCTTTTCCCTAAAGATTTTCTCTCCTCAAGTTCCAAGGTGGTAACCCCAAAAGATATTGTTGACGTGTTCCCTTGGGAGCTTGCTAAGGAAGGTTTTATGAGCTAGTCAGATGATTGGCTGGAGTGGGATCCCAACCTCGACCCCTACGTTGATTCAGATGATTTCAAAGTGCAAACAATTCCAAACCCAGCCTACCTCGTGAGCCTTGCTCAGGAGGAGAAGCCAAAGATAAGACCTCAAAGGTACTGTAGTACATCTACAAGGGCGCTTTTGCCCCTTGATCCGTCCTTTGTTGCTTGTTTAGATAGCATTACTTTTCTAATGTTTTCTAGTAGGATCTTTGATCTATCCTTGTTGAGTCTTTTGGTTCTTTTGATTTTCTCTTTTATGTTACTCCATTGAGTTTGTAATGTTTGCTCACTCAGAGCAATGCCTCAATTGTACTTCCCCCTTTTGAGTTTTAATTACAATTTATTTACTTCCAAAAAAAAGTGTTTCTTAGTGTGTATCTATCCTTGTTTATGATTGTCCAGATTTTTTTTGAAAAATTCCATCATTTAATCAATATTCATTTATTTCTAATAAATTGCCTTATTTCTACTCTTTCAAGACGTTTTCACGTAATATTCCCAAATCTTACAGTATTGAAATATTGGTTGAAATCGAAATTTTGAACCTTGTCGAGAGGCATTAGTGCTTTATTTTTTTAATTCTGATTTATATGAACAATATTATCAAGATGACTTATTGTTCTATGATGTTTAATGGGGCAATCTTTCATCGTGGACAATCCATGCGTACAATATTAGCTGATTCCCCCCTAACCTCCCTTTTTTAAATGTAATCAGGTGGTACAGCTCGACCTGTGTGGGCGAAGTATGACGGATTATGTGTTGCAAACTACCTTGGCCCGGTCACCGAATTGTTTGCCATCATTGACTACATTGTCTCTGAAGGGTGCTTATCGTCTTTCCGATGGTGGGCTAAATGAAATTATTACGTCGGCGCCTTTGTTAAGTTCTATAAATTTGGGCCAATGCTCGCTTCTCACTTCTAATGGGATTATCAATTTAGCTGATAAGTTGGATTCGGTATTGAGAGAACTGTATATTGATGATTGCCAAAATGTGGATGCTATGTTGATTCTTTCTGCATTGAAGAAGCTAAAATATTTGGAAGTTTTGTCTGTTGCTCGCATTCAGACTGTATGTGATAAATTTGTCAAAGATCTGATTTCTTGCTCAGGTCAGAACATGAGGGAACTTGTATTTGCTGGTTGTTGGTAAGTTCCTCATTTCATTTCCTGTCCTTACTTTATTGATTCCTGTTATTGCTCAAAATTAGGAAAATGCAGTTCTTCCTTTACTCCTATATGCTTTTAGATTGTATCCATATTTTTTATAAGCTTTTGTCTTCTTGATTATCTCACATTAACATAGTTGGTAAGTATATATCAGTTTTGTGCATTTCTTGATAGTTGGTAATTCTACATTAGTTTCCTTTGTAAATTCTAAAATGTTAACTTCTGTTGTTGGTCAATTTCTGATATTTGTTTCTTTTTACTGGATGCAGTAGATTGACTTCCTCTTCAATGAAAATGATTGGGGAAAATTGTTCTCGTTTATGTGCTCTTGATCTTCAGTACTTGAATCGACTGAATGATTCTGCAATTGGATACATTGCCAATGGCTGTAGATTGATTCAGAAAATCAAGCTTCGTCGCAACCGGTTCAGGTTTCATATTATATGTACTCATCTAATATAATTATCAGCTTCTGAGGGCAAATCAGCCTTGCTCATCCCATTTTATGCTTTGTGACACAATAAATTTGATTATACATGCATTCGAGAACTTTTCTGCTTCCAAAGAAGTATTCATATATTATGTACCATCTTCACATTCGTGCCTACTTGAACACCCCATACTACTTATCATTTCCAAAATGCTTCTCTTCGATCACAACTGCCTTCTCATTTCCAACTCCAACAGGATATTGTCATTATTCTCCATGATCCTCTTGTGATGCAATTTGACGGGTAGCAAACTGAGATGTGGTTCCGAATCCAAGTTACGAAGAGCATGACAATCTAATTGGTGTTAAGTGTTAACACTCTGAAAGCTATATACAAAGTAGTCGGACATGAAGAGCACAATCTTTTGGGATGGACAACATCATTCCGAATGTCCAATCCCGACCTGTTTAGGAAAATGGCGCCTCAAACACATTGTAAACCCGCATCAGGTTTGACGGGTGAAACCGAAATCCGTCTAACTTTTCCATAGAATAGAGTTCCGTAGGCTAACACAAGTATGAAATGAGTAGGAGTTTGGCTATGCACAAGTCAGTTTAAGTAATTTGTGTTTGGTGCAACTTTTTTTCTTCTATTCTTATTGTTATATATAATGAGTTTATGTAGATGGGACATGAAGGTCTTAGGAAGAGGACAATCAAAACCCCAATTATTTTGAAATAAATGTTAGAAAAAGAAGAAGGTACATAAGTGGGTAACAATACAAAAAAGAAGTCGGTGGTGTCCCCACCAGTTATTCTTTGAGTTATTTCACTACCATTTACTTGCAAAGGTGCAATATTATTAATTTTGTTGAATGTATGGAAAACCGATGCCTTTAGCATATTGATAATGTAAATGAAACTTTTAAGGCAGATTTACTTTATTGACATTGCTGATTGTATATCTGCTCATTATTGCTGTTAATTGTCAGTGATGAAGCAACTGCTGCATTTCTCGAAGCATCTGGAGAGGCATTGACTGAACTTTCACTCAACAATGTTGTAAAGGTATCATTCAGTTACAATATTGTAGTTCAGTGTTCGATAGTTGCATTAACTTATCCTCAAGTTGTGCGAGTTATAGGTTGATTGCGGTTCTTGCTTTGTGCCTAAAATGTTAATCAGGATTTTGGCTTTCACAATAATGATAACTATATGATGTTTGGATGGTTGATATTTGGAATCCACATAAGGTGAGTTATATTGATTAGGCTCCAAATTTTTCCATCCATAGTGGACCTTGTTGCTTATCCCAACCTTTAGTCCTTACCAATTAACATCATTTTTGGTCAACCTTGATGAAAGAAGCAAAGGACACCTTCCTATTTGGATGCATGATTGCCTCTTTGTCATTACCCTGGGTCAACCTACCACGGCTATGTTTTAACTTTTAATTCGTGTGGAAATTAATATAAACCTATCCAGATGGGTGCTTGGTAGTGGTTGCTCAGAGAGAAAAGTTCTTGCGAAACTAAGCTTACAAGTTACAACCTATGGAGAAAGTTTCTTGTTCAGTAGTTCAAATTTTATGAATTTTCCAATCCATATTTTAGCCCTAGCTTTGGAATGTTGGAAAAGTTGCTTGGTGACATACTTTAGATGAGTGAGTTGAGTATACACAAATTTTGCCCCCCCCCCCTTTTTCTGGTTTCTTTTCATTTAGAAGGAAGCAATGTTGTTTATATTTTTGTAGAAAGAACTTGAAAGAAAGAAAAGATGAACCAAAAAAAAAAAAAGAACTTGAAAGATAAAAATGGAGGATTTTGCTTCTGTTCCATATTCTAGAAGGATCTTAAGACTGAAAATTTTCTGTCCTTGAGTTTCGGGAAATCCAACTTGATGCTTGACTTATAGGTGAAATTATCTTCTTAGACAAATAATGCTAGAAATAAATAGATTAGTATTTGTGATGTGCTCAACAAACTCACATATAGGACAAATGCTTGGGATTAATCATTAATCGTTTGCATGATGGGCTGGAACATTGATGAGCTGGTGGAATGCCTCTGACTCTTTTGTCTGAATGCATGTAAGATATGGACACTTAGGTGTGAAGTTAGTATTTCTATGATAAAATTATGCTTTGGGAGATTTGACAATATGGTCTTTTTGTGCAATGATAAATATCATGGGGAAATCTCATTTTATTGCAACATGTTCACTACATCAAAGTCATTTCGCTTAATTCGAGAAATGATCATGCTCCCTTAAATAATACTGGTCAAATTCTCTACCCTTTCAGTTTCTTGGTGTCTCCTGTCACAATTTAACTAAAATTTGAGTTTTTTTTAGTTCAATGATAACTCACTGCAGAAAATGTCTTATTTTGGTGTTACCATTTAGTCCTATGCGACTGTATATCCGTATATGCGGTCGCCCGGATGTTTGGAACACATGTGTCGCATATGTGCTAGTGCAATGTGCGGTTGCATGTGTTTTCTATAGTAGAACCACTGTGTAACCGTAAAATGTCTAACGATCATATTCTTGACCTTTATATGTTATTATTATGACCGCCCTCTCCCCCCCACCTCTTTCCTTCCCCTTTCTAGAATCTTACACTGTTTATACCCTTATCACCACCCCTTTCATCCCACATCTCTTCTACATCTTTTCCTACTCTCTCCAAGTCCTCGCCAAGCTCTTTTCATGTCTTTCGCGAGCTACTCTGACTCTCCTCAAAACCCGATCTGTCTAAGAGTCCAAGTTGGAAGTATGACTTTTATCTGAGACAAAGAAAAAAATGTTATA
Organism: Chamaelirium japonicum; assembly: GCA_947650365.1. NCBI lineage: Eukaryota > Viridiplantae > Streptophyta > Magnoliopsida > Liliales > Melanthiaceae > Chamaelirium > Chamaelirium japonicum. The sequence goes on along the minus strand of OX393558.1, from coordinate 69,136,901 downwards.
ATTTACGTTTTACGTGTGTTTGTTACCAATGCTGGCCTTGCACGACAAAAATTATAGTTGGCACATGGTCCAGAGCTAACGTAAGAGCATTGATGAATCCAAAAGGAAATAATGGAGTAAATGGAGACGACTTGGTGGGGATACGACGACTACACCTACCCGTGTCTACACGTGCTGCCGCTGGAGGGCAGCTCAGGCCATGCCAATCTGGCTTGGGCCCGATAGTGGACAGTCAACCCGCCTATGAAGGCCCATGCAGAAGCCCACGAAGACTACATTCTATGAAGGCCCACACAAAAGCCCATAAAGACTCTGTTATTATCAGTTATTTTCAGATTATTATATTGTTTAACTAGTTGCTTAATTTAGGGAGAACTGTTAGGTAGTTTTGATGTTAGGATTATTTGTTAAGCAAGGCACTGTTAGTCTATTTAACCCTATGAGGTGATGAACAAGAAAAGAAGGGAGATTATTATTAATTTGCAGCAGAATTTTCTTCTGTGTGATTCCTGTGAGAGGTTTCGAGTGCAATCTTGAGAGGAGATCGAAGAGCGAGAGGTTCGCCGGCGAGAGGCCGGGTACTCGTTGGTGTGAGACCGGCGACCCCCTCACCCTCCCATCTCCTTCCCGTCGCCCCCGCACCATCCGTCATCATCAACCCACGCCCCTCATAACCTCACCCCTCACCACCATCCCCTGTTCCAGATTTGAAAAAAAAAAAAATCCCATTCAACTTCACTTCACCAAAACTCCACCAACCCCACAAACCCATTATCACCACAGGTTCATCACCCCTATCCTCATCTTGCATTAGATCTGAAGAGAAAGAAGAAAAAAAAAAAAAGAAAAGAGAGAGAGGAAGACAGAACCACCATCGCTGGCCCACCCGCCTCGTCCGGCCACCTCGCGTCAGCCCCGGCCTCTGCTCCTCTCGCTGTCCCGGCCCGATCCAACTCCAGCATTGCGTGGCCCACTCCTGCCGGACCCCGTGAGTACAGCTCGGCCCGGAACCTGCGCCTCTCGGCTCATCAGTCGCGATCCCGGATCCGCCCGCTCACCGTCGATTGCTGTTTCGATTTGGAGTTGAACTCCTTCCAAGCTTCAACCCAAAGCCGAGGCCCATTCCACGCCGTTGTGGTGTGAAGAGGAAAGAGATCAGCCTCTCACGTGTCTTCAAAAAGGGTAGGCTTGGGCCTTATTTACTTTGAGGGCTTTGACCTGCTGAGAGGACACCATCTAGTGAAACGGGATGTCTTGCCCGGTTCAATCTGATCCTCCAACGCCGACTGCACCCGCAACAACCTGCAAACCATTCTAACTCAGTCAGATCTTTTCACTTTAAACCCTCAGATAAACTTAGAATATTCTTGCAACTACTATTATAATTGCTGCTGATTTACAAGTAGGTCCATACCACATTAACACCCCAACATTTGCTAAATCCCCGTTTGAACCAAAAGCTTTTATTTGAAATCCTTTATAGTGCTAATTTCTCTTATTAATTGTTAAATTAACCTGCTAGTCCGTGGAGTCTTCCGACTACCACTCGATCCACCGCTTCATAATTTTGACGTGCTAGGAGTTAGTGCGAGTAATCTCGGGTCTCGAGCCCGTAATTTAGTTTGCTACCCGAGCTCTCGAATTGTGAATTGTTGAAACCTGAAATTTATATTAAGAAATTTATATTTAAAAACTATTAATTTGGATAATTTATTGATCTTTTCGCATCATATTAGGCCTGCACTCATATTCCCTGCATCAGATTTGGTATCAGAGCACTAAGTTGGACTAGGAAACTCATTGCATAGTCGCATTCTAGTGCATACATTTTGTGAGTTATTAGTTGCATGCGCACACGTAGTGGTCAGGCGTACCTGTCCGATAATCCCAACTCTAGGATGGAACCCAATGCTAGAGCCGATCCCAATTTGGGAGCAAATCCCCACCTCGGGATGCGTTCTAGTCCGGGAATAGTTCCCGTCGACCTGGCAACAGCACTAGGTACCTTGATGGCTAGATTTGACAACCTCGAGAAAGATCTGAGAGCGCAAAGAACCGAAATCCGAGAACGATTCGCGTTCTTAGAGGCCTTTATTCAAGAGAACAATGGAGGGAGAGATGATGCCTCCCAAGCTGTCGGTTATGGTGGAGAAAGAAACCGAATGAGAACCCGAGGGTACTAGCCTCAAGGTAATGGCCCAGGACTAGGTGTTAGACAAAATGGGGACTATCATGATAATCAAGACCCTGATGAGAGGATACTAAGGAGTGTCAAGATAGAAGCACCTACCTTCGATGGTTGCCTGGACCCGAAGACATTTATCGACTGGATGTCCGACATGGACCACTACTTTCAGTGGTACGAAATGTCGGAAGAAAGAAAGGTGCGCTTCGCTAAAATGAAACTGATTGGCCAAGCCAAGCTCTATTGGCAAAATGTGGAGCGTCTCCTAGCAAGGGTAAACCAAGAGCCTATCTTTATGTGGGACGAGATGAAAGAGAAACTCAAAGAGAAGTATCTCCCCACCTCCTATAGGCAGAGACTTTTAGACCAGTGGCAAAGGTTGACCCAAGGGAGTCGCTCAGCCTCTGAGTACATCGCCAAATTTGATGAGTATCTAATGCGTTGTGAAGTCACAGAGGATATAGGAGTGACACTATCTCGGTTTCGAGCTGGACTTCGTGAGAACCTTCAGAAAGAGCTCTTCGTCAGAGAAGTCACTACCCTAGAACAGGCCTACCAAATAGTAGAAGACCGTGAGCGATTTGTGAGGCCACAGTTTGATCGGAGGTTCAATTCTCGCACCCCTACGAGTGCTCCAGCGGGACCGAAGCCACCACTGGAGCAACCTCAAACCCAACCCAACCCCACTGATCTCGGAAGAGACTCAAAAGGAAAAGGGGTAGTGGGAGACACGTCTAGGGTATCCTCCAAGACTCGATGTTTTCGTTGCCATGGATATGGCCACTACGCTGGTCAGTGTCCCATAAGGACCTTGCTGATAGATGATCAGGAGGGAGACGACTTAGAGGAGGAAATCTATGAACCCTGCGAGGAAGATGATGACTACGGGGAAGAGAGCGTTATTTCTGTCAAAAGTGATCGAATACTACAAGAAGATTTCCGTTACCACTGAGCAAGATAACACCCCACATCTCAACGTGGTTCGTTGCGCCTTGGCTCAACCAAAGGTCGAGGACGATTGGAAAAAGACCACAATCTTCCACACCTTTGTCAAGTGTGGAGACAAGAGTTGTAAGGTTATCATCGACAGTGGGAGCAGCATAAACGTAGTTTGTTCAAGTTTTGTCTCTCGCCTAGGATGGAAGACAGAGCACCATCCTAACCCCTACAAAGTCTCATGGGTGGACGCAACCTCAATCTCAATTAAAGAGAAATGTCTTGTCCCGATTCAATTCTCCTCTTACAAGGACAAGATTTGGTGCGATGTCCTACCCATGGATATAGGCCATCTAATTCTAGGAAGACCTTGGCTCTATGACATGGATGTCACAATTTATGGACGGTCAAACTCATGCTCCTTCACCCATGAGGGAAAAAGGATCAAGCTCGACCCTGTTCAACCCAAACAAGTTGAGAAAGGAGCACAAAGCAAAACTAAAGAGCCGAGCACAAAAGAAGAGTCAAGCAACAAAGGGCTACACATAATCAGCCCAAAGACATTTGAGCAAGAGGCAAACAAAGAGGCTATTGTTTTTGCCCTTGTTGCCAGAGAATTGGCTCCGGACTCCCCGACTGAGCCACCTGAAGAAGTAACTCCTATTTTGGAAGAGTTCAAGGATATTTTCCCCAACGATCTCCCGGATCATCTTCCACCGATGCGCGACATTCAACACGTTATCCAACATGCCCAACATTACCCAACATGCCGCATTACCGCTTAAACCCAACTGAGCATGCCGAGCTAAAGCGACAAGTTGATGAACTCCTCAAGAAGGGATTCATAAGGGAAAGCCTGAGTCCATGCGCTGTATCAGCACTCACCCCGAAGAAAGACGGATCTTGGAGGATGTGTGTGGATAACCGCGCAATAAATAGAATCACGGTCAAATACCGTTTTCCCATCCCCCGATTGGATGACATGCTAGACATGATGGCATGAACTACTATCTTCTCGAAGATTGATCTCAAGAATGGCTACCACCAGATTAGGATTCGCCCCGGGGACGAATGGAAGACCGCCTTCAAAACAAAGGACGGGTTGTTTGAATGGATGGTAATGCCATTTGGATTATCTAATGCTCCCAGCACATTTATGAGGATCATGACACAAGTTTTAAGGCCCTTCATGGAAAAAATTTTAGTTGTGTACTTCGATGACATCCTCATCTATAGCAGATCAAAGGAGCAACATTTGGACCATCTTCAACAAGTGTGTGCAACCCTGAGGAAGGAAAGTCTATTCGGTAACCTTAAGAAGTGCTCGTTCTTCATCGATCCGGTAGTCTTCTTAGGATTCATTGTATCCTCCGAGGGTGTATCTGCATACCCGGAGAAAATTCAAGCCATCGTAGACTGGCCAGAGCCACGAAATATCCACGAAGTTAGAAGTTTTCATGGCCTTGCCTCCTTCTATCGTCGATTCATCCGTGGGTTTAGCACGATCATGGCCCCTATAACTGATTGTATGAGGAAAGGGGAGTTTAACTGGTCCAACGCCTCCACCAGAGCGTTCAGGGAAATCAAAAAGAGGATGACAGAAGCCCCAGTCATGCGTCTCCCAGATTTTACAAAGGTATTTGAGGTTGCATGTGACGCATCAGGCATTGGCATAGGGGGAGTACTTAGTCAAGAAGGACATCCAGTAGCCTACTTCAGCGAGAAGCTGAATGATGCTAGATTCTGGTACTCAACCTACGATAAGGAGTTCTATGCGGTTGTCCAGGCATTGAGGTACTGGCGTCACTATTTACTACCGCAGGAATTTGTTTTGTATTCTGATCACGAAGCACTCAAGTATCTCAGTGCCCAAAAGAAGTTGAACTCAAGGCATGGTCATTGGGTTGAATTCCTACAAGCCTATACGTTCGTTCTAAAAGATAAGTCTGGAAATGAGAACAAAGCTGCGGACGCACTCAGTAGGAGAGTCATTCTCTTGAGTGTCATGAGTGCAGAAGTCATCGGATTTGACCGATTGAAAGGGGAATATGAGTCCTGTCCCGATTTTAGAGAAATCTACATTTCTCTACGAGACGAATTAGTAAGGGATAAGGTTGATTATTTCTTACAAGATGGCTATTTGTTTCGAGCCAATAAACTTTGCATCCCACGAACTTCAGTAAGAGATTTTCTTATATGGGAACTTCACGCGGAAGGTCTGGCAGGACACTTTGGGCGTGACAATACCATTGAGGCCGTTGAAACTCAATTCTACTGGCCCGGATTAAAAAGAGATGTTGCCAAATTTGTCGGACAATGTCGGGTGTGTCAAACGGCTAAACAGAGGAAGCAAAATACTGGCCTATACACACCCCTACCCGTGCCAAACTGCTCATGGCAGGACGTGAGTATGGATTTTGTGCTTGGTCTCCCACGAACCATCAGAAAGCACGACTCCGTCTTTGTCGTCGTGGATCGTTTTTCAAAAATGGCACACTTCATCCCGTGTTCGAAAACATCTGACGCCTCACAGATAGCTAAGCTCTACTTCGATGAGGTTGTCAGGCTACATGGTCTCCCAAAGACCATTGTATTAGACAGAGACGTTAAATTCACGAGCTACTTTTGGAAGACGCTCTGGCATAAGATGGGGACAAAGCTGAAGTTCTCTACCGCATACCACCCACAAACAGACGGACAGACTAAGGTGGTCAATCGAAGCCTAGGAAATCTCTTGCGTTGCTTGGTAGGCGATCACCCTAGGAATTGGGATTTAGTTTTGACAACAGCTGAATTTGCATATAATGGGTCAGTCAATAGGTCCATAGGCATGAGTCCATTTGAGGTTTTACAAGGGTATAAACCTAGGAAACCTATAGACCTAATCCCGATATCTCCACAGGCACGAGTGTCTGAGTCAGTCGAGTTCTTTGCACAACATCTGCATGAACTGCTTAATGAGATCAATAAACGAATCCAAACTAGTAACGATAAATATAAAGCTTCAGCCGATTCAAGAAGGCACTTTCAAGAGTTCAACGTAGGAGACTACGTTATGATTCGGATTAGACCTGAGCGGTTTCTCTCTGGAACCGTAAAGAAATTACAAGCACGAAGCGCCGACCCATTCAAGATTTTGAAACAAATTGGATCGAATGCATATGTCGTTGATCTCCCCGCTGATTATGGGATTAGTTCAACCTTTAACATTGAGAACTTGGTCGCTTATAAAGGTCCAGCAATAATCCCAGACAAACCTTTTCTTGAGCCTACCCTGGATACTGATATCCCACCCGCATCAGAACCTATGCCTACTTTACCCCCGCCGCTTGCTACACCGGCCTTGAAGGATCAGATTGACAGTATTCTTGATGAGCAGGTCGTGTCCACTAGTGACGGAGGTTTCTAGCGCTACCTTGTACGATGGAGAGGGAGGCCAGAGTCAGATGATACATGGATCACCAGGGAGGAATTGCAGCAGCTGGACCCAGACATCCTGGAGTACTACCAGAGCCGATAGGAGGCACACTCGACATGGTCGAGTTTTTCCCACTTAGGGAGTTGGTGGGGACATGACGACTACACCTACCCGTGTCTACACGCGCCGCCACAGGAGGGCAGCCCAGGCCATGCCAATCTGGCTTGGGCCCGATAGTGGATAGTCAGCTCGTCTATGAAGGCCCATGCAGAAGCCCACGAAGACTACACTATGAGGCCCACACAGAAGCCCATAAAGACTGTTATTATCAGTTATTTTCGGATTATTATATTGTTTAACTAGTTGCTTAATTTAGGGAGAACTGTTAGGTAGTTTTAATTTTCGGATTATTTGTTAAGCAAGGCACTGTTACTCTATTTAACCCTATGAGGTGATGAACAAGAAAAGAAGGGAGATTATTATTAATTTGCAGCAGATTTTTCTTCTGTGTGATTCCTGTGAGAGGTTTCGAGTGCGATCTTGAAAGGAGATCGAAGAGCGAGAGGCTCGTCGGCGAGAGGCCGGGTACCCGTCGGTGTGAGACCGGCGACTCCCTCACCCTTCCATCTCCTTCTCGTTGCCCCCGCACCATCCGTCATCATCAACCCACGCCCCTCATAACCTCACCCCTCACCACCATCCCCTGTTCCAGATTTGAAAAAAAAAAAAATCGCATTCATCTTCACTTCTCCAAAACTCCACCAACCCCACAAACCCATTACCACCACATGTTCATCACCCCTACCCTCATCTTGCATCAGATCTAAAGAGAAAGAAGAAAAAAAAGAAAAGAGAGGAAGACGGAACCACCATCGCCGGCCCACCCGCCTCGTCCGGCCACCTCGCGTCAGCCCCGGCCTCCGCCCCTCTCGCTGTCCCGGCTCGATCCAACTCCGGCATTGCATGGCCCACTCTTGCCGGACCCCGTGAGTACAGCTCGGCCCGGAACCTGCGTCTCTCGGCTCGTCGGTCGCGATCCCGGATCCGCCCGCTCGCCGTCGATTGCTGTTTCGATTTGGAGTTTAACCCCTTCCAAGCTTCAACCCGAAGCCGAGGCCCATTCCACTCCATTGTGGTGTGACGAGGAAAGAGATCAGCCTCTCACATGTCTTCAAAAAGGGTACAGTCACAGCTGGATTCAAGAGAGTAACACTCAAACAAATGTTCAATAACAGCCCCTAGGCTTGGGCCTTATTTGCTTTGAGGGCTTCGACCTGCTGAGAGGACACCATCTAGTGAAACGTGCTGTCTCGCCCGGTTACTGTTCAATCCGATCCTCCAACGCCGACTGCACCCGCAACAACCTGCAAACCATTCTAACTCGGTCAGATCTTTTCACTTTAAACCCTCAGATAAACTTAGAATATTCTTGCAATTACTATTATAATTGCTGCTAGTTTACAAGTAGGTCCATACCACATTAACACCCCAACAATTGCTAAAGCCCCGTTTGAACCAAAAGCTTTTATTTGAAATCCTTTATAGTGCTAATTTCTCTTGTTAATTATTAAATTAACCTGCTAGTCCGTGGAGTATCCCGACTACCACTCGATCCACCGCTTCATAATTTTGACGTGCTAGGAGTTAGTGCGAGTAATCTCGGATCTCGAGCTTGTAATTTAGTTTGCTACCTGAGCTCTCGAATTGTGAATTGTTGAAACCTGAAATTTATATTTAAAAACTATTAATTTGGATAATTTATTGATCTCTTCGCATCATATTAGGCCTGTACTCATACTCCCTGCATCACGACTTCTAGAAAGAAGTATTGCCACGACTTTTACAAGACCATCACCTAAATGGAGGAAGAGGAGTGGTCCGAGTGGGAAGAATCGAATAGCGGTGTTGGGACTTTTTTCTCGACTATACTCAAGACAATCTATAGCATGTTCGCCACCAAATAGACAGAAGGCAATCATGAAGATTAGTGGGTCGGGTCATTCCGTCTCTTTTATAAACCACCTTGTTAGTCTTGTATACTGGGTAATTGTACATTATGAGACCTTTCTGGACTTTTGACATATTGGATACGATTCATTTTCTTCGATACAAGGTTGGCATAAAGATTCGGATGATTGAGGTTTTCCACTTTTTTGCTTTGTGTGGCTAAGAGTCGGATATCATGTCCAATAACATTTCGAGACCCTTATTGGCTCTTGATATTTTAAATATCTCCTAGTTCTTCTTGTTCTTTGGTACATACTACGATTATTTATCTTAATTTAAAAGGAACACATAACGGTGATATGTACCAAACAACAAAATGAACCGGGTAATACCTAATCAGTGTTCTAATAATCGATCTAAACTGCCACCTAGGCGTTAGAACGCCCCCCACCACCTAGCCTAGCCCCTAGGCGTTGCAGAAAAGTGGACAGGCCGCTTGGCGGGATTAGGCGGTCGCCCAGGCAAGCCAGGGCGGGTTCAGGCATCCGCCTAGGTGAGGCTTAGGCGCTTGAACGTGTATAGATGTTATTCTATTACTGGTAATCTTGAATTTATGGTTTAGACTGTACTAAATCATGGATATTATGAGCTACGGAGGGAGAAAATGAGCTACAATCATTTTGATCATCCTAGAAGTTTTGGAATTTCATGAAAATTGGTGGGTGTGTTTCCTATGGTAACATGATCATCCTCACCAATTTTCAAGGAATTTCAAAGCTTCTAGGGTCATCAAATGGCAGAAGCAAAATTAATGGTTACTACGGACAACGAATAAAGCTTCTAGCTTTTGATGACCCTGGAAGTTTTGGAATTCCTTGAAAATTGGTGAGGATGATCATGTTACCCTAGACAACATACCCACCAATTTTCACGAAATTCCAAAACTTCTAAGGTGGTCATAATGATCGTAGCTCATTTTCTCCTTCCGTAGCTCATAGCTCACTATAACATTCCTCTCTCTCTCTCTCTCTCTCTCTCTCTCTATATATATATATATATATATATATATAGAGAGAGAGAGAGAGAGAGAGAGAGGGCTGTTACAGTGAGCTGTGGGCTGCCGGGGGGGAAAGTGAGCTGCGGGTATTTTGACCCCCGAAGAAGTTATGGAATTTGATGAAATTTGGCGAGTTTGTTGCCTAGTATAAGATGATCATCCTCACCAATTTTCATCAAATTCCAAAACTTCTAGGGGGGTCAAATGGTCGAAGCAATTTCTGTCGTCCGCAATCACCATTAAAATTGCTTCGATCATTTGACCCCTCTAGAAGTTTTGGAATTTAATGAAAATTGGTGAGGATGATCATCTTATACTAGGGAACAACCTCACCAAATTTCATCAAATTCCATAACTTCTTGGGGGGTCAAAATACCCGCAGCTCACTTTCCCCCCCGGCAGCCCATAGCTCACTGTAACAGCCCTCATATATATATATATATATATTCATATATATACATATATATATATATACATATATATATATATATATATATATATTTAGAGAGAGAGAGAGAGAGAGAGAGTAGTGATACATTGCGGCCGGGTAACGTGCGGCCACCCCCTTCCGGGGCATTTTTGGAATTTTTTTTTTTGGGGATTGATCACCCACCCTTGAATAGCACACACAAAATTTCAGCTCGATCCAAGACCTATAGGCTGTCCAAATGTGATCGACTTTTATCGGTCGTTCATTTTTGTCGTCATTTTGATCAACACATTTGGACGGCATACAGGTCTTGGATCGAGCTGAAATTTTTTGTGTGCTATCCAAGGGTGGGTGATCAATCCCTAAAAAAACAAATTTTCAAAAATTCCCCGGAAGGGGGTGCCGCACGTTACCGGCCGCACTGTATCACTACTCTCTCTCTCTCTCTCTCTCTATATATATATATATATATATATATATATATATATATATATGGCCTGGGAAGCTAAACTCGAGTTCACCATTCAAATGGTGAACTCGAATGGAGAAGCTGCCACGTGTTCTGAGAAAGTATTTAGCCCTCTTTTGTTTTTTGCTTTATGTCTTTTCAGTATTCGATCCTCTTAAATGTCTATCCCCTATTACTTGCTTTATGTCTTTTCAGTGGAGACATGGCGCAATATAAACCATGTTTCACCATTCATTTGTGAACTCAAGTTTACCAAACCCTTTCCATGTATATATATGTATATATATATGGGTCGGGATCCAGAAATACGCTACTTTGCCACAAAGTTAGACACACATCATCCAAAACTCTAGATAGAGGTTTCAGAATTTGTTGATTTTTTGTAAGGATGATCAACTTTTCTTAGATAGCACATCCATAAAAAATCAGCACATTCTAAACCCTTTAGGTCCATCAAATCTAAAAAGCTTTTTCGACCGTTCATTTTAACTGTTTAATTGAAGGGAATATTTGATTAGTCTATAGGTTTTAGAATGCATTGATTTTTTTGCTGATGTGCTATCTAAGGCAAGGTTATCACCCTTACAAAAAATCAACAAATTCTAAAACCTCTATCTAGGGTTTTGGAGATGCGTGTCTAACTCTGTGGCAAAGTAGCGTGTTTCTGAATCCCGACCCTATATATATATATAGGGGTATGCTATAATGCGGCATGTGGTAAGTGCGGCACTGTACCGCAGCCGTCTGATGCACGCAACACTTGCATCAGATAGCTGCGGTACAGTGCCGCACGTACCGCATGCCGCATTATAGCATGCCCCCCTATATATATATATATATATATATATATATATATATATATATATATATATATATATATATATATATATATATATATATATATAGAGAGAGAGAGAGAGAGAGAGGAATGCTTAGGTGCGGTTCGCTGCCGTCCGATGCACCCGTCGCATGCATCGGATTCACGGAGTGGTGCATCGGACGACCGTTGACCGCACCTACGCATCCCTATATATATATATATAGGGAAAGGGTTTGGTGAACTTGAGTTCACAAATGAATGGTGAAACATGGTTTATATTGCGCCATGTGTCAACTGAAAAGACATAAAGCAAGTAAGAGGGTATAGGCATTTAAGAGGGTCGAGCACTGAAATGATATAAAACAAAAAGTAAAAGAGGACTGAATACTTTCTCAGGACACGTGGCAGCTTCTCCATTCGAGTTCACCATTTGAATGGTGAACTCAAGTTCAACTTCCCGGACGCTATATATATATATATATATATATATATATATATATATATATATATATATATATATATATATATATATATATATGGGAAAGGGGAGCATGAACCTGAGGTGCAGCGTTGTTGCTGCACCGCAGGCATTGTTTTACCATCCTAGAAGTTTTGGAATTTGATGAAATTTGGTGAAAGTGTTGTCTAGGGTAAGATGATCATCCTCACCAATTTTTATCAAATTCCAAAACTTCTAGTGGGATCAAATGGTCGAAGCAAAATCAGCCGTCCGTAGTCACCGTTAAAATCTATAGATTTTGCTTCGACCATTTGACCCCCTTAGAAATTTTGGAATTTGATAAAAATTGGTGATGATGATTATCTTACCCTAGATAACACTCTCACCAAATTTTATCAAATTCCAAAACTTCTAGGAAGTTAAACAAGCGAGAGATGCAACAACGATACTAGACCTCGGGTGCAGCCCCCCCCCCCCCCCTCTCTCTCTCTCTCTCTCTCTCTCTCTCTATATATATATATATATATATATATATATATATATATATATATATATATATGGGATATGAGTCTATTTACTCACTATTTTATTTTTCTAACATCTCTTTAGCATTGTAAGAACCATATTAACAAGGATGATACGCTGTTTCTACAGGTAGCACAGCACACCGCTTTAGCGATATCTCGACGTTGTTCCTCAACTTTGAACACTCTGGATCTCTCCTACTGCCGCCTGATGACTGATGAAGCACTGGGATTGATAGTTGACAGCTGTCCATGTCTGAAGACCCTTAAACTATTTGGGTGCACACAGGTTTGTGATTGCATTTTTGGGAAATCCATTTTATCTTTACCATGGTTTCTTCTTAATGCTGGTTTGTGCCACCTCTTCTATGCCCTAATAATATGGGGAGTTTCAACTATACACACTGTCGGCAAATATTTATTTCATAAAAAAAAAGTCAATTGACTTGGTAATGTGTTGTATGCAGGTCACCGATGTATTTTTGGACGGTCACTCGAATTCCCGGGTTAAGATCATTGGATTGAGGGAGCCGATCTTAGAACAAATCCCGTTGCCTGATTTTCTGTGAGGCTTTTTAGGCAATTTTTTGGTTCCATGATCATGGGGGATTCCGAGAGGGTTTTTTTTCTCTCTTTTTGCAGGTATGACGGCCCCTGTGAACCTATCCGCAAAACCTGTCTAATTTTTTTTTATATGGTGGTAAAAATGACATGAAGGTAATCTAAGTTCATAGAAGAATCTGCTTCTTTTGCATTTTGTTAAAGGTTGAATGAAGAAATAATTTTCTTCCAAAATTACATGAGGTAGTATGCTAAGAAATCCAACATTGGGTCTGGCTTCAATTGTTCCAGCAGAGGAGTTTGGAGTCTGAGAGAACCACAGGGTCCTCTATAGACTGACTACAGCGCAATGGCGGACGGTTCTTGAGAGGATATATTTTGCATAATTAGTTGGGATTATAAAATGCTTGAGATTTCATGAAAATGCCATGTTGTTGGACATTGAGAGATGAAGATATGAGCTATGTGAGATCTTTATAGGTTTTTTTTTTTTGGATGGGACCATAATGGTCTGTACATCACCTGTTAGCCCGCCAGCACAAGATAGATCAAGGATCGAAACTCGCTACAAGAGCAACAGAACTGCCCCTATGGCCTTTTTTTTTTGGAAGGGACCATAATGCTCAGTACATCACCTGTTTGTTTTCTTGGGACAGCTTTCCTCTTATCCAATCTACATAAATAAAGCAAAATAGTGAGCACCAAGCCCCTATCGATGTGGCACTCTATTAAAAACCCTGTCCATGTGGCGCTCTAACAAAAAAGAAAATGAAAAACGGCGATGAGCATGGTGACCATGGGCGCGTTTCCTCTTGTGGGTTTCAATGTGATTTACTCTATGATACCTTGTCCATGTGGCATTCTTTTAAAAGTTTTTTAAAAAAAGCCGATGGGGACTGGCTTTCCGATGAGATCTACTGATGCAATACGATGCAATGACGAAAATGTTTATTAATTAATTGAGCAGGCAGGGCTTATTACTAATTAGGATGCCGTACGAGAAATCAAGTCAAACAAATAACACGGACAGATATGATGAGAACTACTGTATTAGTGCCCGTCGCTTTCAGTTTCAGGCAATAAAGCAATCCAAATAGTCCTATTGCAATGTCTAGATTAATAGCACTACCGGCAGGTGAACACTCAATCTCACAATGGGGGTAGCAGTTGGCAACGATAATAAACTAGATAACCGATTTGGTGAAACACGATAATACCTGGTCGAGGAGGGAACTCCGTAATCTGAGTTGCACGTATGCCTCCACGCTTCCTCTTCCGAATCGCGGGAGGGGAAGTTGATGTCGAGGCCCTTTCGTCGATTCCTCCACGCTCTCTCCTTCCGGGTCGGGAGGGGAGAGTTGTTTGTCGAGGCACCCGTCGTCGTCTATGATCACACCGTGATCCTCAGCAAATCCGGCCCTGCACGCAGGACGAGGGCACCGGAGATGCGATACCGAGCGGGCACCAGTAGGGGGAGGAGGGAACGGCCGGTCGGTAGGGTGGAGGGGAGGGTTCGGGGCAACAAGGGCAGGAGGGGAAGGGATCGGGTAAGGGGTTGGGGTCGGGTGGAGGTGGGCAGCAGTGGCAGGGAGGGAGGAAGGGGAGATCGGGTGGGGTTGAGGTCGGGTGGGGCAGGGTGTGGGACCGGCTGCAGCAGCAGCAGCCCAGGGAGAGGAGGGGAATCGGGTAGGGGCTGGGGGTAGGTAGCAGCAGCGGCAAGGAGAAGGAGGGGCGGACGGGTTGGGGTTGGTCGGGTGTGCAGCGGCAGCGGCAGCAGCAAGGGGAGAAGAGGGAAGAGGGGGGGGGATCGGGTGGGGCTTGGGCAGGTAGGCAGCGGCAGCAGCACGGAGAGGGGGGGGATCGGGTGATGCTTGGGCGGGTAGGCAGCGGCAGCTAGGGGAAAGGGGAGGCCGGCGGCTAGGTGAGGGAGAGGGATAGGAGAGGGATAATTCGGGTTTCCAGTTTTAGGGTTTCACACGCCTAATACTGGACCTAGGGTTTCACACACCTAGGCTTGGGTTCGGGGTTTCACACGCCTCACCCTGGTTCTCTCAACACGCATGTAGAGGAAACAGAAAATTTTATTAATCATCAGTTGCCATTACATGTCCATGGGCAGGCCTATATAAAGACTGCGATAAACAAACGAAAATCCCTGCCAACTGAGGTGGGACTAAATGACATAATGCAAAACAAATAAATAACGCATAGCATAAGCGATCTCCATCAAGGTGCTGGCTGTCTGATCACAGCCACAAGCTCAGGTGGCGCCTCCTGCACTGGTACACGCGCCAGGGGCGCTGCTCGATGTCCTCATCATTCTCCCGGGGTGGGAGAGAGCTCGACTCCGTCGAGTAAGGCTCAGTGCGGCTTTCGTATAGCTCCAGCAGGTCCGGGTCAAGCCGTTGCAGTTCTTCTCGTTCCATCCACGTATCCTCAGATGGGGGTTTTCCGTTCCAGCGAATCAGGTACCTCCGAGTTCCACCGTCTCTACCAGAGACGATCTCGTCATCTAGAATTTTATCGATGCCGTCTGCTGTGGAATATGGGATATTTTGGGGAAGTGGAGGTAAAGGGTTGCTCTCAGAAACAGGATCCAGGGCAGGCTCTACCATAGGATTACTAGGGTTGAAATCTGGGCCTTTGTAGGCCACTAGATCTTCGACATTGAAGGTCGGACTAATGCCAAAACCCTCAGGGAGGTCAATGACATAGGCATTGTCATTTATCTTCCTTAGTATCCGAAAGGGGCCGGCACTGCGTGCATGTAGTTTCTTAACGGTCCCTGATGGGAACCGTTCCGGGCGTAGCCGGACCATCACATAATCCCCGATGTTAAAAGTTTGAGCTCGTTTTCGGGCATCGGCTCGTAATTTGTAGTCAGCATTGCTCTGCTCAATTTTGTTACTGATTTCTTTGTGTAATTCATGCATATGTGATGCAAATGCAGATGCAGACTCAGAGACTCTATGATGACTAGCCATGAGAATGAGATCTATGGGTTGCCTAGGTTTAAAACCATGGACAATTTCATGTGGACTCATGCCAGTAGTTCTATTAACAGATGAATTATATGCAAACTCAGCTATTGACAGTTTCAGATCCCAACTCCCAACGTGTTCACCCACTAACGTTCGCAGAAGGTTCCCCAAGCTCCTATTGACTACCTCGGTT
This sequence comes from Chamaelirium japonicum, assembly GCA_947650365.1. NCBI lineage: Eukaryota > Viridiplantae > Streptophyta > Magnoliopsida > Liliales > Melanthiaceae > Chamaelirium > Chamaelirium japonicum. The sequence continues at coordinate 69,120,920 of OX393558.1, read as the reverse complement.
TGACCGTCGGTTTGGGGGTGGAAGGCCGTGGAAAATTGGAGCTTTGTTCCTAACTTATGCCAGAGAGTCTTCCAGAAAAAACTGGTAAACTTGACATCTCGATCCGACACGATGGTCTTGGGCAACCCATGTAACCTCACGATGCCCTCAAAGAAGATTTTCGCGACGTGGGACGCATCGAAAGTTTTGGAGCACGGGAGGAAGTGAGCCATCTTAGAGAATCGGTCTACCACTACCAAGACCGAGTCATGTTTACGCAGGGTTTTCGGGAGGCCAAGTACGAAATCCATACTGATGTCCTGCCAATGACAGTTAGGAACTGGGAGAGGGGTGTACAAGCCAGTGTTTTGCTTTCGCTGTTTGGCCAGTTGGCAAGTATGACACCTACCCACATGTCTGGCGACATCATGTTTCAGACTCGGCCAATAAAATCGGCATTCGATGGCTTCGATGGTCTTGTTAACGCCAAAATGGCCAGCAAGACCACCCGCATGTAGCTCCCAAATAAGGAATTCGCGGAGGGATGTTCGGGGAATGCACAGTCGACGGCCACGGAAGAGGTACCCATTTTGCATGAGGTATCCATCTATTTCTTGAACTGTGGCGTCGATTAGTGCCGCATGGACTTCGCCGAAATCGGGACAAGATTCGTATTCGGCTCTCACTCTTTCAAAACCCTCGACCGAAGCGGTCAACTTAGACAGAACGAACATGCGACGACTAAGGGCATCGGCCGCTTTGTTTTCTACTCCAGCTTTATGGCGCAGGGTGAAGGTGTAGTCCTGGAGGAACTCGACCCAGCGACCATGCCGTGCGTTAAGCTTCTTCTGGGAGTAGATGTACCGCAGGGCTTCATGATCAGAATAGATAACGAATTCTTGTGGCAGTAGGTAGTGTCGCCAGTGGCGAAGCGATTGGATCACCGCATAGAATTCTTTATCGTAAGTGGAGTATCGTTGTCGCGCTTCATTCAGCTTCTCGCTAAAATATGCGATAGGATGACCTTCTTGGGAGAGGACGCCCCCAATGCCGATTCCGGAGGCGTCGCAAGCGACTTCGAAGACTTTGGTGAAATCTGGGAGGCGCATCACAGGGGCCTCAACCATTCTTCTTTTGATTTCCAGAAAGGCCCTAGTGGCCGCACTCATCCACTCAAACTCGCCTTTCTTCAGACAGTCGGTGATTAGGGCCGTGATGGTACTGAACCCCTTAATGAATCTCCTATAAAAGGTGGCAAGACCGTGAAAACTTCGGACATCCCGGATGTTTTTGGGTTCAGGCCATTCTTCAATTGCACGGACCTTCTCGGGGTCGGCGGAAACCCCGTTGACCGACACGACAAAACCAAGGAAGTGGACTTCAGTGGTGAGGAAGGTGCACTTTTTGGGATTGGCGAACAGCTCTTCCTTTCTTAGCACAGTACAGACTTGCCGAAGGTGGTCTAAGTGCTGCGCTTGGGACTGGCTATAAATGAGTATGTCATCAAAGTACACCACCAAGAATTTTCCCATAAAAGGGCGAAGTACTTGTGTCATGACTCTCATGAATGTGCTCGGTGCATTGGTCAGTCCAAACGGCATAACCATCCATTCGTACAGTCCGTCCTTAGTCTTAAATGCCGTCTTCCACTCATCTCCCGGGCGAATGCGAATTTGGTGGTAACCACTCTTCAAGTCAACTTTGGAGAAGACTGTGGCTCCAGACATCAGGTCTAAAAGATCATCTAGGCGAGGGATAGGAAAACGGTATTTGACCGTGATTTTGTTGATGGCGCGGCTGTCTACGCACATGCGCCAAGTTCCATCTTTCTTGGGCGTAAGCAGAGCTGGAACCGCGCAGGAACTCATACTTTCTTTGATGAAACCCCTTTTCAGTAGATCATCGACCTGCCGTTTCAACTCGGCATGTTCTGTAGGGTTCATTCGGTAGTGGGGCAGGTTGGGGAGGCTAGCTCCCGGAACCAAATCGATGGCGTGTTGTATGTCACACATCAGAGGTAATTGGTCTGGGAGGTCCTCAGGGAAGACATCGGCAAACTCTCTCAATACTGGGGCAACCTCTAGGGGAACAACTTGGGTAGACTCTTTAGGAACCTCCCGGGCGGCAAGGATCATGATCGGGGCCCCTTTTTCCAGCTCGAGGCTCAATTCTTTGGCCCCGATAAGACTGACGTTGCTGGTTTTCTTCTTGGAGGTGGGCTGTTGCGCAGGCTGACCACTCTTGGGTTGAGAGGGTAGCAACTTAATCTTCTTGCCTTCATGTTCAAACATGCACATGTTGGATCGGCCATAGATGAGAACATCGTTGTCGAAGAGCCAGGGCCGTCCTAGTATAACTTGACCCACATCCATGGTCAACACATCACACCAGATCTTCTCCTGGTAGGCATTGAAGTTTATGGGGACCAAACATCTCTGTTTGACCTCCATTGCCGTAGAATTGATCCAGGAGACTTGGTATGGTCGGGGATGGGGAACTGCCTTCAATCCAGTCTTGGAGATCACGGCAGACGAAACTGCGTTAACGCAACTTCCACTGTCGATGATCACCTTGCAGTTCTTTTCTCCGATCCGAGTAAAGGTGTAAAAGATGTTGGTACGCCTCCAATCATCTTGTTCTTTAGGTTGGGACAATGCGCACCGAACAACGGCCAGCTCAGTGGGGGCCGTGCGCCTAAGGCAACCTAGGGTAACGTCATCACCTTCTTCATCAAAGTCTCCTTCATCGTCATCAGCTTGGTAAACGAACCCATCTACGTCTGTCTCCAAAATTTCAACAGGTGTGCCGTCAATGATGTTGATTTTGACGGGGCTAGGGCAGTTCGCAGCCACGTGCCCATAACCCTGGCACTTGTAGCATTTAGTGAGGGGGCTGATTTTGGAAAAGTCCCTTTCAGGGCCTTTACCACGGCTGTCCCTTTCGTTGTTCCGACTCGTGGAGTCTGTCCTGGGTTGGGATTGGGTGGGATTAGGCCGACTTGGATAATTGCTCGAGGAAGGTCGTGGGGCGTGACTTCGGGAATCTTGGCCCCGATGAGACTGGGTGGACCTAAAGCTATCGAGATCTTGCACTAACGCGTAGGCCCTTTCTAACTCCGTAACATCACGAGCGAGAAGCTCGTTCCTCAGGTCCTCTCTTAGACCTGACCGAAAGCGGGATAAAATCTGGACAGGGGTCTCAGTCCCTAGGACGTTGCAGCGGGTCAAGAACTCGTCAAACTTGGCGACGTAGTCTCTTGCTGACTTGTTGCCTTGAGTGAACTGATGCCACTGATCTAAGAGACGCGCTTGATAGGACGGTGGCACGTATTTACCCTTCAGTTCGTTTTTCATGGCCACCCAGGTGTCGATGGGATCTTGGGTTCTGGCCACCCTCAGGGCTTCAACGTTAGTCCAGTACTGACTGGCGGGGCCACTGAGTTTCATTGCAGCGAAACGGACCTTCCGTGGCTCCATTAATGGGTACCAGGCGAAATACCGGTCCATGGACTGGAGCCAGTCTAGGAAGAATTGGGGATCATGCCGACCATCAAAAGCGGGCACTTCTAGCCTAATGCTCCGGAGATATTGCTCATCCGGATCTTGATGGTTCTGCCAAGGTGGCCGAAAATCTTGAGGGTCCACGGGTGGGGGAGTTTGCGGTGGGACTTGATCCAGTCGGTCAAAGCGGGCATTGGTATCGCGCTGGTAAGCTGCGAAGTTTAGGTTCATTGTGGCAATACCTTGAGCTAACTCAGCGAGTGTTCTAGCTAGGGCGTCGGGATCCATGGTGCAACTATCAGACTCACTAGACTCTCCTAGCAGATATGGCCTACCGTTACGGGTTGGCATGCACACACAACTAATGCAGAAAAATGAAATATGAGAACTGTAGGATGTTTAACTACTAACCATGCTCTGATACCAAAATGATGCAATACGATGCAATGACGAAAATGTTTATTAATTAATTGAGCAGGCAGGGCTTATTACTAATTAGGATGCCGTACGAGAAATCAAGTCAAACAAATAACACGGACAGATATGATGAGAACTACTGTATTAGTGCCCGTCGCTTTCAGTTTCAGGCAATAAAGCAATCCAAATAGTCCTATTGCAATGTCTAGATTAATAGCACTACCGGCAGGTGAACACTCAATCTCACAATGGGGGTAGCAGTTGGCAACGATAATAAACTAGATAACCGATTTGGTGAAACACGATAATACCTGGTCGAGGAGGGAACTCCGTAATATGAGTTGCACGTATGCCTCCACGCTTCCTCTTCCGAATCGCGGGAGGGGAAGTTGATGTCGAGGCCCTTTCGTCGATTCCTCCACGCTCTCTCCTTCCGGGTCGGGAGGGGAGAGTTGTTTGTCGAGGCACCCGTCGTCGTCTATGATCACACCGTGATCCCCAGCAAATCCGGCCCTGCACGCAGGACGAGGGCGCCGGAGATGCGATACCGAGCGGGCAGCAGTAGGGGGAGGAGGGAACGGCCGGTCGGTAGGGTGGAGGGGAGGGTTCGGGGCAGCAAGGGCAGGAGGGGAAGGGATCGGGTAAGGGGTTGGGGTCGGGTGGAGGTGGGCAGCAGCGGCAGGGAGGGAGGAAGGGGAGATCGGGTGGGGTTGAGGTCGGGTGGGGCAGGGTGTGGGACCGGCTGCAGCAGCAGCAGCCCAGGGAGAGGAGGGGAATCGGGTAGGGGCTGGGGGTAGGTAGCAGCAGCGGCAAGGAGAAGGAGGGGCGGATGGGTTGGGGTTGGTCGGGTGTGCAGCGGCAGCGGCAGCAGCAAGGGGAGAAGAGGGAAGAGGGGGGGGATCGGGTGGGGCTTGGGCAGGTAGGCAGCGGCAGCAGCACGGAGAGGGGGGGGATCGGGTGATGCTTGGGCGGGTAGGCAGCGGCAGCTAGGGGAAAGGGGAGGTCGGCGGCTAGGTGAGGGAGAGGGATAGGAGAGGGATAATTCGGGTTTCCAGTTTTAGGGTTTCACACGCCTAATACTGGACCTAGGGTTTCACACACCTAGGCTTGGGTTCGGGGTTTCACCCTGGTTCTCTCAACACGCATGTAGAGGAAACAGAAAATTTTATTAATCATCAGTTGCCATTACATGTCCATGGGCAGGCCTATATAAAGGCTGCGATAAACAAACGAAAATCCCTGCCAACTGAGGTGGGACTAAATGACATAATGCAAAACAAATAAATAACGCATAGCATAAGCGATCTCCATCAAGGTGCTGGCTGTCTGATCACAGCCACAAGCTCAGGTGGCGCCTCCTGCGCTGGTACACGCGCCAGGGGCGCTGCTCGATGTCCTCATCATCTACCCTTTCTCCTCTCTGTATACCCATGGACCTACTTTTACCGTTGGCAGATGGATATTTAGGCCCAATGAATTATACAAAAGAACCTATACTATGGCAAATCGGCAACAGAAAGGTCGTGCTAAGTGATATTAAGGGTTAAATGGTCATTTAAGACCTCAGGCCTCGGGTAAATGACAAATCATGATGAAGTCTATCCGGTAATGGTAAACTATGAATATACATGGAATATTTCTTGCAAATGGATGTTAATTAATCTAGGGGGGGTATGCAAATGTGAAGTTTTCATGGATTAATATGCAATAATCCTAGTTTCTAGGGGGCTATATGCAAAAACTCCTTATTTGTAATGTCATTAACCTTCTTTGCTGGTGGGGCCTTTCTCCTTCGTGTCCTCGCTTAGGGGCCGTTTGTTTCGATGCATGTGGCTGCGGAAGTCATCGAAGTGTCGGAGCTCGAGCACTTTGGATGTTTCTTTTTCGGTGTAAGTGGTCGGGGAAAATCGAAAGTGCAACTTTCAATCAACCTGAGAGGCTCGTTTTTAGTCGCTCGACTTTGGAGCAATTTGGTCCGAAGTCGCACTTCTCTCGTCCATAAGTGCACTTTTTATGCCAGGTCATCTTCCAATCAACCCTTAGAAGACCTTTGTTTTATTATTATAATCAATTCACTTTTATCACAACAAATAGTAGAAGTGGTGAAAGTCTTATTTTTCTGCATAACACTTTCCCCAAAACAAATAGTGGAAGTGGTAGAAATAGGTTTACCATTTTCATCAAAAACAAACAACAAAACTAAGACTTTCGTTCGAAAATCCCCATACGCACTTTTTACACTTTTACTACTTTCTACACTCCTCCCACTTTCCAACAGCCAAGATCCGTTCGTTAGCTTTCATTAAATCCCTATTTAATACTAGAATCAAACATTCTCTCCTGGTGGCCGAGCCACATTACGGGGCTGTGGTGGCTTTCATTAAATCCCTATTTCAGACTAGCAACCCCGACGGTAAGGTATGGATAAGGAAGCGCTAGGGTTTTAAGCCAGTCATATAGTAGTATAATTTCATGAACAGCAAAGTAGTCTCCAAGTGGTAGCCAAGTTGGTTTGACGTATGCAACCTGGGGCCATGGGTGGATCCATTGGTTGACTCGGCCAGGCTATAGCCCGGTCGAGATTTGAAAAAAGTGCAATAGTGCTACACACAATTCAGCCCAACCCAGTCTTACGGCCCGCCCAACCCTGCCCCCAACCCAGCTCAGCCACGTCGCGACTCGCGAGTCAAAACGCGCTAAGAAACCCTCTCTGACTCTCCTATCTATCACTCGCTTGGTCGCTCCTCTTCCTCACGCTACATGAGGTTCTCCACCGGTCCTCCAATTAGTGCTAGCATCTCCAAGAAGGGAAGCTCCACCGGTCAATTCCCTTTGGTCTTTGGGCCTTTGGCGATGCTTGTTTTTGTCTCCGCTCTTTCTTGTTTTTTCAATCTATTGTGAATTTGAGAGGTTGTGAATATTTTAATCCATTGAGAATTTGAGAGGTTGTAATGGTTAACATGTATCCCAGTTCATTGAATATTTTTTTCCTAAAGGGATGTGTGATTCAGTGACTGGATGATGTATGTAAAACTTTCTGGTTTAATAATATTGTCCTATCACAAAGCATTATATTCGTTCTTGATGGCGAGGCAAACCAAGGACGGCCTACTGATCGGCAGCCGGCAATAAACTTGTGGAGAATTTTTGTTTTTAGTTTGAGCAATACAACAAATTAGTGGTCATTTTGGAAAATCAGCTGGAAAAGATTTAGAAATTGTAATCTAATACGTTTTCTTGTCGCGCACCTTTTTATTATCTATGCTTGGATGAGTTTTTTGTGATTTTTTTGCTTCCGCTCATGATGAATTCAAAGAAGGCTGGTTTCTTTCTTCTTTTTTTCACCCAAGAAATCGATGTTGGTTCTAGAATCCAATAAAAAAAAAAGAGGCCCAATGGCTACAAGTAACGAGCCTACCACCCCGAATGCTGCGGCTGTGATACCAGCGCAATGGTAAAATCTATTTGTAGCACCTTAATTAATTTTCTTACGTTTTCTAATTCTAATCCTCGCCCGTTAGATAAACCTCTCTTAGTTTCTTTAGTATTGTTTTATTATATTTACATTAAATGTTTATTTCTTGTGTCGTTGCCGTATTTTTTATAATTAATGTATATGCTCTATCTATCTTTCTTTACATTAATAAAATTTTATCGTACCATCGATGTTGGCTTAAAAAAATTTGCTTCGTATTTATTTACTGTATAGACTACAAGTTCCATTGAAAGAAAAAAAAAAAAAGTTTTAACTTCAACCCATACCAAAATAAACTCCTGGCTACGCCCTTGCCTGGGGCCTTGGTGAAGGGTGCGAAATGGGGTAGACGGTCATTGTCTCCTGAACAGTAACTGTAAGTAAGTAACAGGGTCTTCTCCCATTTTATTTTATAGTGACCGACAAATTAAAGGACTTTCTCTCCTTGCCTGCCTATCTTGCGAATGGGTGGCAACATCTCAATATCGCTTTCTCTCTCTATGAGCCCTCTCTCGAGGAGGGCCGGAATCGGATTTGCTGTATCATGGACACGCCATCCCCATCCCCAGACCAATTCCAATACTAATCCCTCGGCCGCCCCGGCACCTCAGGGTCTCCGCCCGTCTCAGCTCTGGGAACTGCCGGCGCTCGTGCTCCCCTGCAAGCCCTCCGCCTCCTCCTCCTCCTCCTCGCCCCTACCCTCCCACGTCGTCATCGGTTCCGCCGCTGACGGCGGGTGCGCGATATGCTTCGAGCAGTTGGAGGGGGGGCAGGAGGTGAGGATCCTCCCCCGATGCCGCCATGTGTACCACCGTCCCTGCATCGACAGCTGGCTGCTGCGCTCCGCCCTCTGCCCCATCTGCAGGGACTGTCCCATCCACCCCGGGCTCGCTTCGATCCTGGAAGCAACCAGCTATGGTTGAGTGTTCCCGAGTGTCAGACATGGTGTTCGATGAATTGCCAAGCCAAAAGCAAGATCACCATTTTAGGGTTTCTTCATTGGTTGTCATTATGATTCCTGCCTCATAGGGAAACAACTGTACTTTTGGGTGTGTTTGTGAGGATAATTAACTTGTGTTCATTGCCATTTGTGCTTCTATTTTATGAACTGAGAGTAGAGGAAATGAATTGACAGTTTGAGTTTTGTGGATTATGTTTGTTTATCGTACTGAAATGTATATTGTATTGTTATGGGCCTTGAGCCAAATGATAATGCAGGTACAAGATTCAATTTTCTTACCTGAGACTTGGTTATGCAAATACACATGAGAATAAATATATAGGTACACGTTCCATATAGATTTACAAATTTATTATTCTAGCTTTTCCTGTTTTTTGCTCATATTTTCTATTTACTTTGAAATAAAATTTAATTAGTTGTTCAATAGTTTTGACCAAAATGGCTGAAATTAACCCGAGACGACTGAAACAATTCATAGTGGGTTCATCTGACTTTAAAGATGAACTCTAAAAATCAAACCTTGCTCTCATTACCATAATCCAACAAGCCAAAGCAAGTTCTAAGCTTGCGGATTTGGAAAATTGTATTGCATCAAATGGCAAAGGTACCATATGCTTCAATGAACTTTCATCCATCATCATCCCTGTCTTATCCGATAAAGATGGCCCTGAATATAGTGACGATTGACACGAATTTTTTGACTGGCTGTCAACATGACGTCAACATTCTATGATTAGTATAAAAAACCTGACCAAGGCAACTCGGCAAGTGAGGGTCATGCCAAGAAACCGAAAAGCCCAGTTGGCAGGTGGAAAGATCTTCCATGCTGCTTACGCAGTTTAAGCTCATGCAATTCGTGAGCAATCCTCCAAGATTCACCTAAACTAGGAAATGGACTGGACGAAGGGGGGAAAAAAGCAAGATCTGCTATAGGGAATGGCAAACCGATTTGTGAATAAACTATAATCAAAAGAGCTGAAATGAAACAATATTCTCAAAAACAATACAAACATGATGATACAGAAAATCAGAGATCAACACATGCTTTGGTCAAGGCCCCATAGACACTTGGAAAGATATGTAAGTAGTGCTAAAGACTCTTTTCCACAAAAATACACAAGGTCTTTTTAAGTTAAATTAATAATTTCAACAAGAGAGATCCTATAGAATGAGCAAAATTTAGTGAATCGGTAAGATGGTTTGGCCATGTACAACGTAGAGGGTCCAAGATTAGTGTGGAAGCTAGGTCCAAGAAAGAGAGAAAGACACGGAATAACATTGATGGAAGTTGTTAAAAAAGACATGAAAAAACTTTCATTGACAACATATATATCCCTAAGTATAAATGAATGACGAAGAAGGATTCATAAAGCCAACCCCAAGTAGATGGGACATGGCTTGCTGGTTATGGTCAACCCCAAGTAATGGTTATGGTCACATGCATGCATTGGTACACATGAGACAAAATATAATCATGCTCGTTTTCAGGAGAGTATACCAATATGATATTAATGAGGTGAGGAACTTTGCATCTGACATCCAATGTGCATCTCTCTCTCTCTCTCTCTCTCTCTCTCTCTCTCTCTCTTACTCTCTCTCTCTCTCTCTCTCTCACACACACACACACACACACACCCATATATATATATATATATATATATATATATATATATATATATATATATATATATATATATATATATATATATATATATATATATATATATATAGGGAAGTGCTAGAATGCGGCATGCGGTGCGTGCGGCATCGCACCGCAGCCGTCTGATGCACTGCTGCGTGCATCGCATGCACGCAACGCATGCATCAGACGGCTGCGGTGCGATGCCGCACGCACCGCATGCCGCATTTTAGCATACCCCTATATATATATATATATATATATATATATATATATATATATATATATATATATATATATATATATATATATATATATATATATATATATATATATATATATATATATATATATAACATGGCACGGCGGTTTTGTGCTGACTAGACAGAACGGAAGTTGACTAGGACAAGCTGACTGGACAAAAATGAATCGAATAGATCTAACCATTCATTCAAAAATCAACGCATGATCTTTATTTCCATGTCCATTTGTTCAAAAATCAACGCATGATCTATATTTCCCCATCAACCAACTTCATCTCTAACCATTTAAACTGCACTAAACTCCTAAAATCCTGGCTCATTTAAATTGCACTAAATATGACCGTTCATCCCGTGATCATTGTTCACATCAACGGCTATAAACCCGCCTGTTAAAATTTCGGCCGCCTCAAACCATCAGGTCGATCTCGAGGAATCTGTTCGAATAGAGACAACTGTCATTGATCAATTATAGGGGGGGGGGGGGGTTGGTCGCGCTGAAGGCGTCCACTTCGTGTCAATCGGCACGAGCGAGGAAATGGATGTCCCTATGAATGCCGGTGTTGTTGTCGAAAGTGTTTTGTTGCCGAAGGCGTTCAGGCGTGTTGCTACCGAAGACGGCCTGCTGCAGTGCCGACAGATGTGTTGCCGTCGAAGACGACCCGCTGCAGTACCGACAGGTAGGGGGATACTTAAATGAGGTCCGCGTCCATCAGATGCATGGTGTGGTGCATCGGACGGCTGCGGATGCGGACCGCACGGACCGCAGACCGCACCTAAGCATTCCCCTATATATATATATATATATATATATATATATATAGAGAGAGAGAGAGAGAGAGAGAGAGAGAGAGAAAACGGGATATAGGCTGACAGCCCTATTTCAGTTTAGGCTGTCAGCGATGTGGCATCGTTTGAACCGTCGGATCAGCGGCCTGTATTAGATTGCAGAGAGAGAGAGACGCGGGCCTGTATTAAATCGCAGAGAGAGAGAGATCGGCAGCAGATAGCAGAGAGAGAGAGAGAGAAGCTTCGCCCGCGTGCTCAACCCTCCCCGACGGCTCCGGCGCGCTCCGCCCGCGTGCAAAAAAATAGGCCGATCGCCTCCGCCCTGCGTCCTCACCCTCCACCGGAAAGAGATCGCCTCCCACCCCGCGTCTGCAACCCGCGAGCCCCGCGTCCTCATCCCCGATAGAGATCGCCTCCGCCCCGCGTCCTCACCCTCGCGCTCAACCTCCACCGGCAAGAGACCGCCTCCGCCCCGCGTCTGCAAACCGCGAGCCCCGCGTCCTCATCCCCGACAGAGATCGCCTCCGCCCCGCGTCCTCGCCTCCGCCCCGCGTCCCCACCCGTTGATCTCCAGCGCTGCGATCTCCCATAGACAGCGCCGCGATCTCCCATAGACGGGGCTGCGTCCTCATCCCCGACGGCTCGGCTCCGCCTGCGTCCTCAACCCCTGACCCGGGCTCCGAACGATCTCTCTGCCCGCTCTCTCCGCCCGCATCCTCAACTCCCGAGCCCGCGTCCTCATCCCCGACGGCTCCGGCGGGTGGCGCCCCCCTCACCCTCACACAAGTATGACATGTTCTTCCTCTATGGCTTGAGAGTTGCTTGTTTGTAGTGCCCCTTACTGAAAGAGAACTACATGCTTCCTATAGGTTTGCTGGTGATACATGTGCAGCTCTTGATGAATACCAGCAAGACCCCTTGATCAGTACCCTAAGCTCAATCCTCCCGATCACCGTTCAGCGCAGGCGGTCCTCCGCGCTAGTGGAGCAGGAATCCACAATATAATTAATCAGGTAAAATATTTTACAAGGATTAAATTTTCATGGCACATGTTTTGTATTGTAGTGTATGCATGCGGGGATATGTTTTCGTATGAGTTTGCTCAAATCTGACACACTGACACACACATGAGAAGGATCAGCAAGTTGGGAATCGACCCTGGCCTCATCCAGAACTGCATATCTAGAGGCAGTCCCTAGCGATTCAAATGAGGGAATCGACCGTGGCTTGATCTTCTTTATAACTGGTTCAAAAAATAAGGAAGTATAAATCCACAAGTTACCACAGTATAATCCCCATAGAAAAGATGAATGCCAGTATTTTGTTTTAAAATCCCAAATACACTAGAAGTCGTATATCCATTCAGCAAATGAGCCTTCGCATCGGAAAAAAATCAAGAGGCTTCCGTCTTGAAATCCCAAAGCGTTGATTCCATTGTCAAAGCGTTGATTCCATTGTTCTATGAGGAATGGGTCTCAGCTCCTTGATCAGAGCTTCAGGACAATGAGGAAGTAAATGGAACGGCTTTTAGGTGTGACGAAAACAAGCCACACAAATTGATAAAAAAATTAATAATGAAGAAAACAAGTGATTAAGTGGTGCGTTACCACGAGACACCTATGGGTAGAGATGGTTATCTCACACCCTCTGATGGGGTCAACCAAAGAGATCATTGTCCACGATATAAAAAGAGAAGGTACATTCCTCACAGAGATATAGCCTGAAACCTGCAACTCTCTTGAGATGATTACAACCTCATAAGCTCTTATAGTTGCACAAACCAATAGCAAACACCTTCTGGATAAAGATGGGTTTCTTTATGAAACCCTTCCAAGAAACCGTTTTAATGCATGGGGCAACCCTGTGATTGTTCTCTTCACATGCGAGAGGATATGAAGGCGGCATTTTGATCCGCCAGGTTGGCCCAAAGTTTTTGGGCATGCCAAATGGGCTTGGCCTTTATCTCCCACAAATTAATACACAAGTTGGGGTCTACCTAACCCTCTATCCAGAGACCCCTAACCCTCTATCCAGAGATGGGTATATGCTAAAAAGAAGACAGAAGTCTAAATCTAGCCATGCACGTTTTAATTTTCTCTCTCTCCCTCTCTCTTTTTCTCTCTGATCATTGCAGATTAGTACGTTTTTTTTTTTTTAATGTTGATGTCTGTAAGTTATTTTTACAAAACACAGTATACAATTGGTTTCAGGGAGGACAATGGTTATTAACAATCAACATGATCCTTTACTTCACGAAACTGGATATTCTGATGGAGATTTGAATTACGAAACAGGCTTTTCTCACTGCCCTGAAATCATAAACCAGGTAATTATGATTGGCTTTATATCATGATATATATTTTAATTATTCAAACATAAACGATTCTTGATTCTTGGTTGAAATGTATTGAAAACTTAGTTCGTACTACATGATGTAATGTCTCACTATATTCTTGATCTTTTTATTTTTAGGACAACCCCGAATATCATGATATATATAATTTGGAAGATGATGAAAGAGATAATTCTATTACACCACAGATAGGAATGGAGTTTGTTAGTCAGAAAGCTGCATATGACTTCTATAATCGGTATGCTTTGAAGACAGGATTTGGTGTAAGATGGTCGTCGACTAATAAGTCCAGGACAGATAAAAACAAAGTCATATCTAGAAAATTTGTTTGTAACAAAGAGGGTCAGATTACACTGAAGAATAACAAAGGAGAGGCAGACAAAGAAATAGTTCATAATCGTCAACTACGGGTAGGATGTAATGCAAGGATGAAGATTATTCTTACTAATTCTGACACTTGGAGAGTTACCATGTTTGTTGAGCAACATGACAATCATGAGCTGACTAGTCCAACAAAGACATCAAAGCATCGTTCACACAAGAATGTTCATCGACAGCCACGAGTCAAGAATTTAATTACGCAGCTTCATAGTGAAGGAATAACGAATTCAGAAATTGCAAAGGTTGTCAATGTATTGGAATCAAGCCAGAATGACATTGTAACTCCACAACAAGTTCATGATTACTTGAGAATTGAAAGAAAGAACAATATCGGTCAAAATTGTGCTAAAGTTATTAAACACTTTCAAGAAAAAAAAGCCAATGATTCAGATTTTTACTTTTCTTTTGAAGTGGCCGAAGATTTAACTTTAAGAACTGTATTCTGGGCAGATGGGAGATCACGAGAATCATATGCTAAGTTTAGTGACGTTATTATATTCGATGTCACATATCGTACTAATAGCTTCTGTTTACCATTTGCTCCTTTCACTGGTATCAATCACCATCGGCAGTCAAGTTTGTTCGGTTGCGCATTACTAGCCGATGAGACAGAGGAAACCTTTGTTTGGTTGTTTCATCAATGGCTTACATGTATGCATGGTAAAGCACCGGGAGCTATCATCACCGATCAGGATGCAGCTATTGGAAATGCAATCGCTAGAGTTTTTCCAAATACTCGACATCGATATTGTGATTGGCATCTTGACAGGAATATTGGTGAGCATATAGTGCATTTAAAAACTATGCACGGTATAGAGTTTGAAATATACTTTAACAGATTGCGGGGTAGTAACACTATACTTGAAGCAGAGGAATGTTGGAAAGAGTTGATGACAAGGTATAAATTGGCAGAGAAAAGTTGGCTGCCAAAGTTATGGGGGAAACGAGAAAGTTGGATCCCTTGTTACCTAAAGGATATATTTCTTGCTGGCACGAGAACGTGTCAAAGGGCTGAAAGTATAAATTCATTCTTCGATACATTTGTTAATGCAAACACAGCATTGCACGAGTTTTTGTTCAGTACGATAAGGCATTAGCAAGTCGTCGTTCTGCTGAGGAAGATGAAGATTTCAATACCATGAATTCAAAACCCGTTCTAACTTTGGGATGGAAAGCTGAGGAGCAAGCTGCAAGATGCTACACCAAAGCCTTATTTGTCATATTCAAGCAAGAGTTGAAAGATGCATTCGGTTATTGGGCTGACAAGGTGCATAAGGAGGGGACCTTAACTAAGTTCATTGTTGGACGCCCGCAATCGGACCAAAGCAAATGGAAAACTGTCACGTACGATAATTCTGATGGGGTAGTGGTTTCTTGTGAATGCAAACAATTTGAGTTCGTCGGATTACTATATAGGCACGCACTAAATATTTTATGGAAGAAACATGTTTCAGAGATTCCGGATAGATATATTCTGAAGCGATGGACTATAGATGCACGACATCGATGTCTTTCTGTTGGCCTAGGTGACAGTGCACCTACCGAAGTGGATCGCGATCTTTATTGGAGCATTCGATATAAATGCAATAAGGCTTTAGAAGAAGCATACAAGTCATCTACATTCGCTGAGGAATTTGACACGAACTTGTCAAAGACGTTGGCAGAAGTTGATAACCGGAAAAAAACAACTCAGACAGTTGAGTTTGATCCATTATCCCAAGTACTTGCTAGCCAAGATGGTTCTTCGGTAACACCTATCTCCCAAAACAAAGATATATTTCCTGATATTACAATTCGTGATCCGACGGGACCCGTCAAAACTAAAGGGCGACCGAGAATCGCTACCAGAATAAGAAGTGGATTGGAGGAGTCACAAGAGGAAAGTCGTAAGAAGCCACGAACATGTGGGTTTTGTGGGGAAAAGGGCCATTACAAAACCGGGTGTATCAAAGCCAAGGTATGATCCTACTGAATTTTAATGTATAACTTCCTACTCTTTGAACACTTTTAGTTATTCATGAGGTACACTTTTCAGGAGGCGGCTACTGCTGCTGCATGTGATGATCAATCTGTATTTTCAAGTATTTGACAGTATATGTCTTCTCAAATGATTAGTTACTGCCTACGGCTTCGTTGTTTGCCCTTCTCTCTCTTTAAGAACTGTAAGATAAGCAATGGCTATTGCAGGACCAAGAGGATACATCTCAAGTTTGAATTTGTTTCTAGTAGTTGATTATCTTATGTAAGTGTTTTCAGGTGTGAAGCTTCCATATCTGCATCTGGGGCACATCCACTACTGACTCCATGCCTGAATGGTTTGGGGAAGTTTTCGCATTTGATTGATTTGGATTTTATGGGTGATGTGATGGAGTGCCTCAAAAAGCTTGCAGGTTACAGCGACAACTATGATGGTCTTTCTTTTCAAAGTTGTTTTACCGTTTCAGAACGTCTCCAATGCTGCATAGTGGCTTTTAGAGTGATGAGGAACAATCTAGATGCACTGAATGTGGATCTACAGTAATTTTTTGTTCAACTTTATAATCTTCTGCTGGAGTATAGACCTGACAGGTTTGGATCATTCTCTAATAATTTTGTAGAAAGCATTTTTTTTACAGAGAATATGCAACTAATATTTGCTGAGAATGATGATATTTGCTGACAAGAGGTATGCTACTTTTTCTAAATCTTATATCACCTGTATAATTATCTTAGATATCCATGCAACTAATATTTTGCAGTTTTTTACAATATTTAGCTCTTTTAGAAGAACCCAGGAGAATTCATATATACAACTGTTGTACATGTGGTTGGGGCATACATTTTTGCAGTCTGTTCCAATAATTAGCTCTTATAGAATAACCTGGAGTGATTCATACAATAATTAGCTCTTATAATTAGCTAGTTGTGGGATCCCTGGTCACTCCTTAACCTCAAAGATATTTGGGGAGCATCAGTTTGATGAGAGAGGATAGGGATTCACATCAAGTTAACCCAATGGGTAGGATTTTTGTTCGTGGGTTCTAAAACTTCCGACACGGACAAGTCTTTCGTATTAATTACCTTTTATATTAGAACTTCTGAGTAAAAGACCTTTACAATGTTGCATGGATTATCCAGGAGCATGCCACTAATCTACATCATTATGAAAGAAAATCAAACATACATAATATTGCGTTTATTACTTTATACAACCTTTTATAGTTAGAGGTGAGTCTGTTTATAGACATAGAGGTCTATGTGCCCAGTTCAAGGATATTTTGGTTCATAACAACTCGCATAAGGAATGCCGAAGGACTAGATTCCTCGACATGAACCAGGTTGATGTCATGTAGTCCACGAAGAACTTGATTTATCTCAAAAGGCCTTAGCTTTAAGCTCTGATTACGAAGTTAATTTGAGCTTCATAAGTTCGTGGTTTCTTTGGCACATAATTAGGTTTTTGGGGTTTGCTGGTTCAGTATGTGTGGGTCTGTGTGTTTTTTTTTTCCGTTTAATATTAATCAAATCACATTAAAATTTGATACCATCTTCTCTATCTGAAATTCTTGAGATTGATGTGCACTTCAATTCACCATGAGATTGGGTCTTTTGTATTTTTTGGTCAATCAATCCAGTAGTTCCATCAACTAATGACAGACATTATTTATGTGCAGATACAGTCGCCATGACAAGCGCTCTAAATTACCCGGATGGATATTATCGCATTTGCGCGATGCTCATCTCAATCTCAGCACAGACATGGCTTTGCATATAGCTCGAGAGGTGTGTAAATGTGGTCGCCTACACTGCTTGAGCATGCCTTTTTGATTCCAAGCTGTTCAATTGTTTTAGATGCTGGTGTGTGTTTATTGAGGCAATAGATTGGTTGGTGGAGCAACATCCCGGCCAAGCCCTTCACGAGTTCCATAGGATTAACATGATCTAGACATTCATTCGCCCGTGGTGAAGAGAATTTAAAGAAGATTCTTTTAACTCCAACTTTTCTGTTGGCTGATTCTGTTTTGATATTAATACAGTTCCTTCGAAGGATGGCCCAACCCTATGATAAGGCAGGCAGTGGCACCAAGAAGACACTACTATCACAAGAAGACTTGGAGAAGATGGAAGGCACCAGAGAGATGTTTTGAGAATTTAAAAGCGCTCATCATCAGATTTTGGACGACGTTTTGGTACGAGACAGGTTCACAGCTGCATGCAGGCGGCTCGTGTACGATTCACTCCTTGTCACCTTCCATTGTGCGGCTGTCATGCGTGTGGGCCCACCAACCGGGGCGGACCGACTGGAGGGCGATCTGAACTCCAATTATTTGTGTTTGTTATTTGGGGTAATAAGTGTTTGTCTTGTATTGTAAGATTGAGAAGCTGGGATGCAAAGCTCAACCCAGAGCAAGTCTGAGGCAAGTGTATTTATTATTATTATTATTTGTTATTTGGACTGAAAACAAGAGAGTTATAGCCTTTTTCAGGCATTGTACTCTCTTACATAAACAGGAGAGTTTATGTAAGTTGGGACTCTTAGATTAGATCGATGTACTCTTACCCGACAAAAGGGGAAAAAAAAAAAATTGAAGTCTGTGACTGTTAAACTTTGAGAATTGGTGCTGTCATTTTTTTCTTTTGAAGTCACGATGCTTTGTCATTGCGTTCCAGTCGAAGATAGTGAGCAACTTCTATGGCGTGGCCTTACCGCATAGCAACATGGGGACGCCTGTCACGACGCACCACACTGAGCATTGCGGTGGCCCCAAGGCAATGGTCAGACGCCCACAGTATGACCTGCCATGATAGGCATCCCCAGGGCGTTGTGCCGTAAGGCCTCCCCATCAAAGTTTCTTATTGGGATAATGTGTTAGGTATTTGTAAGAGAGCCTGGAGATGGTATATTAGCTAAAGGTTAGTGTAAAGTCCCTTCCAAATATATGTTTGTACATCAAGTCTCGAACAGAAGATGTGTACATCAAGTCTTCTGCAAGAGTATCTTTTCGGTTTGGTAAAAGTATCAATCAGTCGAATTGATATTGTTGTTATAATGATTTTACTGTAGTTACAGTGTCGTCATTGTAGCAACAATGTTAATTTTGTTTGGTAAGAGTATCAATTTACCGGGATTTTACTATAGCAACAAAAGCTTGCATCCATTCAAAACCCAACAGTCAAACAAACATAAGCAACATGAAACTGCACAGAAAATGACAGCAGCATTACAGTGTAGGCATTGTGAAGTTTGCGCCCAATTAGAACATCCAAACGTGCCTCATTGATGGTCGCTTATCGGGATTCGTTTGAACACAAGCCAGGCAGTGAGAAGAGGCTGTTTCGTAATTACAGGCACACCATTACAATTACAGGGACCATGTGGAACTAAACTATGACTACCATCTAACAACAAACATAGTACAAATTTTATCTCTTGATTCTCTTGAATCTAGATACTTCAAATATTTACAAATTCAGAGAAGAGTTCCAATCATCTGTGGCTGGAATTGGCTCCAATCCTTTCTGAAGCTTGACAAGTCTGATCCCACCAATTGGTTAATGCTGCAATCTCGCTTCTGCCTCTCCCATGACAGGACCTGCTCTTTGATGAAGCCTTCAGCCACCTCAGAGCCCAAACACAAGACATGGTCATCCCAGATCCTATCCTCCACCTCCCTTACACAATCCAGCAGCAATTGAATGAGAACCAAAGCACCCACCTTAAACTTCAGTACACAAACTAAATGGAGGACTTACTGTGGCTGTGGAATGGAGAGCCGCAATCAGAATGCAGTCCCAGCACTGAGACAGGGCTGAGCAGCTTCGAGTCCTCCACCACCTCCATGCATCTCCATCGATGTCTCCCGCCCGATTCTCTCATTCCGGCGCCGAAATCGGATGAAAGGCCGATCCCGGCTTCGTGGACTTTACATGCATAAGCTTGGTGAGTGCAGACCTCAGAAACCCACCTCTTCTTCTCTTGAAACCACTGCCACTCAGCCTTTGTAGCCTCCTGCATACGCTGCCACCAGGCCGTCGGGGATGAGAACGCGAGCGGAGGAGCCGTCGGGATGAGGACGCCGGAGCCGTCGGGATGAGGACGCGGGCGCCGCCGGAGCAGTCGGGGATGAGGACGCGGGCGGAGGAGCCGTCGGGATGAGGACGCCGGAGCCGTTGGGATGAGGACGCGGGCGCCGCCGGAGCAGTCGGGGATGAGGACGCGGGCGGAGGTTTCAGATCGAAGATCCGGGAGGGGAGATACGTTGGTGGTCAGGAAGGGAGATCCCAGCCCCGGCAATGGGAGATCTCCTCGATCTCTCGCCGGTGGAGGATCCATCGGGGGTTGAGGGCGCGGGCACCGCCGGAGCCACGGGCGGAGCCGTCGGGGCGTTGAGGACGCGGGCGCCGCCGGGGATGAGGACGCAGGCGGAGCTGGGGTTGAGGACGTGGGCGGACCGAGCCGGGGTTGAGGACGCGGGCGGGCACAGCCGGGGGTTGAGGACGCGGGCGCCGCCGGGGATGAGGACGCGGGCGGGCGGAGCTGGGGTTGAGGACGCGGGCGGGCGGAGCCGAGGTTGAGGACGCGGGCGCCGCCGGGGATGAAGACGCGGGCGGAGCCGGGGTTGAGGACGCGGGCGGGCGGGCGCCGCCGGGGGATGAGGACGCGGGCGGAGCCGGGGTTGAGGACGCGGGCGGGCGGAGCCGGGGTTGAGGACGCGGGCGGGCGGAGCCGGGGTTGAGGACGCGGGCGGGCGCCGTCGGGGGCTGAGGACGCGCGATCTTTGTCGCACGATCTCTGTCTCTCTGCTCTAATAGCTGCCGATCTCTAATAGAGGCTGCTGATGTATTTTCCTACCATTGGACGGTTCAAACGATGCCATGTGGCTGACAGCCTAAACTGAAAATGGGCTGCCAGCCTATATCCCGTTTTCTCTCTCTCTCTCTCTCTCTCTCTCTATATATATATATATATATATATATATATATATATATATATATATATATATATATATATATATATATATATATATATAGGGGTGTGTTAGGATGCGGCGTGCGGTGCGTGCGGTGTCGCACCGCAGCCATCTGATGCACCGCTGCATGCATCGCACGCACGCAGCGGGTGCATCAGACGACTTAGGTTTGACACCTCACGCACCTCACGCCGCATTTTATCATCTCTCTCTCTCTCTCTCTCTCTCTCTCTCTCTATATATATATATATATATATATATATATATATATATATATATATATATATATATATATATATATATATATATATATATATATATATATATATATATATAGGGGCATGCTATGCTGTGGCATGCGACAATGCACCGCAGCCGTCTGATGCACTGTTGCGTGCATCAAATGCACGCAACGCATGCATCAGACGGCTGCGGTGCAGTGCCGCACGCACCGCATGCCGCATTATAGCATTTATATATATATATATATATATATATATATATATATATATATATATATATATATATATATATATATATATATATATATATATATATATATATATATATATATATATATATGGGATTGCTTAGGTGCGTTCTGTGGTCCGTGCAGTCCACGGTCCACAGCCGTCCGATGCACCGGCCGCAGCAGTATGATGCACCGGCCACGTGCATCCGATGGACGGAGTAGTGCATCGGACGGCTGCGGACCGCAGATCGCACCTAAGCATTCCCATATATATATATACATATATACATATATATATATATATATATATATATATATACATATATATATACATATATATATATACATATATATATATATATATATATATATATATATATATATATATATATACATATATATATATATATATATACATATATATATATATATATATACATATATATATACATATATATATATATATATATATATATATATATATATATATATATATACATATATATATATATATATATACATATATATATATATATATATATATATACATATATATATATATATACATATATATATATATATACATATATATATATATATATATATATATATATATATATATATATATATATATATATATATATATATATATATATATATATATATATATATATATATATATATATATATATATATATATATAGGGGCATGCGGTACGTTGCGTGCATCGCATGCACGCAGCGGTGCATCAGACGGCTGCGGTGAGGTGCCACACTTACCGCATGCCGCATTATATCATTTCTCTCTCTCTCTCTTTATATATATATATATATATATATATATATATATATATATATATATATATATATATATATATATATATATATATATATATATATATATATATATATATATATATATATATATATATATATATATATATATATATATATATATATATATATATATATATATATATATATATATATATATATATATATATATATAGGGCTGGGATCCGTTGATAACCCATCATTTATGAGGCTAGAGGTTTTAGAATTTGCTAATTTTTTGTGAGGATGCTATCTATAGCAATGAGATCATCCTTACAAAAAATAAGAAAAATCCAAAACCTTTAGCCCCATCAAATGTCCTCCTCAAATATAGACTATCCATTTTAACATTTAATTTGAAGAATACATTTGATGGGGCTACATGTTTCAAAATTTGCTGATTTTTTGTGAGGATGATCACTATGGCAAGTTGATCATCCTCACAAAAAATCAACAAATCTGAAACTTCTATTTGAACCCTTAATTTGAATAACACATTTGATGATCTTATAAGTTTCAGAATTTGTTGATTTTTTGTGAGGATGATCAACTTGCCATATTGATCATCCTCACAAAAAATCAGTAAATTCGGAAACCTCTATCCATCGATTGAATTGAGTTGTAAGCGGGTTGTAAATTTACCTCCCATTTTGGGTTGTAAATTAATGATAATTGTGGCCTGGTGGCTAATTCCATAAAATCCATACCCAAAAACTTCAAAGTTTGATGTTTAGACCATTTCGAATAGCTTAGCAGACTCTATGTTTGGTATAGCCAGTCAGCAATAACTTTTCATCTGTATGAACCAACAAATGTAGTTCCAAGCCAATTCATCCCATAGATACTCTCTGGTATGTCCAGTGAAACTTATTAAGGCCTCTTTCATCATTGACCATTCATGTATGGAGTCTGAAGGTAAATTTATATATTAGTCAAAGGCCGCATAAGTACAATAATGATCACCTATACTATTAGTCGTCTCATTGGGACCAATGTCCTCTACAGTTGATGCATCATCTTCACCAGGAAATTGAACGAATTTTCCTGATCAATCCAGTGGTCAATGTTATCATTGGCTGTCTCGTTGGATTAGACAATAAAATGACCAATGCGCTACACAGTTGATTACTTGATTAGTCGTTCGACAACATAATCAAGTAAAACTTAGGGACTCAAGATATAGACGTTCCAGATTAATCATTTCTAGTTAAGGTTGATGCTGCACCGGTACAGACACATGTCATAAATCATAAATATCTCAAAACCAAATCAATAAGTAATTATCACGAAACCATGTCTATTGCCATTTTCTGCAAGATAATCCTAGTGTTCGAACCTCATTTATGTATGGACTATGGCTACTCTCACCCCGCAAGAAGTATCACTCTTCAATGATACCCGCACTCTTTTTACCCCTTGTGTTTTTGCACCTTGCAATCAGGACTAGGTGCCCGATAAAGCCTATTCAATATCTTCAGATTAGCAGGCTCATCAATGAGCACATCACATCGGTGTCTTAATATAAGTAGCTCTGGTAATATCATATTCAAAAAAAAATTGGGCTCATCTTCGCTAAACCACGACATGTAGTATCTGCAGCGACACTACAGTATTGGGATTTGGTTCAGCTAATGGACTGTCCTCTCGTCATGGTGGATAGTTCGTCTTCTGCTTGAGCTCTTCATTAACCTCAATAAGAATGTGGCCCTCTATAACAAACCTGCAATAATGTTAATCTTAGTAGTCGTGCTACAAGAGGGGATTGTAGAACTAAAGTCTAGTTCTCGCTTGACACATGATCTAGGATTGACCTGTAAATGTGAGAGTGCGAGAGTGTCCACTCGTTCCATAACCATTGACCAAGGGTCTAAGGTGTGGACTCATAATCACTTGTAGCCCCGACCTTGGGCCAAGGGCATGAAGTGCACTGAGGCCTAGTCCCATTGATTAGTTTGATGGTGTGGCTATGAATCAAGCAAAATAAAGGCTCTGCACGACTACCCTATAGTGTCCCTAAAAAATTCTATAACAAAGGAGTGTCAAACCCCCAATGTGTGAGTCTTACTCTACGTGAATGTGTGACGTGTGACGAGGAGCCAAAATCTTACCAAGATCATTACAACCAACAAGATCAAAGAAGATTGCAATAAGAAATCACAAACCTTTACAGTGAAGGCATTACAACAAAAATTAGTGAAGAGGAAAGGTTTGCAAGCGTTGGACCTGACGAGTAGAAGGATGAAGCTAAAGCAAGATTGAAGTCTCAACGTGCTTTGATTCATCACTATCGATTCACCTTTAAGTTTAATACTTTCATTTATATTAGTTTGGGGATTATTTTAGAGACTTAGCTAATACAAGTTTTTACTAGTTTTAGCCCCTTGGAGGGGCCTATTTTAATAGTTATGATTAAAGTGACTAAAAGTTCAACGTGTCAAATGGTGTTTTCTGGAAAAAAAAAATGTAGATATTATTAAGAACCGGTTTGTCCCTTTTGACTCTTTTAAAAAGTTGTGTAAAACAAATATTCTGGCAAAAAAAGGGGGGTAATTAGGGTTAGGTCTAGTAGTATATTAAGTCCAGCAAAACGTTTTGGTTTACATCTAGTTTACATAAAAGTGACATAATAGATTTAATTTAAGAGGTGATTATGTACAACAGTTTGAATGCATAAGAGGTATTCTTCCAACCGCTTTTGACATTATTTTTTTTAAATGCCCAATATGCCCTTGAGAACCTCTCCCACATGAACTCAATGTACCACTATACGAGCTTGTGTTTTCAACAGTGTTTTTACTGTAGCAGCTACAATGAAATCACGATAGCAACTACAGTCTTTTCACTGTAGTAGCTACAATGAAATCCCTGTAGCAGCTTTAGCGAGTTCGATTTAGTTATTAGGTTAGGATTAGGGTTCACTAATAGGAGTACATAACGAGGGTTAGGGCTAGGTCTAGGGTTAGGGTTCACTATTTAGGTTATAGAATTAGGTTTAGGGTTAGAGTTCACTATTTAGAGTGTATAATTAGGTTTAGGGTACACTACTTAGGGTGTAAAATTAGGGTTAGGGCTCACTATTTAGGTTATAGAATTAGGTTTAGGGTTATAGTTCACTATTTAGGATATAAAATTAGGTCTCAGAATAGGGTTTCAGAACACGACAAAAATGTTTCGGAATTCTGAAACGTTTTTGCCATGTTGTGAAATCGGTTTAACTAGATGGTTAATGGAAGGGTATATGGGTCATTTTACAAGCCGTTGGACCTAATGCAAATTTGCAATTAGAACTTTGAATTGTGGACCTCTCTTAATAGGAAAGCTTTTTCGGGACCTAAAGTTAATGAAATTGCCCCCCCCCCCCCCCCATGCACCAAGCCCGGGGAGGTGCACTCCACTCCCAT
Source organism: Chamaelirium japonicum (assembly GCA_947650365.1). Classification (NCBI taxonomy): domain Eukaryota; kingdom Viridiplantae; phylum Streptophyta; class Magnoliopsida; order Liliales; family Melanthiaceae; genus Chamaelirium; species Chamaelirium japonicum. Next base: position 69,095,510 of record OX393558.1, on the reverse strand, counting down.
ATGGAGACCTGTGGGAACTATCCACAATTGAGTCACAATTCACAATGTTCCTATCCCACATGCAAGGAATACCCTCCTCTTTCTCGTTAGATGTTCTTCTAGAGTTTACTTCATAAGCAGCTAGTCACTTCATTTGTGAGAATTTTGTAGAAATTACTGGGGAAAAAGTAGAAAAAAATACAAAATTATAAATAAAAAGGTATTAAAAGTAGAAATTGTGCAAATGTAGGAAATCTAATTCTATATAACTTACTTTAACATTTTTTTTTCTTTTCATTGTTACTGGAAGCAAGAAGGAAGGTTTATAAAAGGAAAGGGTTGTGAGTTTTTATTTTCAATTTTCTATGAATTAATTTTGATTTCCAGCGACATATCTTTGTTGAAAATCAACAGGCATTACTGAAATTCAACGGCCATTCCTAAAACTCTCTCTCTCTCTCTCTCTCTCTCTCTCTCTCTCTCTCTCTCTCTCTCTCTCTCTCACACACACACACACACACACACACAAACACACCTATTTTAGTTTTTTTTTTTTGATATTTCATTGACCTGCTTTATTTGGAACTACATCCGGCATTGATCGAACTAGAGAAGAAATTAAGATAAGGAGCCCAAAGAACTAATGAGGGAAGATGAAGAGCACCAACCAAAAAAGGTATGGTAGCAGAGGGGTAAATATATAGTCAATAGACCTATTGCTACTGGATGATATGGTCTGGTGTATTAAGATGATTCGTGGAGATCTCTTCCTGGGTTTCCTTCAATGTCTCAAATAGATCCTTCACCATGATGATTTCTTGTTCAGTTTCATGTGCTAATAACTGCTTCATGATCAATCTTTTCACATTGGTCCAAAGATCTATAAATGCCTCCAATAGTCCAATATGCACCCATAATTGAAGTTGTTTGAAAGTGACGACTTCTAGTTCTTCAGAGGTGTCCATAATAGAGTACTAGCTCCTGGTAATGGTTGATCCATAGCACCGATCTATTGGTTTTCACAAGCTAAGAAAAACCCACAACATTCTTCATCTAAGGGGATAATTTGACTAAATTTATGTTTGAACACTCCTCTCACCAAGTATTCAGCACATATTGTCTATAGGTATAACTCGGTAAACATAAAGATTTTCATCCTTGTAAAATTGAGGATTTACACTTCCAACATGAAAATCTCAATATTTTGAAAGAATATTCATAGTGATTGGGGCAAATTAAGGCCAAGAAATCCTGTTACGATTAAAATCAATGAAAACAGAGCAATTGCAAAACTATCAATTTCGTTGTAGTGAAATCTTCGGACTACCAACTAATTCAGC